>VZSE01007897.1:1079897-1230961 GCA_013398275.1 Promerops cafer
CGCGCCGAGCCCGCAGCGCCCGGCAGCTACAGCAGCCGCCCCGCCGGGCCGAGCGCGCCGCGGCTGCTCCCTACTTCCTTGTCCCGGTGCGCCAGCGCTGGGTGGTTTTCAGCAGAAAATTCCTGACGGATTCCTTTGCATAGGCTTTCCACTAGGATAAAGAACTTCTTTTGTAAATCCATAATCACCAACAAATGTCAAGTGGAAACCCGAGCTAACGACTCTGAAGCTTCCTGTGCCCCCTCCTGAAGCCCTTGCAGAGCCCCCAGTGCCCGGCCGGGCAGAGCCAACTCGGGTGAGCGCCCTTGAAGCAGAGGAAAGTAGGAAAAAAAGAGACTCTCTTCCGATTTGCTGGAGGTTTCATCTGGAATGCAGATTTCAGCCTCCAGGGCCATGAACAAAAACCAACGAGACTGGTTTCATATTACCACTGTCCTTGCCCTGCACAGCTCCTGCTGAGAGGTGCACACAGGTACTTATCAGAGACTGCGGCCGCGCCCAGGCACCGGCAGCGCTGGGCGGCAGGAGGATGGCCAGCGCCCAGGAGGGCCGCATTAACTGTTTAGAAATCGGACAGCCTTGGCCATCTGCACGGCACCAGACCTGGATGTTCTGAACCAGAACAATCTCTTCTGACATGTTCTGTGATGATTTTCACGGACTTTACTGCTATATATGAGAGATTTGTTTGGTTGAAACGAACAAGAACACTTGAAATGTACAAAACTGTCTAACTCAACATTAACAGAAACTACCAGAGATAGGATATGTTTTTTTATCAATACAGATGGAGAAAGTACAAAATACTCTTAAGCACTACTAATATTCAGAAAGTCAGTAACATTTGGAGCAGGTTTCCATCACACATCTCCATTTTCACTACTTTTTTTTTTTTATTTTCCTAAGTTAAAGGGTCATTCTACAGTCAGCCATTAACTGTGATGAGTAATCTTAAGCAAGCAACATGGGGAAAGATGTCCTTCACAGGGAAATCAGCTGCAGATCACACTGCTGTATGTGATTACTGAGAAACATTTACTAAAAACCTGAGTATTATGGCCAACAAGCAACAACAAAGTATCCCAACACATACAGCTTTTGGTTTAATGTTTAAAAACGTAGACTGTACAAAAACCATTTGTTTGTCAACAGCAAAAGCAAAAGCCATTGGTATCTCCTTCAAGAACAAACTTTCCTGAAAATCAGATTGTAATACTCAGGGCTTAGATGAAGCTTACAGACACCTTTTCAATGACAGGGTTGTGTGCATACCTGTAGACAAAGGGCACTGGAATCATTCCCACCTTTATCTGTGATTTAACATGGAGCAATGTCTTCTGCCCGCTGCCTGGCATTTCCTTAGCAAGCTCTGGACTTGCTTCTCCGCTATGCTTAATCATCAGGTGCCAAGGTCAGAAACAACTGACAGGTCATGGCTCCCCTGGTTTCTAAGGCTAAATATAGATTAATATCACAAAAGGAAGCTCTACATAAAGAAAGAGACACAGAGTCCTTATCACTCCTTATGCCAACTGATTCTTGAAATGCCAGGACTTATAAAACAGGTGGAAGGAAGCTACCACAGCACTGGTGACTTCCCCCAAGACAAAATTTCTTGAAGGCAGATCTAAAGCAATTTTAAATTCCATTTTATGGCAAAATAAATGGGGCAAGGTGACAATACTGAACCAAAGTTTTCTACGTTTAAATGCACATCTGTTTTTATGTTCAGTTACATGACTGATTGTTCATGGTTCTGATAAACTGTATGGTTATATCTTGCTTATTTCTGTGCCTACTTATTTGGGGTTTGATTAACTTATGATGGATAAACATTAAATCGTATTTTCAAGAATAGTTTTGTTAGTCACTAATAAAAATATACGTCTATGAACAACTTCATGATACCTTTTAAACTAAACATACTGATTCAGATTATGCCAAAATATTTATTCATCTGTTTATATTAACAGTAACCCATACTTAGAGTAAACCTTCCCTGTAATAAAAAAGGGTCACCAAGCTGTAACAATCCTATGAATAGAAGGTTTGTGATTACAGCCACTATTTAACTATTTAAGATTTTAATGGACTTATGAAAAGTTTAGTTTAAAAGTGGACTTAAAACAGGAATCTCATACCTTATGTCTAAACAACATCCCAACAAAATATAGCAGACCAGGATCAAGTTAGAAGTGAAAAGGATGGTGCTTTTAGTGTAAAGCTAAAGTTATACAATATATTGAGGTACTAGAAATCCCAGAGTTGAACAGTGAATAATTAAAACTCCAGAAGCAGAAATATACCCTATATAACCAGAGGTGATCTCACAAGCCTGCAGAAATACTGCTTTATATGTACCTCTTTTTGTAGTAAACTCTAGGAAGTGTGGAGAAACTTTCAAGCCTTTTGAGCTCTAGGATGAACAAGGAAACTCATCTCTATATATATGCCTGGAGAAATAATCAAAAACTGAAAGTCATTGTCATGAAAGAGTCAGCCAGTCTCTGAAATTCACCATACAGTCCATAAACTCCCAGCCTAAAATACAGCTTTTGTAGAGACCTGCTTCCTGCATTCTGATGATCAGCCCAGTGGAGAGTCCTTTGAGGGACTGAATAGCTAATAATGAAATACATATTGGTCATTTACTCAATTGAGTGTTTCTGGGTAAAATACATACATCAGTATGTGCCCTTAATATTTTGATATAAAAAAGAGATCATAATTGTGATGTAAAATGAGATGGAGTCAGTTTGTTGGCAGTAGTGTTTTAATGCAGGGTGGATCTATCTCATAAGGAAAGTCTCTCTGAACAGTCTGTAACACTGCATCTAAAGGAACAACTTCAAAATCTTTAGAAAAAATCAGTTATGATTATGTTACAAGCCTCTTTACTTAATAAAACTGACAACTCTCTGGTGCCTCAGAAAAGCCCTTGAAACCTGTCATAGCAACTTTCAAGGCAGTCAATGCACTAATTATACAAAAGGACAACCATTCCTTATAGTTTAAAGCACATTTAACAATCCACACCCTTTTTGACCTACATTTCATCACAGACAGAAGTCACACCTACAACTCACTCCAGTTCTGTTCTTCAGGCATCTAAAAGCTCACCTGAAGTAGGTTTTAAAACTGACTTTGAAGAAAACACACATTATGCCAGAATAACATCATCTAATTTCTACCACTATCATATGGCAGGGCTCAACACTTCCTGACCCCATATCTATTCAGATTGCCTTTTCAGATCACTGTAATAACAAACTAGATAAACATGAACAGGACAGAAAGACATTACACAAAACAGCAAGGTTGCCAAACTGAAAACAAATATTCTACTGTTTTTTCAAAATAAAGAACCCCAAATCCAGAAAAGTTTGCATAACTTCGTGAAAATAATCATGGAATCAAATATGCACCAACTGCATCGGGCTTCAGAAGAGCCACGAGAAGCAGCAGGCTCTGTTTGTAGCTCAGGTGGCTTGAACTGATCTGAAGTTCAGCTGACACAATCTGCCCTCTGCCCTGTCCTCAGCCTAACCTTTTCTGTGTGCATTGATGATGGTCTTAACATTCCCCTGCCCTCCTGTTTGTCTCTCCTGCAATTACCTCATTTGAAACTTAGTATTTTAACCTATTAAATGCTCTAAAACAGGAGAGGCAGAGAAGATAGAAGAAAACGTATAAGGCCTTGATTTTCATCATTATTATCAGCCTTGTTACCTCACTTAGACCATTATGTGAGCAGCTTTCCTGAGTTTTGAGGGAATTGGGTGTCACCAACATAACTGCTTTAAATTTAAGTAATTAATTTTAGATGTAGCAACAGAAACATAGACATGATAATTCTTATCAGAATTCAGCAATACATGATTTTAACAGAATGTGTGGACACCAGACACATTTTGTGTAGGGGTCTGTATAAATCCATCTGTATAAATGCAATGTGTTTTTTAACATTTTCATTTAAATCCTGATTGACATTGAGATATGGACTACTTTAGAGAATTTGAAAAAGCACTGTAATAGACATACAGTTATAAAATCAGAAAGCACATTAAGAAATTCAGTTTACTATTTTGCAGGAGTGCATACTGTATACTGTATCAATAAATGTATGGAATATTAACCTGTAAAACCTATCATATGAAAAAGCAATGGCAGATCTGAGACAGAAATTCTAGAAAGATGTATTGACTGATCTGGTTAATATGAGCAGACATACAAGTAACAGGAGAACATACAGAGACAAGGAACAGAAGATCACTATAAATTGTGTAAGTAAGCTAAGTAGGATCTCTGTACATTAAGGCACAAAGGCTAGTACACAGTGTTACAAAGAATGGAGATGAATTTTTAATCCTTTTCCTTTTCTGGGTTACTCTCTTCATTTTCTTTTCATTTCAACAGGCCTTTTGCTCCCTATCTACAATATGATATAGTAGTTTAAAGCTTAAACAAAAAGCTTTATAAAATAAAATCCACATAGTTACATTCATTTACCATATTTTTTTAAGTAATTACTATAAATTGCAATTCTAGCCGCATTTTCACCTGTCACTTATGTGCTTTTTTTATCTGAGGTGAAATGCTATATAAAAAGTAGGGTGGAAGTTCATTTCTATTTTGTTTCATTACCTTCCATATCTCTGTATCTTCTCCCTGCCTAAGGTTTAAAATCTAATGCAGGATCTTTTTTCATGCTTCTGGTGTAGACTGTGCATTTTAAAGTCCTGTCAGAGTAGAATTCATTCACTCTCTCTCTCATCTACATTATCTACTGTCTTGCAACTAATAGAAACATAGAAACATCTTTTCAATAATGTAATGGACAAGCTGGAGAAGTGGGCCAATGGGGATATTATGAGGTTAAACATGACCAAGTGTTGGTGCTGCACCCGGACTGGGACAACCCCCGGTATCAGCACAGGCTGGGGATGAACAGATGGAGAGCAGCCCTGCCCAGAAGGACTTGGGGGTGCTGCTGGCTCAGAGGCTGGACATGAGCCAGCCATGGGCACTCCCAGCCCAGAGAGCCAAGTGTGTCCTGGGCTGCATCCAGAGCAGTGTGGGCAGGGAGGGGATTCTGCCCCTCTGCTCTGCTCTGCTGAGACCCCACCTGCAGTGCTGCATCAGCTCTGGGGTGCCAGCACAGAAAGGACATGGAACTGCTGGAGTGAGTCCAGAGGAGGGCCATGAAGATGATCAGAGGGATGGAGCACCTCTGCTGTGAGAAAAGGCTGAGAGAGTTGGGGTTGTTCAGCCTGGAGAAGAGAATGGGCTGGGGAGACCTTACAGCACCTTTCAGTACCTGACGGGAGCTACAAGAAAGCTGGAGAGAGAGTTTTACAAGAGCCTGTATTGCAAGGACAAGGGATAATGGCTTTAAACTGAAAGAGAGTAGGTTTAGATTAGATATTAGGAAGAAATTATTTGCTTGTGATGGTGGTGAGGCACAGGAACAGGCTGCTCAGAGAAGATCTGGATGCCCCATCCCTGGAGGTGTTCAAGGTTAATTTGGATAGGGCCCTGTGCAACCTGCTCTAGTGACAGGTGTTGTCACTAGACAGGGGAGTTGTAATTAGATGATTTATAATGTCCGTTCCAACCCAAACCATTCTATGCTTTTATAATTCCATAAGCAAACACTAGTGTATCTCTATATATGCACATACACAATTATATTATACGTTAATGTTAGGGTGCTCCTGATCCAGAGCAAGCAGAGCTTTTCAATAAATAGCTTTTTCATATTGTTATTATTATGAATATAAGTGCATTTTAAAACAATAGAGCCAAACTTTTGATCGGTCAGGCTACAGGTTTTCTTCTAAAAGCAGAAAAGGGCCATAGATAACATGACTCAGTGTAGTGCAACTGTGAATAAATAAATTGGTCCATTTTAGATGCTATTTCCTGGGAATATGATCTTAGCTTCAGCATTGCTCTCCAGATACTGGCTCCTTTTCTTACCACAATTGTCTTGCTGTCCAGTCTGATGACTGCACAGGGAAGAAAATATCTGGGTGTGACGTCCCACCCTGAAGAGGAAGGGAACACCCAAGGGTTGTTGTCACCAGAGCAGCTCATGCAGTGGCCTGGTTTTGGCCACTATCTTTCTTACAGGCTACTTCTAGCAGGGCTGCAGTCCAAACAGATTCTGATGGCAGCAACTGCTTCAGCAGCCTCCTCACTATTGTTCTTTTGGAACAATAATGGAAACTCCTCCTTCAGTCCCATGGACTCATCTTGAAGGAGAAAAATAGTCTTGGAGATACAAGGGCTCTGTAATTCAACCCAGAATTCTGTCCTGAAAAAGAGCCACAGGGAGTGAGCTCCAGGATAAAGTGTCTTGGTGGGTCCCTAGCAGTCCATTAGCCTTTTTTTAATAGAAATTAAGACTTCTGTTAAAGTATTTTATTTCTGAGTATTTAAAAAATAATGGAATAAGTATTCTTCCTTTTTAACTACAAGAAACTGAAAGTATTCCATTTTTTCATAATGCAATTAATTGGATTTTTAGATATAAAATATTTATTTTAAAAATAGTAAGAAAGATGGAAACAAACTGTTTACCAATCTCAGATATTTCTTATTTAACTCAAAATGTTGTTCTTAAATGGCCTTCATTTGTAGCTCCTCCTGCTCTATACAAGGATTTTAAATGCAGACAAAGAATCCTCAAGGACTATATACTTCCTGTTGTAGCATATATTTCTAGCAGTGATAACGGCTATGCCACTGTTCCTCTCAGTTCAGTTTTCATCTCAACAATTTATTACCAGGATAAACCTGTACCTTCACACTGGTACAAGACTACTCTAAATAATTATTTTAAGAAAAGAAAGTTAGGACAAGAAATCAATTTTATCATAAGCTCAAGAGAATACCAATGGTGATTTAAAGCATTAAAAAGCATTTTAAATGTACTTTTAAGTCAATTCTTGTCTTTCCACCAATAGATGTCACTCTTACACAAATTTGTCTGTTTCTTTGCATGAACTGTATTATGCAATCTAGTCTTTAAAGCAATTTCTTTCAACCATTCAATCTTTCCCATGTTTCTTTCCTCTTCTTCTACATTCTGTTCCCTTTCCTTCCAATTTGAAAACTACTGCCAAAACATGTCTCTGTAGGCTGCTTACTGCTCAGCCTGGGAGCGTGTAAGCATTTCCAGTTATGTTAAACTGGCCTGACATTATGATGAACTCAGGTTACCCTCTGAAGTGTCATTGTTTCATACCCCAGGAAGTTTAGAAACTTTTCCTGTCAAAATCATGGCCAGTCTGACTCCAGTGCCAGTTCAGCTTCTCCAAAACTCTGAGCAGCAGCAGCGTGGCTCCCAGTGCTTGGGCTGCACACATGCACATGAGAACACACACATGCACGTGTGCCCAGGTGCACACACACAGCTTGCTCCTGCAATGCATTTCCAGCAAGCAGATAATTTAAGCTAAACACCCGTCAAGATTTAAGAAATGGCACATCATGTATCTTAATCTATTTATATAATTTCAAAAATTTTCCATATGCATTGCTCTCAGCTGCACAAATACATATGGGCTCACAGGCCATCTGGAAAACTGTATCCCATCCAAAACTTCGCAGTTTGTCAGATATTTTGGAACATGCTTTTAGACTGACCCGAAAGAAATGCATACCAAAAATATAACTGTATATAATAAATGCTTGTTGAAATCCAATATTGCATGAATACAGTCCCACTCACATTCAGTTCCAGGCTCAGATGCAACACACTTCTGTTGATCTTCTCTTTCTCACTTGAATGAGGAAATGAGTTTGAGTGCCCCAGTCTGCAATCCAGAACCCATGTATCTTCATCTCTGTTTGCCACATCCAAACTAGTCAGCCGTTCAGTGAAGTCATCCTTTAACGCAGACTCTGCTGGGAGGCCCAAATTAAATTAAATTAAATTAAATTAAATTAAATTAAATTATTCTCTGCATCTCTAAATAATCCCTGCATACAGAAAGTTCTGTATCTTTTTAAAACTCTGGTACACACTATCAACATGTGCCATTTCAGTTCTCCTGTTTGTTTAAAGCATAACAGGATGGTATAAAGGGGGTACCAACTTTGTTATGACTCAGAAAAAATATTTTTGTCCTTAAATTTTGTGGGTCAAATCTAGCATAAAAAAATGGGCTGCTTGTTTTTCTCCCATATACAGACACATATTGTGTGTAAGATGCTTGAGTTTTCACCTCTGCCAAGGCACCCTTACTGGTCATGCTTGTTACACACACATATTTCAGAGGTGGGTGTGAAGTATAAAACTACACTAAGGAAGCTCCATAAACTGATTTGATGAACTTTTTGACATTGGCTAAACACAGCCTTACTGGGGACTGCGCCGATCCACCTTAATACCTTATACCAAGGGCATAAAAAGCGGGGTCTTTCAATCAGAAACGATACTTAAGATTTTACCTTTCTTCCAGTAACCTTAAAACATAGTAACAGCCTGGTTTTGGAATGGTTCAGGTAAAAACAGCCAGATTTCATGGGAGAGGTAAGAAACAAAGCCTGTCAGCCACGGGTGTACTCCTGTATGTCATGCTGTGCAACCACTCAGCACCCTCCCTCCTGTTCACAGCATTGCTGGTTTATTAGACACCCCAAAAAAGTTTGTTTCTGCATGATAGCCTCCACTTCAGCAATGAGAAAACCAATGAATTCCATGAAGTTAGCGTGTTCTCTGACGTGTAATGTCTGACATAAGATACATAACACCTCTATTTATACTCTTATTTATATATCCTCTATATATATATATATATATATATATACTCTTTCATATACACAGACACATCCATCTTGGAACATTCGACTGGAAACTTCAGATAGGAGCAGAGTTCCTGGCTACTGCATATCATAGCTTAGCATTATAAAAGCAACCCTGGAAGACTTTAACGCCAGATTTGATGGAGCTCTGAGGACCTGGTGAATGATATCCCTGTCCATGACGTGAGAGTTGCAACCAGATGCTCTTTATGTTCCTGTTCAATCCAGGCCCTTCTCTGATTCTATTAATGGCACTTAAAATTTCATAATTTTTAGAAGTTTTTTGTTCTCTTTCCCTAACTTTAAAAGACATTAAAAAAAAGAGGCACTAGGATCAGAATCTGTAAGAATGTTTGCTTAAACATAGGCTGATTTTCAACTTTCTGATAGCTTACAGTTCCAAATAATTTAGGTGCCACACTGTATCAATAAGCATAGTAAAGTATAATACTTGATGAAATGGCCAATGATCCAAAGTACAAGTCAGTTATTATTGTGTGAATAAACTCATCTTTCATCTTATTCAGATGAAATCTCAGAGTGAGATTCTATCAAAATAGAGCATTTCTGTGAAAGAGTACTACACATACCTTTGCACATTTTGAAATTATGCACTGTATATAATATTAAACTGTATCAAGATATTTAAACACAAGACAGCACATTTTAAGACATTCTCAGGTCCAGATGTGCTATTTTTTAAATCAGGGATTAAAGAGAGAACAGCTTTCTGACTTTCTGAGTCATTGGTTTTCTGTATATTTTTACACACTTGATAAAATATTTCTTTTGTTGGCCCTTATGCCATTATCTAAGTGTTGTTATTTAACCACAGCCAGCAACGAAATACCATGCACCAAGCAGGTATCCAAAACACAGCCCTGTGCCAGCCACTGTGAAGAAAATTAAGTCTACCCCAGCTAAAACCTACTCATTAAGTCATTTCAATATTTAGAAAGCTTTAAGATCAGAAATACTATGCTTTTAATAATGAATACAAATATTATGCCTGTAATAAGCTGAATAAAATGTATAGGTTGAATTTTGACCTCGTTTTTGTTGCACCATACAATTAGCCCAGTTACCTCTAGCCACCCCCCTTTACATGATTATGACATGGAAAATACAAAGGAAGTTCCAGGTGAGTGGAGAGGAGAAAGTAAAAATCACCATTTTTAAGGTGATTTGTATCATGTTAACAAACCTATCATGACATGTTTTGGTGCTTCTCCTGATTTCTGTCACAGATCAGTGCTACAATTTTTGTGGGTATCTACTGACTTTTCGTCACAAAAAAAATTTAAATCCCATTGTATAACCTATAAAAACCATATATGTTTTCATAAAAAAAATTAAAACAGCACTAAAATGCAAATATACATAGTAAAAACCAGGAAATACTACCATTTTTAATTCAATGCTCTTTGGGAATTCATTTTATCCTGGTAATTACCAATTCACTGGTTGTCCACCCTGCTCACCATTACCTCAAATACTTCAAAGTTTGCAGTCATTGTAGATCAATTATTTTTAGCTGTGTTGTTCAAGGTGTCTGTTCTATGTCAGCTACTGCTAAAGAGCAAATTCCTTTGCAGCAGTGATTTTTACCCATAATATGCTTACTCTGATCATTTCCATTGATTCATTAAGTGATACAGAGCTGTAGCAATCAGAATTCTTTCTTGCAGCAGCTGGTATTTCCCATCCCATCATTTAACTGTGGCCCAGCTAAGAATGGTCAGCCTGCCAAATGCTTTCTGGGCCTTTAGAAAAATGAATACCTCCCTCAGCTGCAGAGATTCAGTTTTTGTCCAAACTTAATTTTATGCATCAGTATATTAATTTATGATATTTTTTTCCGGTTGGCAGATGCCTCCCAAGTCTATTACCAAGCCTCTATTCTCCACCCTCTATGTAATTATTACTTAATGTTCTTTTATCTATGTATTTATCCCGGTAGCTGATGATCACATTCCTCCCTGATCCAGTTCTCACCTGCACACACATTAGCATAAACCATTTCTATGGTCAGGGACCCATCCAACCCAGCAGACAGTGGAATATGAAAGGAGAACTTTAACCTCTCTAAGTATTCTATTTTAAGCGAATTCTTAAATGTTTGGCCATATTTTTCCCTGAAGTTCACCATTCTGTCAGCTCTGACAGATGGATTTTACTGCTACTTACCCAGGAAACATTGTTTTTTAAAACTGGCAACCTACTGTAATCTGATTGTGCATTTAAAAAAAAAGGTCAGATACATTTTATGCATGCATATGCAAACAGATGCATATATCATTGAATCATAGGCTAAATTTAGGCAGTTTTAAAATGCATATGTTTATCCTTTAGCCAACTTAAATGAAAAACATCATTTTTTTTCCTGCTGAAAAACAGAAGGCTTTCAAGAAAGTTCAGTTGCTATTCAAACTGTCTTCCAGGTTTTACAGTCTATACCATTTAGGAGTGCCTCCTGTGTGCATTGTATGCACAAAGACTGCCCAAATACAGATCTGCTGCCATCTATTGTCCCAAGAGAATGGAAGACAGAGCAATGAATAAATAAGGGAAGACAGAATACTTAATGCTTCTTTGGCAATTTTTACCATGCAGACTTTGTGAGTGTAAGGAAACAATTTTTTATGTTGTCACAGGTGAGACAGATGAGGCACTCAAACCTCAGGGGTACAGACAGGGTCACATCATCAGACTGTGACAATAAATAGTACATCCAGGATTTCCTAAGCCCTCTAGTCCTATGCTGAACATACATAATTATAAGGTAACTGCATCTGGCTTTTTTTGTACAAATTGCCATTCTTGTCATACAAAGTCTTTCAAACATAAATTCTTAAATTAGCAAACAGGCGTATTAGATATCATGTAATACATTTCTGTTAAGTCACCGTTGTGGAATACACAATTCTATGGAACAGTTTCTATGGGCAGTCTCTCTCTATAGAAAACTTGTTGGTGCTTTCTCAGCTGTCTGGGAAAAAGAACTTGGGGGAAAAAAATCAGCTTCTTAATTTTTTTTTTTTTTTTTGCTAGTTCAAGGAATTAGGATGTCATGATATCCATTTCCTTCAGTACATGGTTTGCTTAACCACAACTCACTTAACTCTGAGGCCAATGTTTACACTGATTGCTTTTAGCTGTGTTTCCTGACCACTATATATTAATATTCCAATCACACTCCATTCTTTCTAGATTGCTTTACCACATAGGATAAAAACATAATGGTTACTCTTTTTGTATGCTGATTCCTATGTAATGTAATTCTGTTGCCTAGTTGATTGAATGTTCTAAGCACTCTTCTATGCATGAATAAAGAAATTGTGTTAATTAGATACTTGTATTCACTGCTTGCCTCTTGGAAGAAGTGCAAAGAAGGTAAATCAAATTTCAGTATTTGTACACCATTTGGGAATGAGTCTCAGGATGCCAGGTTTTGTGGACCTTTAAAGTTTTGGGGGTCTTAAATTTTAGGGAAAAAAACCCCTAACAAACAAAATAAATAACCAAGAAGGTTTTTCAGCAACTGAGCCACAAAACTGAAACAGTCTAACTCTGAAGTTGCCTATTTAAAGGCACCGTTTTGACAGTAGAAATGAACACTCTAAACATCAGAACTACATTTAGAGGATTTACAGTATTACTGACTTAAGAGAATATTATTACTGTAGGGATTTAGCTCTTGCAAGTTCTTAAGTCAGCAAATCACAGCATGTTATAGAGTCTTTGGTACACTTCCTCGTTCAAACAGATGAGGCTTGACCATTGTTATTGAAAGCATTGGTGAAACATTAAGATAAACAGAGTCAACATATTTTTTAGAATTATGGAAACCCAAAATGTGCAGATCCTATCAAATTTTTTTTGTTTTGCAGTGGGAGCCTCAAATTTCATGATCCAACCCTCTGGTCTGACCTTTTGCTTTCTAAGAAGTAAATATTTCTAATTTTTCCTCTTTAAAATGTCTCTTTAGTTTTTGTTATTACAGACACCGATGTATTAAATCTCACATTAAAACAGCATTGGAAGTAGTGTCAGCAGTCTCAGATTCTGTGGTTAGATGATATTGCACAGTTCCATCCACATGCTATCTGTGGTATCTCATATCCGTTAGTATATAAAGACATTAATTCTGTATAAACATATAAGTTATGCACTCAGTGTTCCTGTGTATGTAGCTGACACAGAGGACAATAGGATTCGATTTTCTGGAGTTAAAGTCTACTATGAAGTTGAAGAAATATGAATAAGTAGAGAAAAAGATAAGAGAAGTAGAAAGGGAATTTTAAAACCTAGAGGAAGCCCTCTTCCCTCCCTTTTAATTTTACAGATTTCCTTAATGGGAAAGAAGCAAATAGAAGAAACCTGTTTGCTCTAGTAGAGACTCAAGAGAAAATTGAAATTTTAGCATCAATACAGTTTTTTCTGTTTTATTGGATAGAATGTGAGAAGTATGTAGTTGTCTGTGCAGACAAGTGAACATTGTGCGCTTGGTAGATGAATGAATCCTTTTTACATTAAGAAAACTCACAGTGCAACGCTAGAGAAACTGGAAAATGATACTAAATGCTGTCTTTGGGAACGAAGACATATGTCATCTTTCCCCCTAACTTATATAGTTTTATTTTATCTGTATTGTAGCATGGGCAATTCATAGTATAAGCAGTTTAGCAAAATCCTTGCTGAAGATTGCCTGTTTCACAGTACATTTAGAAATTCTTTTTTCCATGATGACAAATTGTGGATTTTAAAAAGCAAATGTTAAGCCTACTACTTGCTATATTTCTCTAACAAAGAAGCCTGAATTGCACAGTCCTTGAATCAAATCTCTCCAAGTGGTGAGTGTGGGAACAAAGCCCTGGAGCAGCAACACCCTGCAGTGGCAGTTAATGTCCTTGTAATGCTCAGAAAGCCAGAAGCTCCTAAAGTACCAATATCCAAAACAATCAACCATTTAATGTCTTTTGTCTGTGTCCCCTTTCTCCTTGCAAATAGTAAATACAACTTAGTACAGCTAATAATGGAGAAAAAATGTGTAAGTGGCTTCAAATCCATACAATTACTAACAGAAAAATTTATCGCCAAGTAAAATTTAAGACCTCCCTCCCTTGCTAGCGAATAAAAATCAGTATGTTATTCTGAAGTGTGAACTTGAAGAAAGTTACCTTCCTGCAGGAGGTGAAAAACCATACATAGCTTGACATGAACGTCTATCATTAAAAGAAAACAACTGTAAAAAATGGTGAAAATAAAGCTCTCTGGCCTAGAAAGTTTGACTGAGCAACATAGGAATATGAAGGAAATCCAAAATACTTATTCTCTTGTAAGAAACATTTGTGCAACTTCTCAGTGCAGAGTATATCAACTGCAAAAGCATGTGATACAACTCAAAGCTTTTCAAGAATACTTCAGAATCATCATAAACCTAATAAAATTAGCAACATCTATCAAATCCTATAAATTCCCTATATAAATTTAAATTATTTATATTAAAGTAACTTTTCATTTAGTCTGTTGACACTGAATGTGATTTATATATTTTTTATTTATTAAGGGCTTACATTTACAGTAATTTATATACTTTATACTGCTTTTTTCCTTCACCTCAATCTATTCATTCTAGACAAAAATGTCTAATCCGTAAGACAGCAAACCCTAATAGAAAAAATAAGAATACTTATCACCAACTTAGTGTAAATGAACTAGTACAATTTAGATTAGGGAAAAAAAACCCCAGCAAACAAAACTAAAACAAAACAAAGAAAAAGGCAAGATCGTCAGCAGAAAGATGAGAGAACCATATTCGGGATTCAATGCTGTATCATCCAACACGTGCTTGAGAAACCCGAGGAACAGGAACTCTGGTAACAAGTACAGAATGTATTTTCTGAATTAGGATACAGACCTGAAAGGTGCTGAGCCAGTTTGGCCCCATACAAGCCTACTGCTTTAGCACATACTCAAATTTAATGAGTTTAGTTACACTGAGCAAATAACCAGCAGGACCTGCCTTGTCACTTGCCAGCCCACTCTTGCTTTCAGATGCAAGCAAGAGGCTCTCCAAGTGTTCACAATTAACACAATAAACAAAGAGCCAGAGATACTAAAAACCCCAAGAGGATATAACACAGGAAGCAATTGGCACCTCAGTGCAAATTCTTCATCTTTTACTATTCCCGAAGAAACTTCCTATGTCCACAGTCAAATGCCACAATCAATGCTCAGGCCAAGGTTCTGAGCTGCAATGCCAGGAACTTTTGTGAAAGGCTCATTTTTATTCCAAAGATCTTTAGTGCTCACAGTACCTTCCAGATGGAGGTAATACCCAAAGTAATCTAGTTGAATATCCAATCAGCATGTATTAATTATACAACATTTCCCATGTGAGCCTTTTATGGACATACAAAAATTAAATACTACAGAAAACTTCAAAATACCTGACAATACACGTATGTTTTTCTTAGTAAGCATATGCTAAGAGTCTTGTGGGGCTATAAAATAGATAATGATAATTTTCCAAAACCAGTTTACAGCTGTTTACAACTTCATTACCTCAAGTAATTTCTATGCAATCAGAGCACATACCATATTTTTTATAGATTACACTCAAAGCAACTACCAAAAATGGAAGCATTCCTATGCTGTAATTGCGGTTATGGAGAGTGTTTTACTGTGACTTTTTACAACTAGTTCTCTCAGCTGTGGTATTAGCCAGTTAGCTAAAAGAACGTGGAGGAGGAGACTGACATTTAAATTTTTTATTCCTTACTTTGTTTAGCAAGATTTGACCTGGCAAGCAACAGTTTTTTGAAAGATTAGAAATCTGTAGCTAGAGCAATAAGGGAAATTAATTATATAGAAAAACATTACTTTTCTCATGTGCTTTTTATAATATTTCTCCTTATACACTGGTTCTCACTCTTAACCATGAGAACAGAAAAGTCACCACCAAAAAGATTTGGTTTGGGCATTAGGTAGGTAAAAAATGAATGACAGTAGGATTGATTTTAAATAATCTACATCTTTTACCTTACACTTCAAGATTTTGAAAGTTGCCTAAAATAAGCTTTAACATCAATGCATCTATTTTCAGAGGTCACTTAGTCCAGCCATCTCTACATTGCATTAATGTCATTATATAAATATTTTAGTGCAAATATTAAGATTTAATATATAATGAATAATATCAATAATTTGATATAATGAAGTATGGATAGAAATATGCAAAAGCACCAGAAGCAACAACAAAGAACAGCCTGTATAGATAACCAGGGACATTATCAACAGCAACAAAATTAATTTACACTGAGCATGTTATTTATAACTAGACCATGATTCATCAGTGAAAGACTGCACTGCAATAATAGGAACATGCACACAGCCTGCATGGCCTGTGCTCTTCCTTGTCCTCTTCTTGGAATAACATTGCATTGCATGTGACATCTGCCTTTTATCCAACACGAAGACACAAAACAGCCCAAAATATACTGAAAATCAGGAAACCAGGAAAATGGGCAGCAATCCTGCTTAACATTCATGAAAAACAAAATACACAAGACTTTGCAGCAAAAGGATCACCTGTTTAATGACCAATCCAGCAGAACCTAAGAGATGTAGTCAGAATTTGACAGGTAGTGTCTCCTTTTCTCTCTAACCTCATTCCTAATGCTGTGTCCAGACTGCTTTAACATATGCATTATCTTGAGTGAGCATGGTAACATTCTGTGAACATGGAGAATCAACCTGGACTATACTAAAGCCTTTGGCACTGTATCCCACAGCATTTTCTGGGAAAACTGGCAGCCCATGGCTTGGACAGGTGCACCCATCACTGGGTAAATGACAGGCTGTATGACCAGGCCCAGAGTGGTCATGAAGGAAGTTACATCCAGCTGGTGGCCGGTGACAAGTGCTAATTCTCCAGGGCTCAGTATAAATACATTTATCAACAACCTGGATGAGGGGATCAAGTGCACTCTCAGACAGATTACAGGCAACACCAAGTTGGGCAGGAGTGTTGATCAGCTGAAGGGTAACAGGGCTGTGCAGAGGGATCTGCAGGCTGGATCACTGGGCTGAGACCAAAGGTATGGGGTTCAGCAAGGCCAAGTGCCAGGTCCTGCACTTGGGTCACAGCAACCCCAGGCAGTGCTACAGGCTGGGGGAAGAGTGCCTGGAAAGCTGCCCAGCAGAAAAGGATTTTGGCCTACTGATTGACAGCCAGCTGAACATGAGCCAGCGTGTGCCCAGGTGGCCAAGAAGGCCAATGGCATCCTGGTCTGTATCAGCAATAGTGTGGCCAGCAAGACCAGCGCAGTAATTGTCCCTCTGTACTCCACATTATTGACACTGCACCTCGAGTCCTGTGTTCAGAAGGACACTGAAGTCCTGGAGGGAGTCCAGAGAAGGGCAAAAGAGCTGGTGAAGGGTCTGGAGTACAAGTCCTGTCAGGAGTGGCTGAGAGAATTGGGGTTGTTTATCCTGGAAAAAAAGGAGGCTAAGGGGAGACCTTACTGCTCTCCACTACTCCCTGAAAGGTGGTACTAGCAGGGTGGGGCTTATTCTCTTCTCACAAGTAACAAGCAATAGGACAAGAGGAAATGACTACAAGCTACACCATGGAGGATTTAGATTGGTTATTAGGAAAAAGTTCTTCACTGAAAAGGTTAAGCATCAGAACAGGCTGCCCAAGAAAGTGGTTGAGTCATCATCCCTGGAGGGTTTAAAAAATGTGTAGATGTGGCACTTACAGACATGGTTTAGTGGTGGACTTGGCAGTGCTGTTAATGGTTGGACTCAGTGACCTCAGTGGCTTTTTCAACCTAACCAATTCTGTGATTCCAAATCAGTAAGTGAAAAATTGCATCCAGGACAAGTAAAATGCATTTTTGCAACTGTAGGATCACACAGTCCTGAGTAATTATGGAATCTCCATCCTCTTCTGCAAAACCAGCCACATTAATATTTACATCCAATCATAAAAGAAATAAACAAGGCTGTCTGACACCTAAAATTATTTGATAATTCATGTCCCAAAGATCTACAGCTATGTTATTTCACATGTGCTGTGGCAACTGGTATCTACTTTTTCTGCTTTACTAAGACAGGAACAGAAAACAAGCAGTGAAGACCTGTCTGCAATGGTCAGATTCTGAGTCTAATATCCCAGCATGAGGACAGTAGCAAACAGTAAGAGATTACCTTAGTTCACACTCTCACTAAGTCTGGCATCAGCACACCCCAGGTCACTACTGACAGGGTCATGTTGAACATAAGTTGGTCAACATCACATAAAGTTTCAAAAGATTCAGCTTTTTTCTAATGCAAGTATCTCTGAATGCCTTTTATTGCATCATAAGCTTACATAAACTCCAAAGCCCTGCTATGCTTCTGTTAATGAAATATTATCATTGTGATCTTTGAAGCACTATCAAGTAATCTTATAGGCATAGACAGACATATACTGACTTCTACAGTCTTAGGAAAATTGGATGACTGAGCAAAGGGAATTGATCACCCATCCAGCAGATTTTCTGAGTTTTCACAAATGTCCAGTTCCTATTGCCAAGGAAAAAGATTCTGGATAGGATACAATTTTTGTATAGCTCACAGTGAACTCTCAATGAAATAGGTTTTATCTTTACCATGACTCACAAATGGGCTTCAATTCATCCAAAACCTCAGGAAAGCAGTATAACCATACTCATGGGGCACTGAGATGTGTTTTTCACATTTCCAGTCAGCACTGGTGTAAGAATTTGAGCTGTGTCACTGACATTGCCTTGTATTCTTCTTCCCTCTAAACTTAAATGGCATTTTTTTTTAATATTATCTACTATTTTATTTTATTTATGGCAGTCCAAAGCTTCACTTGTCTCAGCTAATCACAAGCTCACTGTATTAGACATTGGACGAGAAATCATTTAAAACAAAAAACAATCCATCAGCTTTTTTCTTAATTAAATAACTAAAAAAAAAAAAATTCTTTATTCCTTTTCCTTGGTACTTAGGAAATCTTAAGTTGGATTTAGTCCACAACCACTGGACAGTTTTTCCTACTTGCAATGCTGTTGAATATTCCATACTTTCACAGATTTCACCAGAAGTGAAAGATGAACAGTACTTCTGAAAATAAATTATGCCGCCTATATAGATACTGTTACTTGTGAAAACACGGGGGTGTGGAAGTGGTAATAGATTGCTTAAAGTATTTTAAACTTTCTTTGAATAAATTAAAGATTCAAATTATCTCTCTTTTACATTTATGCTTTTCCTGGCATCTTGTGGTTTTTTCGTAAACATGTACTGAGATGTACTCTACATGAATAGCACATGAGCTCAAGATTAAATTACAGTGACATCCATGAATGGCTTCTCTTCAACTGTTAAAAACTGTTGCCAACTGAAAATTCTGCATTCAAAGAAGATGATGTACATTTACCATATTCATTCTACCATCAACATTTTGGTGCACTTCAGTTGGTACACAGAAAAGAGCGAGAGAAAAATCCAGACCTATCCTATCTCTTCAGCCACTCGGTTTTACAATCTCTATCATATATCTTGTCAGTTATCTGTAGGGTTTTTCTCCCAGGCTAAAGACAATTTTTTTTGTACTTTAAAATATCCTGTTGTCCTTTCCTGAATATGACCCAGTTTTACCACATACTTTTTGAGACAGAGAATGAGAACTGCAAGATATTTGAAGTGTGAGAGCATTAGAGCTCATAAAGTGGAATAATGTTTTGGGGGGTTACTTCTTTAAAAATTCCCAATTTGCTTCTTTTGAAAGTTATTGAGTTTTCAACAAACATTTACATGGGACTATCTGTCAAGATTCAAAGCTCTCATTGGTGGAAGGAAGTGGCCAGCTTCACTTTATAGATGAAGTCAATTTGTAGGGGGGTTTTGTGCATGCCTTCCTATTTATTTCCTTTAAGTTCACCTGCCTTTTCTACTTAGTAAATGCTTTCTACAATTCTTCACAGCACTTCTCCCCAAATATCATTATATGATATTCATTGGCTGGAGCAGTATTCCTGACCCTCAGAGAGGTCAGGCTGGATATTAGGATATGCATCCCCAGGCACAGACACATTGATTTTACAGTTAGTGGTGAAGACTGACTAGAACTTGGGCAGCTGTTGGGATAAAGAGGGGGAATGAAAGGCAAACAGCACAATGGAGGAGGTTTCAGAAGTCACGAGGATATGTGCTACTTTAGAACAACTACCTCTCAACATCGCTCATTTCCTTTATTTTACAGTGTGATTCAGTACAGGACTGGCTAATTATAGCAATTTTAAAACTGCAGAGCAGAAATGATGAAAAAAAAAAAAGAGCTAGAACTTTACTAGTTACCACCTACATTTCTTTTTAATGCAGTCTGTATTTATTCATATTTTAACAAGCATCTGCCAAAATGACAAGCTACATTTCACAGTCTCAACTCTGACACATCTCCATGTTAAAACTAGTCAAATTTGGAGACAGCTTTTTATTTTCTTTAAAGTACTTTTTTGGGAAAAACATTTTTTCAGTGAATGGCTGTTTGCATAATGTTGGCAAGATACTACATGTATGTTCAATACCACTTGCGGGTCAAAATAACTGTGTAAACAACCAGAAGAAGCCACAAGCATCTCAGCTTTATCAAGGCTTTCTTGAACTCAAAGTGTTCTATTAAAAAACAAAAGAAAACACTCTTCATTATATATCCTAGCCCTTCTTATTGGCCTCAGTTCGGTCTGGCAAAACAAAGCCTTAGATGTCTAAGTACCTAACTTAATCTAGTGGATTAAGCAGACCTAAGTGGTCTGCTTAATCCACTAGAACATATTTCTGTCATTCAATTCACTTTTGCAAGTGTTTTATGCAGTTATATTACACTCCTGAGGAAAAAAATAAGCTGTATTCTTTTGAAAGTTCAGAGCCTAATTAAAAGGTGGCTCATTAGCCAAATGGATTTTTGTCACATGAAATTTTTCACTGGGTTGCTAATGAACCAGATATAAATACCAGTCACTACTGCAATCCAGCAACCTCAAGGCTGCCAGTATTATTACATTTACTTTAAATATAAAATTACAACTTCGCAAGTGTTGGCCATCTAGCATATAATTTTGTTTTGGAAAGCATTCCTATTTAAATCAATCATAAGCATATGCTCCCTGTCTTGCTTTAAGCCTGCATTCAGTACTATTCTTGAAAAGGGTGGTTCTCTCTTTCAAGGCACACTGATAACATACGCCATTCTGAAGCACACCACTATAGAATTGTGACAGCAAAATGCTATTGGTCATATTTCTGATTCATGTGAAAGATATACTTCCTATTTTAAAATTCTTTCATCTTCAACATGTCGGTGCCAAAGGAACCAAATGAAAAGCATAACTTCCTTTTATTTCTGTGCTCAGAGTTCTGTTGTAACAGAAAACCTGTTATGCAAATTCTTCACACTGGCCAAAGACCTCTAAGGTTTGTTCTCCTGAACCCTATACTTGTGTCACCAAGAAGTGCTATTAGTTTCACTTCATCAATTTTCCTGCTAGGATTAAAAAAAAAGGGGAATGCTGTATCTGCGAACTGAGGACCATAAAATCATTTTTCAGAAAATCCCAACATAGTCTGTTAAGTTTAATGGTTAAAAGTCAAATGAAGTGCCTTACTGCACTGACACAGAGACAATGACTGAATTATACTTCAGTAGAAATGTAATAGAGAAACACAGGTAGTTCCCAGGAGAAAGAATACAGAGTTAAATAGAGTCCAATTTTTAGAACAACGAACAAAGACTACAAAGCACCAAAATGTACAGTAAGAGTCTAGACCCAAATTCAAAAGCTTTTTTTTTTTTTTTTTTTTTTTTTTTTTTTTAACTTAAGGAATAAATCTATTTTTTAATAGTTTGGCTAGAGGAAGTTAACAACATTGCTGCAATAAAAAGCTGAAACATCATTTACAATACAATTATTTGGACTCAGTTGCCTAAATGAATGTTAGATCCCAAAATTAATTCACCCCAATCCACAAAGGTGTGGATCATTCCAGGTCAGATTTGCCAGCACTGTGTCTGTGCCTCAGACACCCTTAGGGAACCTAAAACTGTGCTTTTTCCATTCTGCACAATTTTGCATCCATTCCGAAGATCTTGTGCAATAAGGAGGCAACATTCAGCATTCCTTCCTTTCATTTGTGAAATTATCTTACAGGTAATTGCCCAGCATATTGAAAAGGGTGGCAGAGATCATTTCGTGTGAACAAGCAAAGTATGAGCTTGTTTCAAAAGGTGCAGATAGGCAAGTGTAAGTCAGATGAAGGAGAAAAGTAATGGAAATGAAGGAGACATGATGAAGGGGTTGTGGGAGTGTTTTAAGGATGACTGCTGAGTAAGAAAGCAAAGCAGCATGCTACTACACAAGAGGGAGGGTGGAAATATTTCCATGACTATTCAAAGTCATGACTATTTAAATATTAGTATCATTAGATGTTGTTTTTAGCAGCCAAAGCTGCTAAAGCAGACCTGAATTCCAAGAAACCTTTCATTTGTTCCACTGGAACACCCAGCTGTCATCTCCATTTGCACATTTAACATCAATTTCAATGAATTACACATAAGAGAATTCATTCTGATGACAGAGCTGCAACTTACTTTACAAAGTTAATTGAACCTCCTTTTATGCTCAGTCTCACTGGCCATCCACATTATTAATGCCTCAAGCCCAGGGTATGTCACAGCCTTGCTTGTAGCCTGGAATCCCCTTTGAGCCCACAGTCACACCTAACCCACATGAGGAGAGCTTCAGGTCCTTGGTCTGTGCCACGGGAGTGGAATGACTGCACCTCACCGGTGTGAGAGGAGCTGTAACACCAGCCATGCCACAGGGACTTTGGTAGATGTATGAAGTCTGTGCAGACATACCTTAGCAACTGCAACTCTGCAAGAATTGCTCAGGCTCAGCCTTCTCTTTGAACTGCCTGAGTACCCATCCAGTGAGCCTCACAGACCAGACTGGAAAAGCAGTGGGTGGCTAGCGTGGAGCAGACGTGCCATGCAAACACACCCTATGTCACTCCTCTCACACAAAGCACCTACATTACTGTAAGTGAAATACAATTACGCAGAGGGGAAAAAATAGGACTAGAAAGTCGATTTTGTATGGTTAGAAATACCGTGGAGGATGGGGGGAAAAAATTCTCACTTATTTAATTTACTTTAAAAAACCCCAGGCTTCTGCCGGTTTTCGATAAAAAACATTTCACTTTGCAGGAGTTACAAAAGAAAGTCTTCTCACTGTACTTAGCTATCTCAAAGGTATCTCTTTAACAGAAGAGAGATCTCTTGCAAAGTGTCACCCTGGAAATCTGAAACAGCTTCTAACTACAGCTCATTTTTTGCTAGCATTCAAATAAAGACTTTAAATTCAAATTTGTTCTTACAGGAAACCAAAATCTGAGTAGAATGGAAACAAACCTTTTGTTTTGGTTGCAAGGTGAAATAGTTTAAATGTTATCCAATCACTTTGGTGAAAAGGACTTGACAAATATTCAATGCCTGATGAGACGAAAAATAGGGCTCTTTGGACTAATTAGGTATGGCCTCTTTTACTAATCCACAGATTGGTGAAAAACTCTCAATGTGGATTAAGACTGACAAACTAAGCAACAAAATTAGGATTTTTTTTCCCCATGATATAAGAAAAACATTCAAATGGAACACTGCCAGTCATACTAAACATAAGATGACAAGACAGAAACCTGAAGTCTAAAAGGTACAAGATTTTTGAAAAAAGTGAAAACCTGAAAAAGTATGTCCTAATGTTTTTCTTCTCATCTTTGTATGACAAAAATCTTTCATTTCTGCCCAACTAAGTATAACTTGCATAATTAAGTATAAAAGTGGAATACAAATAATTCACAAGAAAAAAAACCATGTAAACAATTCCTGGGAATTTATATAGTGCTATTTATCTTACTTATAATACTTAAAACTATGGTTTCACTATGTGTCAGATTTAAAGAATAATCTGTTGTAGTAAACTAGTACAAAAATTATTAGGTCCATATCCCATGAAAGAAGCATATGAAAGGGAATTAGGGTACAAAAGCATGATAAGTAAGTACTTAGATTTTGTACAACACTGTTCTTTTTGCCTATGCAAAAAGATATATTGCCAGCTTCTGTTCTTGGTATATTAGTTGGAGTTTATTATTCACCTGGATAATAATTTTCAGAAGGCTGCTACTTCTGGAAAAAATTAAATTTGTTTGTTTGGGGTTTTCTTTGTTCTAAATTTTATTTCTATGAAGGCTGTCATTTTCCAAAAAGAAGAAAAAATCCGACTGGCATGACTTCGTATAACTGTCAAATACATGCTCAAGTTTAAACTGTAATGTCTATTGGAAAATGTATAAGTAACTGTATATAAATTATATTACATTATATTATGTATAACTGTAATTATATTTTAATATACATTTATTTAAAAATATATACTCTCCAAAATTTAGTAGTTTTTATTTCAATAACTTTTTCCAATATATTTTTCATACTTGAATACTTTAATTTCTTAAGATAAAACAAATTTAACTTTGAAAAATCAGAAATTAGTGAACATATGTTCAAGTTTACAATATATTGATAACAGCATTACTGATAAAAATATATACTCTAGAAGAAACTTAGTGAAGAAAACCTCTAAATTTTAGTTATTGTGAGATGAAATGGCTCAATGCCAGCTGCTTTACAGGTCATATATATATATATATATGTTTTAAATAAAATTAACACAGAAAAAAAACACCCCCAAAATTTTACTTTCTCTAAAAAACTTAAAGATTTAGATTTCACTTGTACAACAATAACTATCAGACTCAAGTATATGTTGACAAAATGTTAGTTGAGAGACTACAAAACCACTGACTTCAGTGCTGCCTAAAATAAAAGAAGCCATTTTTTAAGTAATTGCTCCAAAGATCTTGGAATGACTACTGCTGACTAATGCTCCTAATTTACCACAATATGCTTAAGAAAATTCTGCAAAATATGCCTGCATTAGCAGCTGTAGTGTTCAGTTTCTCTGGGCATGGAAATCAAGCTATTTGTTCTAAGTACACTGACAATATGAGTCAGATCCCATACACAAATTATGTAGATGAGGTAAGTGCCATTTGCATCTTAGGTCACAGAGAGCACCTGGTATTTTGCAAATAGTAACAATTAAAGCTGCTGGGAGCAGGTTGGGAGCTGAGGGTGTGCCCTCCAGCTGGCAGGGCCTCCCAGGGCTACTAGCCTAGCTGCTGAAAACTGTCAAGTGTTATGGGGTAAAAGGATGAGAACAACCAGTTTAGCTTTTCTACAATTTATGACTCAAAAATAAGTTCATGCACTCATAGAAGTAATAACTTGTTGTTCTCCAAACTCCCCATGTACTACAGTTTTGTTAGTTTTATTTACGTTTCTGTAATAGAAACGCTGAAGTTTAGAGAACAAGAATCAATTTACTTCATTTTGTACACATAATAAGAATTTTTTTCTATTCATAAATATTTGGTGGTTTTGGTGACTTAACAGGTTCAGATTTTCGGGGGTAACAATCAATAAACAGTTCTACTCATGAGATAGGCAAACAAATACTGAAATGACTGAAAATGTTATAGAGTAGAAACTCAGAATACCTTTTCCCATAAAGTTAGATTTTTCTAGAACACATTTTCCCTCTTAATTTTCCAACATATTCAAGAAAAGTGAGAGCAAACATGGTAACAGGTTAGCTAAACCATTCATCAGTTATACCCTTGATCTTGGTAGTTTTGAACTATCCAAGTCAAAAATCATTAAATTTTGTATTGATAGCAAAGAAATGCTAAGTGACTGCTTAGGACAATTTCACAGAGGCTCATTGTATTCAGAATGCAAAAATGTCCCATGTGCCTCTTCATTGTAAGAGAAAACCTTATAAGAAAAAAACATAGAACTTTCCATTTTAGCACTTCCAAAATGTAAATGTGAAAAAAATTGTAGAAAATTACAAAGCATTGAAATCTTTATCACACAGGACATTACAAGTGGCAGTATATAGAGACTGTCACTCAGGTGAGGGACTGTGAATTATTTCTATTTCCTTCTTTCCTCACCTTTTTTTCTGGTAAAGATACATTTCCCATAGCCTTTAAAATTCCTCATGTAAAACATCCAACAGTTCTCAACATCTCACCTCTATTTTCTCTGTCCTATTTTTACCTCACTGATCCCAGCAACAAAACAGAGAAGCCTGAAGAAATCTTTGAATATGATCTAGAAAATCATAAACACTTAGTGCAATTGTGAAGTCAACATAATCTAAATGCAAGGGTACTCATAATTTAAGCCCGAAGAAAATTACTCTGACACACAATTAAATAAATCATTAAACCACTAGGTGAACTATTTTAATGCTATGACTCATAAATAATATTCACTACTTACAGGTATTATTTAAATGTATTATTATAGATTTATGTCACATCGAAATCATGAAATACTATTCAAAATTATTTACTGGTATGGGACACCACAAACACATAAATTGCATCTTTAGTAATTTTCAGTGTTTTGAAGTATATTTTTAGCGGGGAGTATGCAGAACTTTTCACCACTTTTACAAGTTGGATTTGGTGCTATGCCACTTTTTCAGAGACAAAATACCAAAGGGTAGCTATTACAGATTTTAAAAATTCCTAAATACATTATTAAGTCATACTTACAGAGATAAATACCTGAATCTGATCTCAGTTTATGTATCATCCTGATCCATCAAGAAAATTTCAGCTGAGCCGTTTCTATCAACTTGTTTAAAGTGGCCATGGAATACACACAGATTTAAGAAACTAAAAGTACCACATTATGCCAGTATTTTACTTCAAGAAATTCTTTTTATACTGATGAGAAAAGAAGTCTATTTCATTACAGTAAGTTTCTTTAACTGTGTGCACAAACTGTAAACCAGAAGGAATGTTTTGGCCTTTTCTCCCCCCATGAAACAGAAAATTGTTAATCTATGACCTGCATAAAACATTAAGCTGTCTCTGGTTTTCCATTCCAATTTAATTCACTTGGTTTCCCCTCACTGATTGCCTTTACTGAAGAGTCACATGTTACAAAGAGAGAAGAAAATAAAACTGTTGCTTAAGTGTGTCATGCTGAGAAGTCATTCAACTAAAACAGGAGCTATTTGTTCACAGAATCTGTCAAGGCCAATCTTCAGAGGGTCTTTTTAACTCAGAGACCACATCTTGAGCTTACAGTCCTGCCAGCGTTCATTTCAAACTGCCATGAGTCTACCTTTCAATGCAGCATTGCCCTATTTTGTTTATACTGCTACGAAAAGATTCTGGCTTCACTGGGATGAAGTACCAAGGATCTTTTATCATTACCATGTGTAATAAGTCTCAGTAGAGAATACAGGATGATGTCCTCGAAGGCAATCACAATATTACAATTACAATGAGTAACTGCCCTGAATATAACAGGAAAACAAAGATCCATTAAACAGCTATGTAGTGACTGTCATTTTAGTTGGACATACAATTAGCTAGCTTTCCAAGATTGCATATCTAGAAAGAACATGAAAACTTAACAGGAAAAAAATTAGATACAGCTTGCAACTGTATCCAGAAGGAGCAAGAGAAATCCTTATCAAAGAGGATATCTATCTTACAGGCCTAAGTGACAGTCAGGATAGTGGTGTTACTCACTGTGACTCAGAAAGCCAGGAGCTAGAAAGATCTTCAGAAATAATTAACTGTGTTTTAGCCACACTGAGTCTGTAGGTAACACAATTCCCATAGGATATTAGAGACACACTGGGCTAAAAGAAGCAAGTTTAGAGTAGAAGTTAATGGTATTTATAACACTGAGATGGTAAATTGAAAATTTACAAAATTCCACCTGAACTAAAGAAAACACTCTTTCACTGTGAGAGTGACCAAACACTAACACAGGTTGCATAGACAGGTTGTTCAGTCATCACTCTTGGAGAAATTAAAAACCCTGCACACAGGCCCAGGCAATTTGCTCTAGGTGACCCTGCCTGAGCAAAGGGCTGGACTAGATGATCTCAAGTGGTCCTTTCAGCCTAAATGATTCTGAGATTCTATAATTAATTCTCTCTTCTTTTTTATTTTAATTCTTTTCTTACACCAGTCTCTTAATTCTTAACTCCTTTATAGCATCTTCAAAGAACATTTATTCTGAATAAGATGGGTTTTGTGAAGCAACACACTCTGAATATTACTTTCAGGTGAATTACCTGTGAGAAACTATGCATCATCTTTCCATGTGATCCATATGCAAACTTCATGAAGTGCATACTTACTGTGGACAGAACGCTATAGTGCTTTTAAAATGCTAATTAGCAATTCTCTGAACCACTTCAATTAGAGAAGATATTTATAAACCTTTCCCTTCCCTATAAAAGTAACATCAAAAACACTGTAATATAATCTGTCTCCTGGTATAAGAGCCTTCAAACAGAGTTTTGTTTCTATGAAACTTCATTTTCCAAAACCATGGTTCAGGAACACATCATAAGGCCTTGTTATTGAATTTCTCTTAACTGACTCTATTTGTCCCTTTTCAGCTTAAAGAGTGAGTTAAGTTAGGAAGATACAAAATAATATTCAAATAGTACCTTGATATTAATTTTGTTTTGCTACCTTCATTATATATCTGGGGTGAAATGTTGCCTGTATGCAATTTTTCAATTACAAAACTTCTGGCACTGGCACTGCAATAGATTCATTATCTTGTGGTTAATGATAATACATCCAACCAAAGCCAAAACTAAAGCTTCTCACATCCTGCTACTTTAATGCTGGAAATTTGAACAGATGTGTAGAACTCTAGACTATATAACTGCTATATCTGTAGAATCAGAGTATTCTTCTTCAAATGGAAGTAAGCTATGCTTACACTGCAAACAGAAATGAATGCAGGAAAATGGTATAACCCAGTTTTAGCAGGTAGTTGAAAGACCTAAGGACTAGGGCAGCTCTTAGAGCACAGATAGGAACAGTTTCTCCAGCCACCAAGGAGTGAACTACCAAACTGAAAGTATCATTTTGTGCTTTTCACTCCCTTCAAGATCTTTGATGATTAAAATACAGTCTTATACCAATTTAATAATAATACTTATTCAAGTATTTATCTATACAGTAAACAGTTCTTTATAGGTTAAAGTACTTTTATATTTTAAGACTGCAAAATTGATCAGCCAGAGATAGCCAGTAGCACTCGGCAGTGTGTAATTTTTGACAACCATACAAAACTACCAGAATGTTTGTTTTCAATTCTTTCTAATGGAAAGTGAACTTCTGCCATAAAATTCTCATTGGCAGAAAGAAGCAAACACATTGTCCGTCTAATAATCAACAGGGACAGGGACAAATGCATCTACAATTACATCCAGAATATATTGCAAAGAACTCTTGGGTAAACATCTTTAACTACTCAATTAAAGAAAATTATTTGAGAAGTAACCTTAAAAACTTATATTCACCAACCTTTTCAAGCAGTTAAGATGACTTCCCTACAACACAATAAGCATTATAATTTTGAAGACCTTAAAACCAGAACTCTACCTCACTTTTTTCTTCCTCCCTTCTCTTCTCTGCATCTCCAAAATTTCATGATACTGCACACTGAATTCATGAATCATCAGCAAGCCAAATAGATTTATACCCATAATGTACATTCTAATGGTTACAGTTCCTTTTGCAGACTTCCCCAACAAAACAAAAATATAAATTATCTCATCTCTAACCAGGCATGTTCCACTTGTTTTGTGATACTCCATAAATGTTCTCTATCCTAGCTAAGGTAACACCCTCTACTCAGTCTTGGAGTTCCCCTTTCTCACTCATCCTCCATCTCTTGTTCTTCCTGCTTCAGTATTAATAGCACCCACTCAAAATATCACAGTCTCTCCATATCTTCATCCAACTTGATTCATCTCGTTTCCTACTCATAACAACTTCTGCTTTAGCCAGTCCCAGCCAGCCTTCTGGCTTCCAGTTTTTGGATGTGCCTGAGATTTTTGGGGATCCAATGGTTCCCTGCAGGAGGGGTGGTCTTGCTCACTTGTCCTTTCTACTACACTTGCATGTCCTCCCTCATCCTAGATGTGGTTTTTGTCAGCCCACTGTGAACTGTTCAGCTCACTTAACCAGCCAAAGCTACTCACCTCTCTCCTTGCTGGCTCAGTTTTCAGCTTGCTTACTGATTTGACTCAAATTACCAAAAAGTAAGAAAAACACCAAAGTTGTTGCTGAGAAGGGGAGGAAAAGTGAAGGGTGGAGGCCTTCACTGGAAGAAGGAAGAGAGTAAGAAGAGAATGGGCCTGTCTTTTCAGTCCCGTAAGTCTCAGCCATTTTACCTGACACAAACCTTAATCATTCAGTTCTATTCCAAGTTTGGTTTAGTTTCTCTACAGTGCTACTAACTTTGGATTTCTGTGTTTTCTAGCAATCTTCTTCCTTCACAACTACTAGATACAAAAAAAAAGGAGCATTATTCATTGGCTGGGCATAGGGTAACATCGTCCTTCTCATTTGTTCCCTTTCTTACTTTCACCATTCCCCCTTGGCAGATTTTTATTCTTTTTTTCCACATTAGGAGTAAAATATATATCAGAAAGTGTGGTGAATGACCCTTGCCAGTCTCATCCTGACTCAAAGCACAGTCACCAGTCACTGTCCTGGAAGCTGTGTCATAACCAGTGATTTTTATTTTTAAGTTTCCTGCTCTGAATCAAATTCACTTCAATAGCTGCTAAAAATACCCCTAATCTTCTTCCTCTTACAGGCAATACTTAGTAAAATAGCATATTGGTGTCATTTGGTACTAAATTAATACAATAGCTCTGAAAATTTTCTCCCTAGTTTTTTCGACTTCTGCGAACAACTTGAGAGAGAAGCAGTGATAGGAACTAAAAAGTCTCAGAAAATCTTTCCCTGAGACAATGTATCTGATATTCAGGTACATTGAAGATCTCTTCAAAGGCTTCTCCAAGACTACAAAAGCCTGATGTACTTCATATTAGAGTAGAAAGAATTTCATACAGAAATGCAGGAAGTATGTTTCTGAGGATTGAATAAATGTCATTCTATGAGAAATTTTAGTGCTTGTACTTCTGTTTTTGCTACTTGTAACTGAGCAGTTTATCATTTGAAAGCCCTAAGTTATTCTAAAACTTTTTCTTAAAATTTTGATAATTCAAATAGAACTATTGCATGCTAATACAGGAATTTTGATTCCCAGTCCCACCTACAGAGAAAATTGCCAAATAATTATCGTTGAACTACAAATTATTCCCAGTTAACAATTAACTTACTAAGATGAAAGCTGTGGCCTATTCCCATGGCCAATAGTTGCACTTCAACAAGATCCAGTAAACTCTACTTTAAAATTAACTACTAATAGGACTTTGTGCAATGAAACTATTATATATGTGCCATATATGTACCTACATATCTAAAAGAAACTGAATTTGAGAAGTGGAAGTACAGAAGTAAGGTACTCTGCCTTAGTTGTTTCAGTTTTGACTAAGGGAATATTCTCCAATTATTGAGAAAGACTGTGAAGAATCATGATTACAAACAACAAGAAAAGAGAATTAAATTATGTGTAGAGCTATACGATGAGTCCAATTTGCAATTTAAACCAATTAATTAGAATATTTAACTAATTAATGAAATTTTCCAGATAAAAAGTTACAGAGGTAACAAAAGGCTCTGAAAGCTTTTCAGGAAGAAGTAGTACATACTGTGAAAGCAATAGAACTTTGAAAAAAATATTCAAAAGGCCATCATTTTTGCCATGAAGCAAATCCTTCAATCAACCTGACTGATAAAAAGTTGACCAAAATTCTCCATAATTCTTAGAGCCATTGTAGATACTTACACAATTTAATAAGAGACTGGAATTGAAAGAAAACATTTCACAATAACACCCCATTGAAGACAAATCTGAAAAATAGTCTTGAACTCTGCTCTTCACACATGGGAGGAATCTGATAAGAATCAAACCAGGAGTGCAAGTTTATAACTGTAAATCTTAATACCATTTACACTAAAATTGGAGATATATCATTTGTCTCACTGAACTATAGTCAGTTATTATTCATGTATGTTTACAGAAGAGTGATATTCCAAATGCTATGTCAATATGAATGATTCCACCAGTGGTTCAGATGGAAATGGAAGTCATATTATCTCAGATCCAGAGACATATCTACAGTATTATATATGCCAGCAAAACAGGGAATTTTTCCTTAAAGTCACAGATTTTCTGACAGACCAATAATAATGTTAGCATGCAACCATACTTGAAAATGAAAAAAAAAAACAAAAAACCAAAATAAACCCTTGTGATATTTTCTGTCTGTATTAATGTTGCCAGGTAACTGTAGACAAGAACTAAAATTGGGCTTGTCTGCTTTTCTTCTCTTCACAAAGATGTTTCTGCTTAATAGCTAGGATTTTCAGCCAACAGATGCCATTAGTATGTATGTGTGTTGTTTTGCTTCTTGTAAAACCATTGTGGGTTAAGCCCAGTGGGAAAATAAGCACCACACAAAGACTCATTCCCTCCCTCCTCCCTTCCCCCAAGTGGCATGGGGGAAGAGACATGGAAAAACCCCAACAACTGGGTATCAAGATAACAAACAAAAATTTTATTTAATAAGTGAAAGATAAGTGGGAAAAGAGGGAAGAAAAAATGAAACAAGTGATGCTACAGCAACCACTCACCGCCTCCCATGGGCAGACCGATGCCCTGCCAGGTCCCAAGCGAAAGATGGCTAACCCCTCTAAAGCCTCCTCTTTGCGCTTTTATTCCTGAGCATGACGCTGTGTGGCAGGGAATTTCTCTTTAGTTAGTCTGGGTCATCTGCCTGGTTGAGTCCCCTCCCAGCCTATTGTGCAGCCCCTGGTCTATTCACTGGGGGGATGCAGAGTGAGAAACAGAGAAGGGATTGATGCTGTGCAAACACTGCTCAGCACAAGCTAGAACATCCCTGTGTTATCGAGATTGTTTTCGTCACAAATCCAAAACACTGCCCACACAAGCTACTGTAAAGAAAATTAACCCTATCCCAGGCAAAGACAGCATAAGAGTACAGCACAGTAGGTACAGTTCCACATCCAGCAATTCTAACTGATACATTAATTCAAAAAATACTAATGTAAAACAGAGAGAAAAAGATTTGCTGTGCTACTTTATTCTTATAAAGGGGTGAAATTGCTGGTTTTGTCAGCTAAACCAGATCACTGAAAGGTACGATGAGTACAAGACATAATGAGAGGGGTAGGACAGCACAGCACAACAGGGATCAAGAAAGGAATGAAAGAAGAGCATAGCACCCATCTTTTCAGCCTTGTCAACTCACCAAACAACACCTTAAATTTGATTTAGTCTTGAGTGGAACTAGCACAACTTCTAGAGGTAGGAGGCATAAACACAAACCTCACAGGCAGTATTCAACATCCTCTGGCTAAGAGGTAATGGTTCCACATCCCTACACACCTCCCCTTTTGGAATCCCCCTTTCATGTCACTTTGCACTGCCAGCCCCCCCATAAGAGGACTAGTCTGAGCCACACCTTGACCACTGCAGAATTAGGTCCTCCAGCCTTCTTGTTTCTTAAGTTAAAAATGAAGGGTATAGACATTGATGTTCTAGCTAACAAAAATAGCTATTCAGGATGTCATATAATTACGCATTTTTACACAGTATTATCTTTATAAATAAACCCATGCACTGTAGTCAAATACATTGTAACACGACTCCTGCATGCAATCATTTTAAAAGCAAGCCTTTTCTTACAGAATTTAAATCGACCTCTTGTAGCTAAATGGTCAAAGCACCAGTCCTATACTTAAGGCACTACAAATTAGCTTGTTCAGAAAATATTCTATCAGTTAAGCCAAACAAGCAAAAAGAACATATTGGAGAATAAATGTTACCATAACATTTTGAAAGACTAGAACATAGCACAGGAAAAGAAGGAAAATAAGCATGTGAGCTTTTTTCATTTTATACAGAAAATTTTTTCCTTAACTTTGGCTAAGAGGTCATTCAGTAACAACAGGACTGAAAATAAGCTGACAGACAAATGTATCTTGAAACCTTTTATAGCTGTAACTTTTGTTTAAAAACGTCAACAACTTTTCACCCAATCCATAAGTAGAGAAAAATAGGGTTTTTTATTTAACGTAATATTTATTATTAATAGCTAGTATTAAAAAAACCCAAACCAAACAAACCCAGAAAACACTCCAAGACTTTCATGCTCGTTTGATTCTATTAGTTTAAAAATGTATGAAATAGGACTGACCTGGACAGAAATTCTGCTGTGTCTGAGTAGTTAATTTTTCTTGCACAGCACACTTTTCAAAATGTCCTGCAGTTGCACTCTGATGTAGGCCCCGTTGTCTGGTGGCAAATCCCAATTCTCCAGGATCAGAAAACTTCCGATAAAACTGTGGCTCCAAATCACTGAAAGAGAAGTTTATAGCACCGTGTCTTCCATGGCCATAGTCACTGAACATGGATTCGTCCTCGGCGTTCTGTGTTGGTAACGGGAGGATCCGGTGATGCTGCTGCGGGCTAGGCAGTCTCGAAGATAACGGAGAAGGAATAGGTGACATTTGTTTGTGTGTATTAGATAGCAGATATGAATTACTAAAAACATTACTCACTGCTGCTAATGGGGGTGAATGCAGCCTTTTCTCTTCCAGTTTAAGATTATTACCTGTCTGAGGAATATCAGGACTTTCATTTACAGGCAGGTTCAAAAATAAATGCTTGCCGTTTCCCCGGGATGCCGTGGTCCTTTTCTCATATAGTGAGCCTGGCAGGTTTCTGTCTCCTCTTGTAATTTGTTGCAGTCTCTTCCATTCTGCAGCTTCATCTAAACTGTCGCTCCGGATAACTTTCAGAAGAGCTTTATTAACTGCTCCCACAAGGTTGCATGACTCATCAGTAATGTGCACTCTCTCTGCTTTGTACTGCAAACCAGAGCTGTCTTCCTCCTGTTCCTGCAGCACACTGTTATTAGAGTCTCCAGCAGCTTCAGCTGCAGAGTATACATCACTTCTTGATATAAACTCGTTATGTGCAGTTGTGAGAACAGGAGAAATGGTTTCATTATCTCTGTGAGAATCAGGTAAAGACTCTGCAGGGGGTATGGTAACTTTTTTAATACAAGTGTCTAAATCCTGGACTTCAGCGAGAACTGCGATTCCTGGTTTCTCCTTGCATCCTGGCTCAGCATACTTGCTACTTTTCAAGATTTTAGCAGCTGCAGATTTACTTAATGTCTCAAGTTTGTTAGACAGACTGTAGTGAGATGAATTCACCACAGTGGTCCTCTGTTGTACCTTGGTAACTTCAGGAATGCATTCTCCATTATCCACTGGTTCAACTGCAACATCATTGCTGTCTTTTGAGCTAGAACTTGGTAAGTCAGCATCCAATTTCACAGCTTTGTTGCTCTTAAGAAAATACCCCTCTTCTATCCACCTTTCTGGTTGTATTCTATTGTCTACTGGTAAATTATCCTTACCTTTTACTGTTAGCCAGCTGGAGGGAGAAAAGGAGCTGGGGTAACTCCTGGTAGAAAGTCTAGTGGAGACCATCTTCGTATTTTTCTGTTGCATGTCTTGTGTACTCAGTAAAAAGAGATGTTCATGTATCTTTTTTCCCTCTTTCCGATGTCTGATCTCCTCAAAGCTCTCTTTCCTTCTGTATTTCCTCATTTTTTTGTGATTCAAATTGTCTCTCTTTGTAGAATCCGGCAATAACTCCTGGTGATGTGTAAGACTGGAGTAATTATCACCTTTAAGTTTCAGGACTCCGGAAACATCCTGTCGCTTTTCCTCCCGATGTCCTGCCTTAAGGTCTGGAATATGATGATATCTCAAAACACTGGATAACAGTTTTTCCTTTTCTGCAGTTAGTTTGTACATTTCATTGAGAAGGTCTTTTGTGGTAGTTTGCTTGAAAATAATAACTCCACAGTCTTTATATGGCCGTTCTCTCAGGTCCATGTCTAACCTCTCCCTTACTTGATAGCAGCCACAGAAACTCTTACTGGTTCTATCCAGATATCCAGAGCCCTTGTAAGTAAATCCTGTGACTTTCCCCTCTGGATGATAGAAGCTGATGTAACAAAGCTCCATAATGGGTTTGTGCAATTGAAGGATGGTATGCGTGCCCTCCATTATGCTTGCCAAATTAGTCATTCATTTAAATTATGTTCTAAGTGTTCCAAAGCTTGCATGACATAGCATGTGAGGCAGGGAATGGACGGAAGGCATCTGACTAATCTTCAACAATAATATTGTCTGCTGGAAAAAATAAAGAGAAGCCTGTCAAACTTGATTATGGCAAATTTAATACAACAAATAACAAGCCTGCAGAAGCACAATCTTCTCTCAGTATTTTCTGATACAAATCTTTTTACCTTGAAAATCTGACACAAAAAGAATGGCATTGCTAACACTCATAGCTGGAGTCATAATCTTTCTCTCTCATACATCATTCCTCTGTCTCCAGGGTTCTCAGTCAATGCTGTTCCATCAGGTCACAAGATGGTCACTAAAACACCCATTTCAAAGAGACTACTTTTGAATGGTGGTATCTCTTGCCCTCTCTCTGTTAAAAGTTAACTTGCTGTTGAACATTTAGTAAAAAAGAACCATTCAAGCATGCCTGTTGCCTTTTTAGTCAGCACAACCACCAGCATAACACCATCACAATGTAATTAGGTCTCGCTGCTTTATTTATCGAGACAACATTTAGAAAATAGAAAAGGCTGAATGTTTTCTTGTACTATTTTGTGGAACTGCCAAGACATCAAGAATACTTGGAATAACAAAAAATACAGGTTCTGTTTACTTGGCCAACAGACAGGTACTGCACAAATCTATTTTGAATCAACATGCAATACTGTAATTGTACTTTTATAGGCAGATTTATTTAACTTTTTTATTCCCTATTCTTTTCATCACACATATTCTTCCTACAGATTGGATATATTTACATTCTTTGGATACATAACAGAAGTTTGTTTGCTCCTTTTGAGAAACTAATTGTTTCTTTATCCAGAAGGAACTCTGCTACCACAATTAAAGTGGAGAAGTCTGAAGTCATTAGGAAATGCATAAGCATCAGGGAAAGACCTGGAGCGCAAAAAGCTGGAGAACACCTGCTCCTACACTGAAACATGCAGGAATTTCAGTTTTCAATTGAAAAAGCATAAATACAACAGAACTTGTCATAATTTTAGAAGAGTCAAACTTAGGCAACAGTATTTAAAAGGAAGCTGTCATATTACTATGTAACATATTTCATAGAATCATAGTGGAAGGGATCCATCAAGATCATCAAATGCAGCTCCTGGCCCTGCACAGGAAACCCCAAGAGTCACACCATGTGCTTGAGAGCACTGTCCAAAAGCTTCTTGAACTCTGTCAGGCCAGTGCTGTGACCACTGCCCCAGGGAGCCTGTTCCAGTGCCCAAACACCCTCTGGGTGAAAAGTATTTTCCTGATACAACCTAAATCTTCCCTGACTGAGATTCATACCATTTCTTCAAGTCCTGACACTGTTCATGAGAGTGAAGAGATCAGTACCTGCCCCTCTGCCTCTCCTCAGGAGGCTGTTGAAGACTGAAAGGATGTGTCTCCTCCAAGTGGAAGAAAAAGAGTGACCTCAGCTGTTCCTCTTAAGGCTTCCCCTCCAGAACCTTCACCATCCTCATGGTCTTCCTTTGGATGCTCTCTAACACTTTATATCTTTGTTATACTGTGGCTCTCAGAACTGCCCCAGCACTTGAGGTGAGGCCACCCCAGCGCAGGGCAGAGCAGGACAATCCCCTCCCTTGCCTGGCTGGTGATGCTGTGCCTGATGAACCCCAGAACACAGTTGGCCCTGCTGGCTGCCAGGGCACTGCTGACTCATGTTCAACTTGCCACAGGCAAGGACCACCAGGTCTCTTTTGGTGGCACTGCTTCCCAGTCTCTCATTCCCCAGTCTGTCCATACATCCTGGGTTGCCCATCCCAGGTGCAGAATCCAGCACTTTCCCTTGTTGAATTTCATACAGTTGGTGATTGCCCAGCCCTCTGATTTGTCGAGGTCTCCCTGCAGGGCCTCTCTGCCTCTGAAAGAGTCAACAGGTCCTCCTAGTTTAGTGCCATCAGCAAGCTTGTTTAGTATTCCTTCAAGTTCTGCATCTAAGTCGTTAATGAAGATGTTGAAGAGCACAGAGACAAGGATGGAGCTCTGTGAAACCCCACTAGTGACAAGTCACCAGTCTGATGTCACCTGATTCACTATAACCCTTTGCAACTGACCCATGAGCCAGTTGCACACCCACCCTATGATGTGTTTATCCGGCTGTATGCTGGATGTTTTGTCCAGAAGGATATTGTGAGACATAATATTGAAAGCTTTGCTGAGGTCCAAAAATATACAAGCTCTGTATCAGTTTTTATTATGCAGAGTAAGATATAATTTTATAATGATGCCCATAACTTATTATAAGTAATCAGTAAAGCTCAATTGTAAGAATCAAGCAGCATTTACCCAAAACATCTTATCAACAAGCAGTCATTTATTGCAGTGATTTAATTGCATCTGTTTAAAATGTTCTTTAAACAGTTTCAAACTTTCCATTTGCTTTGAGTAGTATCATTCTTCATGCCAGCAAAATTCTTAAAATGTACACATAATCCTTAAAGACAGAGGAGATATCCTAAGGAAAGAGATAACAGTAAGAACAGTGTTCCATTAGAGCTATATGAGCTTTTTAATTCTGTTCACCAGCAGTTAACAGTTGGCTGGCATGATTCAGAATACTGTTCAAGTATAGGAAGTGGTAGGAAAGGTGCAAAACCTTTAGTCACTACTTTTGTTGAAGACTGGCTTGTTGCTTCATAGACCTGTAAGAGCTTCTGAGAAAAATATGCCATTCTGTTTCCTCTTTTATTCTTGTTTTAACTCATGGTGCGAGTCTGGAGTTGGAGGTCCAGGCAAGGCTGAGGACTACCTAAAAGAGCAGCCTCACCTCTTGCCTCACCTGTTTTCCTTGTCTCCAGCTGTGCATGCCTGCTGCTCTTCTGGCATAGAGTGATCGTGCAGTCACAGGGTGCGTGTGCCACGGGCAGATGCAGTCAAGAGTGGCTCTGCATACAGAAATATTAGGAGCTGTCTTAACCCTACTCATTCTTCAGTCAAACAGTAGTGAACAGCCCTTAGGAAACAGCATCATGGAAACTATAGACCCAGTAGCTACAGACCCAGACATTATGATCAAATTTACTGTCCTCAAATGGCATCTATGATATCATCAGGCTCAAGTCTTCCCTATTCTGTAGAGCACATTACTTTTGGTAACATGCATGGTTTTGGTTTGGGGTTCTTTTTATGACAAAAGATGACGTGTAAATAAGAGAACTAGCTAGCCCTTGTCCTGGCTGCAGAGATTTGCTGAGCTATGCCCCTCCCAAAAACCAAGCAGCTCCCCCAATCTAATCTGAGTTCTGAATCATTACTTTACTGAAACAAGACCTACAGCTCTCCTTGAATCATATTGCAAAAATGATTAAAATTAAAAGCTCTTTCTCACTTAGGAATAGACAAATCTATTGAACTTACTTTTTTTTTTTTAGTTGTATTATCTTTGAATAACAAACTTATGCCAGTTTGCATCTAGTATAAAGGCTACAGCCTACTAGTTATCTTCTTAGTTACACCAAATAAAACAATGGGTTTGGCACACACATTGACACATTAAAATGTAGAGTTGCTGTGAGTAGAACAGAACTCACCTCCTTGTAAGAAAAAAATTTACACAGACTTTGAAATTAAGTATTAAAAGTCAGTTATTAGATAAAAACAGTAATAGTAACAAGAGCAATAACAGAAAGGACATGATGTTACTATTCAGCCAATGACTTACTCTGTATCAAAACTTTCATTGATTTGAAAGATGTGATACCATGCACAGCACTGTTTACTGGTATTTTGAAGCTTATTTCTACTAGTAGATATATTTATGACCAAGAAAACATTTTAACTTCATTGCCTTCAGCATCTTATTCTACCTTTTTTATAAACTTCCACCAGAAAACAAAGAAAGAAGTGAACTCCCTGCTCTATAAGTGGAAGCATTTTAAGAAATTATCAGGAGAATTATGTAAAGAAAAGAAACTGGTAAAGGACTTTCAAATGTTATTACAACACTCATCCCTAACTTTTTTGTTCATTTTGCAATCTGTTTATAAAACTACTTCCATTGCAAACCTTACTACAAGGAATGAAATATTGTAAAATAAAGTCACATTCAGACAAAGCATACCGGTTAAGTAGAATGCCATTCCAAGAAAACTTAAAATTTTAGCTACAGAACATATAACATGCAGCAATGAAAACAACCTTCAGCATCATTGGTAAGTTTCTCTTACGCAGCTTTCCAATGCGTTGTAGCAGAACAGTGGATTCAGGTTGTGAGAAATACTGCTTCAAGGAAAGAAACATCTACTGAGAGAAAGCTAATAACTGGAAAGAACAGCTGAAATTGTTAAATAGGCAGCTGAGAAGAAAACCTGCTCTGCTGATGGATTTTCTTTTAGTTTAACAACAACAAAAAATGTCACAGTGGTCTTCAAAGTCTAATGCCAACACATCCATTCATTATGCTGTTCAAAACGTGCTCTTAAAAACCCAGGACTCCATTCCTACAGCTCCTTTTCTCTAGCAGGACACATCATTCACTTGTCAGCATGACAGATGGTCTTCCTCCTTTCCCTGACACTTAACTAAGCCAGAATTGACATTCCTTACTTTCCCAGCTCTGCCTAATATCTGTTTGTTACCAGGTGACAACCTGTTTTTGAACACACTATGACTAACTTTCTGAGCTATGAAGCTAATTAACACATCACAACAGAAAAAGCATGGTATAGGAAAGGCAGTAAAAATGTGAACAGACCAAGGCTTCACATCACAAGCTCGAAGAAAATGAAATGAAATTACCATAACATTTGTTTACTGAGCACAACTAGTTTGATATAGACAAATAGAGACAAACACCATAATTTTCTTATCTTGCCTGAACTCTCAAGTTTGTCTGAGGTTCTTTCAAATTTTCATTGGACTTAAAAATATTGCCATTAAAAAGATAAAAGTTATAATATCTTCATGAAGACAAAATATTACAGCTCCTTCCAGCAGATTTGACATAAATAAAAGAATTCCATAAAGAACTTTCCAACTCTAAGTCTACATTGTGTTTATTGGATTGTGGCAAAACCAACAAAAAAACCCCAAACCAAACACCACACACAAAAATACCAACTAAAATTTAGAGTATTTAATTATTTGTATAAAGGTTTGAACGATACTGCATATTGTTGGCAATAGTAGTTTAAAATACTGTTCTTCTCAACTTCACAAGTACTGAATTACACCAGCAAAGAGAGCATTAAGGAATACAAAACAGAGTCTATGCCAGACAGGAAGCTGCTTTATTAAATTTCAGATCTCATCCAATGGCACAAGGGAAGTATTAAAGCATATTAGAGTCTTGCCAACAAATTCAGATGAAACAGAGAAATAACCCAAAACACAGGGTGGAAAGTCATTAACTTAATCCACAATGCAGAGCTCTGTATACTAAAACCAAATTTTAACCATAAATGCAACCTTTGACTGTGTCATTCTGTTCAATCTAATCCAACACCAAGAACCAGGAAATCCAGGACAGAGTCCATGAAACAAAAAAATCTGAAACCCAGATCTCTGAATAGATCATCCTTGTGATCCAAAGATGAAATCTAAACTTCTTGGAACCAAAAACCATAATTTTACAAAAAGATAATTTACACAAGGAATGTGAAGTTAATTAAAATGGGATTTAAAAGTTTCTGTCTGGACTGAATAATATGATGATGCCTCACTAGGAAAAAATACATTCTCAGTAGCCAAAGTGTCCCATACTTGTTCTGGTCCTTTGTAGATCACGGTCTCATTTGACATAGCTGCAAACATGCATTTTATCTTCTTAGTGTACAGGAGATGGAAAAAAGCAGTGATGATACTAATATTCACCACTTACACCAAAAAATGTATATTATGTTTGACTAGTCAAATATAAAATAATATATGTATCATTTGCACCACCACCAGGTCTCAAAAAAGTGTTCCCGAAAGGAGTCTGACATGAAAGTTCTCACCCCTCTGTAGCCTACTTCAGTTTAGCAAAGTAATATCTATCTTTTTCAGGCATAACTGCATCAGCAATTTAAAAAAATAGAAGTTGCCACACAACATGTCCCCATGAAACTGTTGTTAGAGTCAACAATAATACAAAAATGCCCAAAATCTGTTTGTCAAAGGTGACTAATTTGCAAGAATTAGTTACCAAATGAGAATTCCATCACAAACTCACCAACCTGACTGTTTAAGAGGTTGCTAATGGAAAAGTCTGCAGTGGATATTACAAATACAAAACGTCTTTAATGTAGGAAGTACATTAAGTAGCAAACCAGCAGACATTAAAGCCGAGAATGAGCAAAGGCAATCTGTACACATATCCCAAAGAAACAGCACAGTCACAGACTGCTTAAACAGACTATTTCAAGAAGTACAGAATTTAAACAAACAAACAAATTCCTTCTGCACTTCAGTCAGGCTTTTACACTCTCCACCTTGCTCTTAGGCATTTGGCACAGTAAGAACCAAGAGAGCAGATGAGTCAATCATCTTGCTTCTAGTTTTTTGACTAGAACAGAGTTTTCTGACTGCTGAAGAGGCAAACTGAAAGGTAAGTACCACTAAAAACATTCCTCATACTCTCACCATATGTAGGAGCTCAAACTTATAATTCAAAGGGATGCAAAAGAGGCTTATAAACAAGCAAACAAACATTACCCCAAATTCTCTTTGATGGTAAGAAAACCTGTAATTATGTCAGTTGGTTAGAGCATGATGCTAATAATGACAAAGTTGTGGGTTCTATCCCTGTATGTGCCATTCACTTAGAGTTGGACTTAATGATCATTGTGGATCTCTTATAGTTCAGAAAAGTCTGTGAAAATAGTATTTTGCCAAATCTGGAAATTAAAATAAATGTTACAATTATTTTTGTAATTTTAAAATAAAGACAGGGGTCATTCCTCAACAGCAATCACATGGTATAGTGTGCTTTACTAATTTTACATCAATGTAATAATATATACACATCATTCAGACAAATAACTTCCCCCTACAACATCCCTACATCCCTGTCACCTCCCCTATGTCCTTTTACCTAAGATGAACACTTACAATGAAATCTTATACCTTAAAACAGAAAACTACTCCTTGATATTTGTACAGAGGATAGTGGCTAATATTCAGCTGAACTCATATAGTGATGTAAAAAGTAATTAGAGGCAAGAGAAAAAGATCTTTTGCCTCAGGTTACAGATGTCTTAATGAAAAGCTGCGCTTATTAATAGTCAGCTGATTTTCATGCAACAAAGAAAGAAAGAAAGAAATAAACAAAAAAGCCATACTAGACCAGAACAGCTACTACAAACTATTCACATTATCTAAAACATAATCTTTACATACTTCAGCACAAAAAATATTATTGATAAATAAATATCCTGATAAAATGTATTATCAGGAAAAGTAAGATCAATAAAATACATTTACAGTGAACAAAAGGATGCAAACTTGCAATATTATATTTGTATATGTCAGATGGGTCATAAACTGCACACACGACTTTTCCCAGTTTTAACCCAGACAGATAATACCCCTTACTATAAAACATTTTTTCTCAATACTTTATCAATGGATAAGTTTTACAGGATACACAGGAACTTGTTTCCACTTCTGGCAGCAAGTATAGGATATTTCTACAGGAAAATAACATGAATTAAATAAGTATTTTTTAAATAAAAGGATCATCTTCTTGTTAATCTTTGCCCAAAAGCTTTAATTTTTCTTGTTCAAGTAGCCAAGTCTTCAGCCAACTCTTCAGCAAGAGCTGCATCTTGTTCTGTATTGTATTAATAACATCTTTAATTTCCCCAAACCAAGAAAGTACATATTTATTCAATTATTGAATGCCCATGCTTGTTAGTTTCATGATTATATTTAAATGAGGCATTTAGTATACAAAAACAGGTCAGAGGTCTTTCACCAAACATCACTTTCAGAGACTTATCTGGCCATACATTCTGGACTTTAAATCAAACACAGTATTCAGGGAAAGCAAAGAAAAAAACAAAAAGGCTACATTGCAGCAAATATTTGAGCTATTTCGTGAGCAAGGAAGAAAATACAGCTGCAAAAAGTTTGGACTAATCATAAAAGGACATGCAAATCATAAAGAAGCTTCAGTGGTGAAAACAAGAGAGAAATTGAATTTAAAGAAGAATACCAGCAATTAAAACCCCTCCCATAACAACATTTTATACCTGTAGAAGGACTCCCTCACAAAATAAAGGAGGTTTTGAATATATCTTTCTGTAATTAAAGGTCAAAGCCTCTGTCCCATATTAAGTTCTTAAGAATCAAGAACAATTTTCTAAAATAATGTATTTGACAAGGAAACAAACCTATTTTTAATTATATGTATTTTTTCAAAAATTATGCAATGGTTGAGAATAAACTCAGTAATAGTTTTAACTTTTCTCCCTTCAAAAATTTTAGTAGTCTTGAAATTACTTTAGCCTTAAGGAAAGTTGGGTTTTTTCCAAAAATTCTAACAATAATTCAGGTTTTGAAAAACTTGGCTGTGTGAGATAAAATGGGATGTAACGACTTGGGATAATAATATTAACACTTCAAAGCAGAAAGTATTAGATGAGAGAACTATGGTCACCTATGTTTCCTTCATTCCAACTTTTTGCTAGTAGCATTTCATACATAGCTAAATGGTTTCCACATATAACTACAACTAACAAAAATTATAAATCAAATTGCTAGGAGAGATTACAGGTTTTCAAAAGGCCTGTTAAAAAAGTACACACTGGGTTTTAGACATACATTTAGTCTGTTTTATCAGTCCCAAGTGCATATCATTAACATTTTTAAGAGTCTTGAAAATAGTCAATTGCTTATATGTCATTATCATTTTCTTGGTCTGCTCCCTATCATGGAAGATTGAACACAGAATTTTTATTAAATTCAGCAAGTCTGTCAACAGCTAATGCATTTTTACCAATAAAAATATTTTAAAATAAAGATAAAATTCAAATTAGTTTAAGATTAAACAGGTTACATAAATCCCCCATGGAAGTTCTAACTTAAGCAACAATACAACCCTCATCAGGAAAAGAAGCAATAAGATTAAAACATGAAGAACACAGTATTTCAATATAATAAGCTTAAAATACCACAGGATCAAGAGAATGACTGAGAAAAATGTCATCTTAAATCTTGACATAAGAAATACCCATTTTACTTCAAGATTTCAGTAGTGCCATTTAAATTAATCTATAAGACTTGATGCCTCTTTAAATGGAGGACAGAAGCAATTCAATATTAAGAATTTAAAGGTCTATTGTAATTTTCTAAGGGCACAAGTCAACAAAATGTGTACGGTCTTGTGGAGATAATCAGCTCTCAATTATCACCCCATAGAACTGGATTTAGTGTCAAACTGAATGTCCAGAGTAATGACTGGGGGTTCAATCTTCCATGGAATGAGAAGAAATGGTAGTACCTGCCTGACTAGGAGACAGTGACTTGGATAAGAACTCATGCATCGCATTTTGTGTGCTTTCTTTCCAACTTCTCAGCCAGAAGTGCTGAGATATACATACTGCATATTTAGCTATACATACTGTATCTCTATTCTGGCAACACTTACAGGCAGGAAAGATCACAAATATTAATCTGGAAAGATGTAATGAAATTGCATAAGACTAAATGATCATGGCAAAAGAACCCTTCCCTTGGGTTGCTCGTTACAGGCAGATCTATAGGCTCCACTGTCTCAGAGGAGGTTTGAACTACTCTGGCCATTAGACATAAAACCAGATTTAAAAAAAAAATCAAGAACCAACTTGAGCTTTGTCTCTAACATTTAATAATGTTAAAATATTATTGCAGTCTTTGCTCTTACTGTCTCTAAGTATGGGGAAACATTAATGGTCACAACAAGCAACTATAGCAATGACATGATTGCTAACTAAAAAAAGAGGGGTTGTCATCAAGGAATAATGTAAAAATATATAAAACATACTGAAACAGTAGATACAATTTACACTTGGTTAATGTTCAGATTCCATTGAGTTATTTGGTTACTCCATGCTGGCCAGTTTCCTGCATTTTGGTACTCCGCCTGATACCTTAAACATAATGGAATATACATTCAGATTATATATCTTCTTAAGTCATATGAGATCCAAGCTAAAAGAGGAAGTTATTCCATGTCAAAATAGCTAAAGAAAAATAAAAAGCTGACAGATTTAGATTCCAGGAAGACTGGGTGGAGAAAGGCATGTAAACTAATTTTTGGAAACAGCAACATAAAGGCACATAGAAAAGTTGGCGTTTTTTACGAATAGAACTCGTTCAGTTCTTAAATACTTTACTATAGGACCAAAAAGCCATCCAACCCTTGAGCCTTAAGGAAGACCTCTGTGATTGTTCTTGCTTTTTTTTTTCCTCCTCTTAACCACTGTCTGGAAAGTATTATTTGGATTTAATTGCAAAGGCTGCTTTTGACTTTGAAAAGGCTCCATTTTCAAACATTTTATGTGTGCAAGTTAAAGCAGGATAAAAGCTTCAGAACAGATGACCTTTTTAAATGATAGTGTGTAGGCCCTAGGTCTTTTCCTAGGTAAACATAAAACAACCAACCAAACAAACACAACAAAAAAACCACCCAAACCCAAAACCCCCAGTGAAACACCAAAACCACAAAACCCCCAATCACCACCCCCAGCCAAGTAGTTCTTCATATCCCAGGCAGAACTGTCTCTTTGCCACATTTTTATATCCTGACAAATGTCAGTATAAAGTTGACATTCATTACCTTGGCATTTATTTTGAAACCCAGCCATTTCCCAATTTTCTACTTGGTATTTGCCTATAGCTTTCACTTTACAGATATGAAAATATGAAAACAGAAATTGAAAGGACAAGTTCTAATTTCCTGGAGATACCTGTCTACATAAGAAAATATCTACAGAGATAAAAATCTTTTACCCATGCCTCTACTTCAATCTTATCTTCACAAGATGCAAAACAGTAGAGAACCATTGTCCTGTTGTTTACTACTTACTACATGACTAAGTCACCTAGGCCCATGTAGCTGTACCCCTTACACATACATCCATTAAAAACCACACAGTAACACACATGTCCATGCCACACAAGTCCACTTGACTTTTGGCAAGATAGGTTCAACTCAAGTGAAAACTTATTTCTGTTGCTGTCAACATGTTTGATTTCATACCAAACTGCAACTTTCTGTCTACAGTTCTTCAAATTAATGATTTTACGCGTTGACAGTTTTGGTTTTTTTTACAGTAACACAAAAAAGCAGTTCTTCTTTCTTTCACTCTTCATTTAACCCAAAGTTGCTGAACTGCTTCTGCTGAAACTTACCAAAACAAGCCTATTCACATGCAAGCACCATCCAAGCTACCTGAAAGGTGAAAGTTTCACAACATTATGTGGAAGTGATTTACCTAAACTTCACAGGAATGCTACAGATATACCTGTAGAAATATCTTTAAATGTGTACATAATAGTTTAATGATAACACCTGCACAAGATATTTCTACAAGTAAAATGATCATTTAAGCCATCATGAATGATTCAAAGGATGGGTGTAAAAAAATAACTAAAATTAGGAACGTATTCAAAATCCCTTCCTCTGTAATTTCTCAGCAATTTTTAAAAACTGGCTGATTTTCTGTGAAGCTACAAGAAAAGAACTCATTATGATTCCTGCTACACACTTGAGAAAACAAGTATCACAAGACAAGACTGTGGGACAGCCGGAAGGACTAAATATATACAGTTCCCAGACCAACTCTCTGTGTGCTGTATTATGATGTGATTTAATATTGCAGCTGAAGAAAGGATACTCTGCAAAGCAGCAAGAGAAGGGTTTCTCCAGAATGTCAGTATTTGTAAATGTAAAAGACATTAGCAAATGTCAGCATACAAATGCATTCTGAGGGTAACAGTTCATCAGCTTCATCTGCAAGGGTGACCCCTGTAAGCTTCACAACACAGAGTAACAGATTGTCTGAACGCTGTAAATATTAATCACGTGTTTCCCACTCATCTGCCCTCCTGAGTGCCCGACGGTATTTGCACGCATCAAATGCTACAGAATTAAAGCAATCTGCACTCCTCGCTTCACTGCGCCTATCCCGCACACCAGACTAGAAGAAATCGAGGATAGTTTTAAGAGTCATTTTGGGGCGGGGGAAGTAATCCAGTTAAATTTACTTTAATAGCACTGTCAAGAAAGGGGGAGGGAAGAAATCTGCGGACTTTCTTCGGACCGCAAGAGAAACTAAGAGATCCCAGCTCGCTGCCTCCTGTGATCCCACAGAAGCTATTTATAAATAAGCAGCCAGAGAGAAGACGAGATGCTAATGACGACCAAATAGATCCCTTCCCTGCAGTCTTGAGTTAGTGGTTTTATTTTGTAATCCACTCGATTGCGCCAGAGCCTCTGCGGAGAACCGAGCAGATGGGCAGAGCGGTGGGCAAGCGAACGAAAGAATATTACCTTGCGAGAAGCAGGGCGCCGGGTGGCGATGCTCGTGCTGCTGTTTCAGGTGCCGGGGAGGACACGGGGTGCCGGGCGGCTGCAGGGCGGCAGCTGCCCCGCGCTATTCCGGGCCGCCCGCGCCGCCTCCCGCGGCGGCCGCCGCTGNNNNTCCCGCGAGCGCGGGCCCGGCCCCGAGCGGGAGCGCAGCGGGACCGCGGGGCCGCCGCTCCCGGGGCCGGGACTCCTGCCCCCTGAGGCGTCAGAAACAGACTCTCCGGCAAAGCGTGGGGCTGAGGGAAGCTAATGCATCACGGCGGCAGCCTGCTTATTTTCGTCGTTAACTGCCGTTGCATAATCCGTCAAATCTGTTCTCCTGGATGAGCATCGCTGCCAATCATGTCGCTACCGCTCACCACGGTAATTGCAATACAGCCCTCAAGCATGCCAGACATAACTCCGAACTGCAACATTAGAGGAAAAGAAATCCTCTCCTTTACCCCTAACACTGCTAGAAGAGGAAAATCGGAATAGAAGCTACAGTCCTAAACCACCTCATAAAATACCTTGCTATTTCAAGGGACAGAATTTTAGGTGGAGCAAGGAACTAGTTCATTGGTCTGAACCTCACTTTTCTACAAGTAATCTTCCTGCTACTCTTCCCTGAAGTTCTCCGTTCTGAAAGGCACCATAAAGGAAGAAAAAGACTTTTGGAATAACTGATTTAGGTAAAAATAATAGTGACAATTCAGAAGTAACAGAGTTAGGGTTAAAATATTTCTAGTAACAGACAAAACCAGAAGAAAGAAATTATCTAGTCATTTTCATAGGCATTTAAGACCCTTGTCTGTGTAGTGAAATATTGCAACAAAATACCTTTTCTCACTGTAACTTCTAGCCTCCTGAAAATGTCACATTTCGTTCTGCTTCATGAATTAGTTTATTAAATTCTTCATTATCTCATTGTGCAGATCTTTCATAAATAATTGCAATCTTACTGAACTTAAACAGAAAACATCCACCTCTATTTGAAATATTACAGATTATCAGATTCTTATCACTTTAGACCACTCACATCCTCCTTTCCTTCTGAAAACTTAACAAAATTAGTTTTCCTACTTTTTACCTGCAATTTTTGGATCATCAGCTGCTCATCTATAGAAGTGCTAGCTCATACTTGCATATTGAGACATGTCTGCAGACTAGGGAATGGAAAAATCCCTGGCTGAAAGTAAGTCTTGCTCTTCTGATGTCTAGTACTTTCAAACAAAGATTAACAATTCCTTTCTTAGTAACTTCATTTTGCAAACACGTGATTTATGTGGAAGCAAGAGTTCACAGAAAGCAACCAACATGAAATGATTATGTCAGGCTGGGCTGCAATGTAGGGCACAGTGAGAGCAAAACCTAATCTCTGAGAGGTTTCCACTTCATCTGCACTCATCTGCGTAATCAGCTTTTCATCTTGTCATAGGATAAGTGCAACCTGCCGTCTGCTTCATTTACCCCATATAGAACACTAGTATAGATTTGAAAGAAGCAACCGGTAAGAGCTTGTGTAGAAATGTATTCGGAAAGGAACTTGAAACCATTCAATTTTTAAAGGAAATTAGAGGTTGGAAGTCATCTATTTGCTAAGTTAATACACTAATTAGAACTGAAAGCTATTCACTACATCCAATATGCAAACTGACCCTGCTTTAGATGAAACAACCTTTACTTTCAGCTACAGTTTCATTTCTTAATCTGTGACTTTGTGTATGGTAATAAACAATAGCTGTTGTTTAAACCTTTCAGGAGCTTTTACAAACTGCTAAATTCCAGTGAATAACTCAAGCTGTTGAGCGGGACTAGTGTTAATATCACTCATTTTAGTCTCATTCATCTGAGTGTGGAAGGCTCATACAAGTGAAGACCTTCATGGAACAAAGCAATGAGTAACAGCCTCCTGTTCAGGCTGATCCTCTATTTGCAAAGGTTGGGAAATAATGAGAAATCATAGCTAACAATCAATGAAACACTTTACCAACAGTGTTCTCAGAATAATGTCTGATTGGCTTTGATGTCTGACAACCTAAATCTAAACTGAGTTCTAAGGACTAACAATGAGGGCACAGGCTGGCCAACTACATATTGAGAATTCTTTGTGCTCTTCCCTCAAAGGATGAATATTTTTCTGTATTATTGTCAGAAACATGTTCATGAAGATGTATGGGTAATCCACAGGTACATGAGGAAAACATGAACTGTATAATGCAAAAAGGGGAATAGGAAATATATCACAACTTGCTGCCAAAGCAATTGTTACCGGTACATTTGCACTTGAAGAACTAAAAAGCAAAGAGTTATCATGCATAAGACAACTTCATTTTCCCTTTTTTCCCCCATACCTGCAGCAAATTCTTATCCCTGAACAGGTATTTCCATCTTTTAATATGTTTATTTTCTTGTCTTAAAATTGGACCTCAGAACTGACACTTCATATAACAGGGATATAAGATTTAATATTTTCATCTTAAAATTAATACTTTGAATTCCCAATAAATGCAGCTCCATAATGCAACAATTCTTTGTCTACTTAAATTTACATGGCCACTTTTCCACCAAAAAGATTTAAATCTATTCCCGACTTGTTCAGAAACATGAATTGAATATATTTATGGCATAGCAAATACACCCAGAACTCTTTATTCTTCAGTTCCTCCTCCTGCACCCTCTCAAATCTCCCTAGAGTCATCATCCCGTATTCTTCAGTTCAAAACATCCCATGCCTTGGAACAGCAGCATGAGCTGTCATTCCAGGAATACCATGTACTAATTACTACTTCAGATTCTGATCCCTTCTGTCCCAGCTGCTAGTTTTATCCTCATATCTAAAACTCAGAAGTGACTCTGCTCAATATTAATAAGAACAAATAGTGAAATTTTATAGAATCCTTAACAGGACCAATTACAATTCTAGTATTATTGTCTGACATAATGAATAGACAAAGAAAAAAACAAACACAAAACCCCCCATCTAATTAAGTGTAAGAAACCACCTGTTTTTTTAAAAAGTATTAAAATAAATAGAATTGGAATTGTAGGACCTTGATTAATTTTTATCTTCATACAGAAAAAAAAAAAAGCAGTAACACTGTTTCTATGGATAACATAAATGCAAATATATTGAAATGCATGTTTAAAATTGATTGGATGGAGAGGCTTTGAGAAGTACCCTTTTTTGTCTCTGCAACATATACTGCATTGTGTTAATTTGGTTTATTCATAAATTCTTGACCTAAAACTCTTCAATACAAAAATATTATAGTTTATATTAGTAATCCATTACATACATCAATATCAAAGGTTTTATCCTAATGAGAAATACAGATTTGCCTGTTTCAAATTATTCCAAATCACCCAAATGATTAAGCAACTTTGGCCAAAATGGCTTTTTCTATGATTAATAAAATGGAACTTCAAAAGACAGCAGAGGAGAATCTTTGTAATTTTCAAATCCTGGATGTATGACTTTGAAGTGCTGCCAACTCTTGTTATTAAATGAACTGATTTTGGACAGGAAGGAAGCCAATCTTATAACAAAGTAGTGTGTTGTATGTGTATGCAAAATTATAAGAGCAGGGTGAAAAATTACTTATTTTTATGGGAAAATAACATAATCAGGATTGTTACAAAAAGCAGACATAATGTTTCAGAAAACAATGCAGAAGATCTCTCTGGAAATGAGTATGTACTTAAGTGGCTAAAACACTGCTAAAGCTGAAGTGGTAGGATCAATTTCATGAGTACATTGAAATTGAGGTATTCTCTACCAGGCTTAACTACAAGGAGAAAATTAAGGGAACTCGTGACAATTAAAATTTCAAAATAAAATTATACCAAGAAAAAGCTCTCTTTATTTGCATGTTGTATTCTGTAAACAAATGCATGGAAATATCAAACATTCTCTAAAGATTATAAACACCAACTACTTGTCTGTTATTTGGAAAAGGAAGAGTTCACTGTTTGGCATATACTACATGCCAACAGATTTACATGAAGATATTGCACCACCAAATCCTTATAAAATCAATAAAATTGGTGTGACCTCCTTATGCAAACTAAACACTAAGATTATGAAAAAAGTATGTGTGTGTGTGTGTGTGTATGGTATTAAATACCTTCTGGGAAAGATTAACAGCAAATGTTGATACAGCCATTTATTTAGGTCAGTAGTGAAATTCTGTGTCCAAAAAAAAAAATTGGAAAAGAAAAGGAAGGTAGTGTATAACGACCCGATAGATGCATCAGATGTACTGGTTGAAAGCTTGTGGAGACAAACTAGAAATGGTCTTAAGAATAAAAGAATCTTGGGACAGCAGAAAATCATTATCACTCTCTTTCTCTCTCTCTCTTTCCCTCTCTGGTACATCTCCTATTTTACAGTCGTTAGTGAATCTAGAATCAAATGTAACAGTACAGATACATTGCCTTTAGCAGAATGGATTCAGTTTGTGTAGAGATGTTAAAAGCTATAACTAATTGCCCAATTTCAGTATGCTGAAGGGTTACATTCAAAATACAGGATTCATGGAAAACTGTGCAGAGCACGAGTGGAGAGCCTCTTGGTCTCCATGTCAGTCTCAGCACACTAATCTATATGCTGATAAAAGCAATTCAGACTTCTGTCTCCAGTACTCACTTGAACATTTTTATACTTGATGTATATGCTGCAGTTTAATATTTAAAAAGTCAGGAGAGAAAATAAAGAGACCAAAATAATAAAAAAAGCTTATCAGATACAGCATATATTAAAAATGCCTGTTTAAGAAAAAAACGCACCAATACTCAACGATCCAATGTTTTCAATACAAAACATCTGGCAGTTCTGCACAATAAAGAGAAACGTAGGAAAACAATCAATATTTTTCTATCTATATCCAAGGTTTTATACACATTTCAACCAGATGCAGTCAAGCAGCAGTATAATTAATTAGATGCAAAATTATAATTCACAGGCCTAGAAGTCTGAAGGAAAAAGTGGAGGAGAAGAAAAGCAATCTATGTACAAAAAATAGTCACATCTTCTCTAAAACATGAATGTTCAGCATCATTGTCTGAAAATATTTGCAAAATATAATGGCTCTTTCAACCTCTCTGAACTTACTTCAACTGGTTTTGGAAATGTGAAGGTGTTCTGCAAAATTTAATTAAGCTATTACCTCGTGAGAATCTCAGTTTCATACTTTGATGAGTCAAAGAACATTCTAAGGGAATGTCTAAAGTCACCACAAATAAGGAACTGACATGAAAAAAACCAATTCTCTGCATATTTTGCAAAGATAGACTATTCTTACTATATAATGCAGAAAAATATCTGTTATTCCAAACAGTGACGGGAGTAGACCATGATGTAATACTGTCAGATCACAATTAGCTACTAGGCTTAGATATAGTCTTAAGGAAAAAACCTTTATTTCCAACAATTTTCTCTTTATGTCTGTAGGGTTGTTTTTCTCACTATATTCAGAAAACAAAAAAGAATCACACATTCAGCTGCTCTGCAAGCACAACAGCTATTTGGAAGGAGAAAAACAGATAACCTTGCATGGTTTAATCACACAAGCCACTTCATAAATTGATCATGTGAGTTTGACATTTCTCACAAGAATATGTAGCTAAGAACAGGAGTAGCCCTTTTTTTTGATGAAAGTTACTAAGAAATATTTTATTTACAACCATCATTTATGCAATCTCACCAAAATAAATCCCAAAGTTAAAATGCTTCAGACATTTAATGACTGCATTTCTTGAAATTGTGTCTCTAATTTGAACTTTTTATAATTGTCTGATGCTGCCCAGACTTGGCACACACACTGTCTACAAAAAAGCAGAGCATGCCAAGTCTAAGGCAGCAGAGAGCAACACAATTTATATTCCCAATTATTCCAGGAACTGGACTCATGTAGCAGTGGTGCTAGTCTTCCAAATGCTACTTAATTTACATTCAGATTCTAAGCAGCTGGAAGCTTTGCAATCCTAACAGATTTGAACGCAGTGGTTACAATGCTAAATACGATAATCAGCTGACAGTGATCAGTCCGACTCTGTTAAAATTTTAGTTTAGCTTTAGCATAATATTTCCATGGCCTTGAATGCCATGGAATTCCCCATTCCCCCAGCTATACACTTGGATAAATTTTGTATCTTTCTGAAGCAATATTAATCTTTGGATGTAGAAGGCATCAAAATGTGTAGTTCCAGTGATTTAAGTAAAATTCCTATTTTAAAAAAAAAGCTTCTACGTTTTTTACATTTAAAATATAGTCTTATAAGCAATATTACAGCTATGCATTTCAACATACAATATAAAATAAGATACTGACACATCTTGAAATAGGCTCAGTGACCAACAGATTTAAAAAAAAGGATAAAGAGCTAACAGGTTTTAGTCTGTATATGTCTGGTAAGGGTATATGTAGTCTATGAGCAGGTAAAATGAAAGAATAAACTGGAATTGCTTGAAATTAATTGTCATGGGCAAATGGTCTCTCATTCAGAAACATTCCTGATTGCTGCTCTTCGTTAAGGATTTGAAAAGATCACAATGGATCATATTGACAAAAGGCTCACTCTGAAAGGGAAAAAATAACCCATTCTACTCTTACAAGCCAGTTATTTCCTCAAAGTTCATGGTGTCATATTTATGTGCTCAAAAGCAGAAGACAGTGAGAGACTGGCCATTAAGTATATCTACTCAGCAGTAGTTTAATCATGTAAAAATATTAGAATAGCAAAATTTTGGGCAAAGACATTCAACTTAATGGTCCTAATATCCAACTTGGCCCCCGAACATAGGATTTAAAGCCAGCATGTGTAGTAACAGCAATCTAACTTCTTATTCAAAGCCACTTTCCAGCATAAAGCACAAACATGTCAAAACTGTGCATGTCATAAAATCACTGGAAGATAGATCCTATAGTAGTTACAAAGATACAAAACACATCTTCTGTTATTAAAAACTGCCACATAGTAGCCTGTTTTCACTAAAGACTACTTGACAGGAAACGCAAGGGTTAGCTATGTGCAAGCTTCCTAGATTAATAAACAAATTGAAATATGCCCCCTCGCCGCCTAAATGTGCAAGAAGCTTTTAGAAGAATACAATAAGCTGTTAAAAATTTGAATGTATTTTTCTTCTGTTGCATGCACAAAAAACTTCTTCATGCATTTTTCAGAATATTTTCATGTATTAGTTGCAGAGTTGCAATTTGATACTCCAGAAAATTCTACAAGTTTGCCTCTGGGACAAAAATATTCAAATACTCATAGCAGAAGCAGGATACCAAAAGTGGTTATTTCTGTAAGCACATTTTACAGATGTAAGATACCACAGTATTTGAAAGATCTTTTCTACATGGAAGTTCTGCATGGAATTAAACTGGCTGGATAAATAAGGCCCTTACACCTTACTGTGAGAATGGCACATGTCAGAGGAGCAGGCAAGGAAGATTGCTGAAATGCCATTTACTGCTTTCATGTTCTAGGGAGAGTTAGGCATCCCCTGAAAGATGGTTAGGCATCAGCCAAAGAAAGCAGTTACCAATTTGGCCATGAAGTATTTTTAAATTAATTACATCTTGCAGACTCTCATCATTGCAGTAAACCAACCACCTAGAAAGTGAGCTACTGCTTGGAGCAGACAAATGACCTTCAAAAAACTCTGGCTGGTTGTTTAAAGACAGTGTCAGGAGAAGGAGCACAACAGATTTTAGATTTGCAGGGCTCAGTTGCTCTAGTGACCATTGAAAAACTCTTTCAGTTGAAGTACCAATACAAATAATGACAACACAATAGATAAAACCTCATACACTGAAATAGAGACAGCAACTTTGTAAATAGTGTGAAAATAGGGTTTCCCCACACACTTTCAGGAGGGAGTAAGGTAATTCAAGCTTGTGTGATATATTTGATCAGAAGAACAGCTAAGACAATGTAAGAAGTAAAAGAATTCAAACTGAAAGCTTTCATCATCACAGAACTAGTTCTCAACAAGGAGTTGTATACCTTCAGATTTACTGTGGAGGACCTGTAATAGAACTACTCAAACAACAATGCACCTGCATCAAAGAGATGTATGCAAAACTGACAAATATTCGTGACAAAAAAAAAATCTGAGCAAAAGATGTGACTGAACATGTGAAGCTGAATTGGGGCTTAAGGAAGCACATTTGAAGGTTGAATTAACACAGGGTTCTGGAAATAATGCTAAGCAATGGTACGTAAATACAGGAAAGAAAAAAGAAAAATACACTTTACAGTTGCTTCATGACATGATGTTGTTCATGGTTATGAAGCTCCAGATTAAGTTATTTTGTAGTTTTGCTGAACTACAAATTACTGTTAGGTTTTAACTTCATAAATTACAAAGCCACTTTCAAACTACAAAGAATGTATTTACAATTTTCCACATCAGATGTTACACTGACCCTATTTCTTACAGCCTTTTCACTGACCCTATTTCTTACAGCCTTTTAATTTAATATTCATCCTAATTCAGTATGTTCGTTAATATTAATATGAAATTTAATATAATTTTCCAAATTTATTATAAAAGTTAAATAAATGTAAATTTTTCATGTTTTGCCCTTAGGAACCACTTCCAGCCTGCTTGATATTTTACCAAAACCTTTAAAAAAAAACTGTTGAATGATCTGTAATGTATGTACAGATTTCTGGGAGTGGTGGTAAAGGGAAAAGAATGTTTTTAAGGTGACATTTTTCCAAGGAAAACATTGTCAAGATAATTTAAATGCTGTTTTGATAATACTTATATGTATTAAGAAGGAGAAGTGTGTCCAGAAAACAAGGTTCTCAGGGAAAAACTCCAAATCAAATGTGGTATTTTATGACAATCCAGGTTAAAGCCATCAAATTATTTATGGAAGAAATGTCAATTAGAACAAATTAAAATAATGTAAGATATACAAAAATGTTATTTAAATAGCTATAATAGTATATAAACCTTTATGTAATTTAAGATTTGCATAGGCTCATTCAAATTCTCATGTAATTGTTTTATTTTGTTAATTTCATATTAGAAGTATAACTTCATCTGCAATTTCTTTTGATGATTTTTAATGCAGCAGAATACAATATTCCAATCTGTTTTTTATATCTTTTATGTACTTGTCCCATAATTAAAAATAAAAGTTGCATAGGTAAATTATAGGAAGTGAAAGAACCTTCCAATAGCCTTCTAATACATAAAATATGATGGAAATAATTCTAGTAGCACAAAACAAGAGGTGACCACAAATACCCAGGACTTAGTCATTTAGGATTCTATGGATTAAAACCAACTGCATAAGCTCAACCATAGCCCTGGCAGGAAACAAGTGCAGATGGTGTGCTACTCAGCCCATAAACCTGTTAGAAAGATGGTATTCTACCAGTGTCTCTTACTCAAGTGATCTATTGGACAGGGTATGTGATACAACTAGAAATAGAGAGACGTAAATGTTATTAATTCCTTCATTCATTGTCAGAAATGTTTGTTAATAAGTTTTCTACTGTTGGTAGAAATTAGGTATCTTTTAAATATTCTAATGCTTCACGACCTTGGAAGAACTTAGACATGTGACAAAGCAATACTAGGCAGGTGGTGTTATCTCTGAACAGAATAATAACAGGCAGTCTCTGACTTTATCTTCTGCGTTGTCTGGAAGCTAAAGAGAAGCAATTCTGCTTGAATGAAGTTCTGTCAGTTACTGCTACAAATCAGCATTCTGGGGTGAAAGTTGACAACTTCCAGAAATTAAGGTGGGCAAAGATTATGAGAGAAAGCAAAACAGAGAAATAGAAACACAACCATATATAGAGTCAGATATAGTGACTCACAGAACTATCTACACTTTCCCAATTTGTTAGTGTAAAATGGAATTTCTTAATAGGTAACTGTAGGATGATGTTATATTAAAATAGTAATACTTGTCTTTTGAAAAAATTACTCAGCACATCTCTAAGCTATGAAAGTTTCAGTGCAACTGGCCACTGAGACACAAATCCTACAAATAGAGATGTACTTGTATTTTTAACACAAATCTAAAATATAAAATGGTAATTAAAATAGAAGTATTTTCAAATAACACTTGTTCAAGTATGTTTTGGAAAAACCAAGGATGTCAACCTAAGAATCTTAGAGAAACTGATAATATTTAAATATATTGTAGTGTAAAAAAGTAATTTGATGGTGCCACAGCAGAATTTTTGATTTGTTTTTAGATTGGGAGGAAGGATATAAATATAAATAATAAATCTACAAACAGGGATATTGATCTAGAAATGGGGAAATGAAAGAAAAATTAATCTTTGCCCCTTGACTAAAGAAATGTGATCATGCTAAGACTGAAATAGGTATAAATCTAGCATGAGGGTAATCAAAAAACCCAGCAAAAACTATATATTAGAAGAAGACAAAATGTCATAGAGACCTTAATGCCCAAATTCAGAGGGTCTGGTATACACGACCTCACACATTTAACTATAAAAATTCCTAGATGTTTGTAAGATGTTTGTAAGTGTAAAGATGTATGTATATTCAGGTCAAGAAGCAATTAAATAGTGTCCACATTTTTTTGAATACAACTTTTTTGAACATACATTTTTGGAAAAGGAAAAATTAAAAACATTAGGACCAATACCGTGTGGCACTTTCTTTGACTGCAGTTGAAGTAAATCCACGTGACAGTTTACAGTATTTAGCCATGATTTTCATTAACTCAAGAACAATTAATGAGCAATATCTATGCAAAGTATTATCTATGTTTATTGTTAGTTTTATTTTCATGAAGAAAACTGTTGATTCTCCTTTCTCAACTCTTACTCTTCACAGCATGTTTTTAAACACTAACCATACTTTAAATGGGAACCCAAAATAAATAATTTTATTTTATTTTTTAAAAATTTGTTAGGACAGTTGAACACAACAGGGTTTTTTATTAAAGGCACTAATAACATTAATCAAAGGTTTCTTGAATTTCATTGTAACTCCCTTCCTTTGTGAAGCCATTTTACACTTGGGATTTTTTTTTTGTAATTTTTTTTTTTTTTTAATTTTCATTAGAAATATTTGTTGGAAACACTCTCTAGGGCAAAAAAAAAAAAAAAAAAAAAATTATTATAACATTCTGCCACGCTATACAGCCTAATGACTCACACATAATTAATGAAAACCACCAAATTAATTCCATAATCATTTTCAGAACCACATGAAACTTCAGTTACCTGCTAGTTAAAGTACTGAGGAGCTATAAAGGTAAACACAAAGCTATAAAATTAATTCCTCAGTCGAAGTCACTCAGTTAAACTAATACTACATGAAAATATGGTCAGGCTTACTTAACCATAATCTGAGTTGGGGGGGGTGAGAAGATGATCCTAAATTTTGATTGAATTTTCTTCACATTTTTAAAGCTGTTTGGACAGATCTCCTTCAAATGTAATAACTTCCCATTGTTATACCCAGCGTGCTAAAAGAAAATATATAAAACTAATTGCTGAGGGGTGATAAAGGCAAGACCTGCACCTCTAGTATATGGTCAGCTTTGCCTTTGCAGTCTCTTCCAGTTGTTACAAATTGCAGCAGCTGCCTTCATTTCATCTGTAAAAGCCATAACCTTTCTTTGGCTGTGGAGGTGATTCATTAGAGTCTAGGTAAAAGTCTGTGGCATTTTGAGGGTTACATATTATTTCCCTTCAATTTCTCATTTCAGCCTGCAGTGTTTTTGAACCTGTCTGTGCAGGGCTCAGGAGACAAGCAAATTTGAGGAAAGTGAGGCAGCACAGCATTAACTACTCCAGATTTGCTTCCTCTGTTCCCTGAGGTGACTCAGCGGGGCAGGTGGCATTTAACTGTGCTTACAAAAGTTAAGTAACAAAGAATTGATTGGTTTTTGGGTTATTTCAATTACTAGACATTTGTAGATGGCAGGTCAAGCTACCTGCCGTGAAGCCGCAGTGCCGCGGAGCAGCCTGGCCCTCTGTCCCCGGCAGAGCGGCAGCCCCGGCCCGGGGCAGCGGCGCTGGGAGCCGCGGCCCTTCTCCGTGCAGTTCCAACTAACCAGGCCAAGACCAACGCTGCAACCACACAGAGACGCGGCTAGCCCAAGTACATCTATTTAGGCATATTCGCCTCCAGCATTTTATCGGGGACCGTTCGGACCTGCCCGTGGCGGGGGCAGTCGCTGTGGGCAGCCTTGGCTCTGCTGGGCGGTCTGTGCCTCCCGAGTGCTCCCGGTGGCGGGGGAGCCAGGAGGGAGCGGGACTCCGGGCCCTCAGACTCCCCGCCGCTGTGCCCCGGGAAAGGGCTGCGCTCTGGCTCCGAGCCCCGCCATCCAACCCTACTGCTTGGTGGATGGAGTCGAGGTGGCCGCCACATGCTCGATATAGGAGCTGAGGTGATTCCGCTTTCCTGGAAGGAAGAGAGGATGTCCCAAGTCTTGCTGCTTTTCAGTTAACAGGACTACCAGGTACCCTCTGCATGACCGCTGCAAAACCAGTTAGGATGGCTCGTAACGCAGCACGGGATCCGCTGAAGGTGAGAAGGGGCTAAAGAAACATTCTGTGGTCAGGTTGAGGTACACTTAACCTGAGCAATTTACTGGACTTGGTAGAATAGTGCACTAATTGAAACAGCATTGAACAATATATCCTTACCCTTTTTTAAACTTTATTAAATGACTTAACACAATTTTTGAACGGTTTTCTTTGTTAAAGCTGGTTAGACCATCTAAGAGTGATCACAATCTTCTCTATCTCTGTCTGTGCTAATACCTGTTCTTAACTAAGCTCGAGCTTCTAGGACTGCTTTATCTAGAGAGCAACATCTCTTTGTAATTGATTAAATATATTTCTTTCCTCGCATCCAATAGATGAATGCAAATAATAAAACTACACATTTCTAGAAGAGCTCTTGAGCCTAAATCAATCCAAAGTAGATGATGAAAGTAGATTTTTTTGGTTGCATTTTTATTGATTTTTTTTTTTTTTTCCCAGATTTAGACTCCTTTATCTTGGGAATATTTGGAAGAGTTAGTCTCATAATTGGTTTCTACATTTTCCCAAGACATCATATCTAATATTTTCAGAATCTTGTTACAAAACTTAATTAAAGCATCTCCATCACATTTTCTTTTGCTGCAACACAAGTAAGATTAATACTTTCACAGGGTCTATGCTCCAGTTGAGAAAAAGCATTTGATTAACAAGTTGTGACAAAAGTCTTACATTCGGATATTACATTGCCTATTTAAAGCTGTATAAAATTGGCAACAAAACTTGAAAGTAAAACCAAGTAAACAGACATTAATAAATAGGAATATACATAAAAGTAGAAGTGAGAATGGCTACTTCTTCCAAAGCACACAGAAATACATATCAATAAGTTTGTACTACACCAAGGAGCACCCAGTACAGCACAAGTCATTTTATGGGTAAAAATTTTAGGCTTGGTTTTTAGTCATTGAGAAGTGAGGAAAAATATGTGTTTTTTAAAAAATTTAGTGTCTTAAAAAGTGGAAGTTGGAATTCTTTATTGAATGAAATACAAATTCTGTTCAATTTTTACTTTTTTTACATCTTTATCTTATTTGTTATGCCAAATTCATTTTTTAAAAAAGCTGTTTTCTACAATTGATTTGTGGTTACTACATCCAACTGTTCAAATACAATAGGATTTTAAAATCCCATATCTGTAATTTTGCAAAAAGTGGAAGATTTTGTGATACTATTACAGCAGATTCTATTATTTTTAATAAATAATGTAGAATATTAATAAATTATTTAATAAATAATATGGAATAATAGAATACTATTATTTTTTAATTGTTCTATTATTTTTTTTCTGAAGTATTCACAAATTGGCAATGCCAGAAATGGGCTGAAATGCCACTTTACTTTGACTTAGCAGTTACAGCAGTTACAGCAGTAACTAATAATATTTGCAAGCCTAATATAAGTGTTTATATAAATTTTGAATTAATATTGCTGTACAATTTAACTCAGGTCTAACTTGAACTGATAAGATGAAGATTGTTATGGTTTGAATAATACCTATTCAAACCAATGTATTCAACCAATGGTTGTGTACTTGGTATCCCTAGAAATGATACCTGCTTATGTGATACACAGTCTAATTGTCACGTGTGTAATAAGCTAGAGTAAGTTTATGGAAATTTATACTCTGTAAGACTGTAATATCAGCATGATATATAGGGCAATTATAATTGTGTAGTAATATTCAGAATGGAGTTTAATATAGAGGGTAGTCAAAATTGATTTTGACTGCTAATCCCTTCCTGTGACACTCCTAAAGAACCATTGAGACAAATTGAGGTAAAGTGTCATTTGTAGACATTTTTCACTTTAAAGTTACATATGAGTGATTCTAATTCACTTTGGGACCTGATTCTAGAAAAGTGAATTGATCAGACTCAGTAAAAATGGAATTTGGTATGTCACTGTGGCCTGCATTTCAGTATTGATTTCAGTATTTGCTGTATATAAATTAACACTGAGAAGGCACTCTTGCACTCTTGCAATTACTATTTTTTTAATTACTGACCATTTTTTTCACATAATCTCCTTTAATATTTTATGCNACTTGCAAGTAGCTTCTTTCTCAAATATGCTTATTATTATTTTTTTAATTACTGACAATTTTTTCATATAATCTCCTTTAATATTTTATGCATCAGTTGCCATGGTCAGTAGTCATGATCGTCAGTACTAGCTCATAAGCATCCAAATCCATAAATTCACAGAATATAAATACAATCCCAACAGTAAGAATCCTATCGTCACATTTATTGAATTTTTAATTTTACTAATTATATCAAGGTTGTCATTTGTTACAGGAGATGCTGTGCTTACTGAGTGTACCTACATATATATATATATATGTATATATAGAGATGTTATTTTGGGCTTGTGTATCTGTTGCATGATTGTTTGCAGTTACAGCAGACTTGACTCATAAACATAAGAGGTCCCCCCTCTAAATTTAGAACAAATTATCTAGCATGCCTTGTGTTGAAGTAACCAGTGGGTTGACCCTGGCTGGATGCCAGACACCCACCAAAGCCTCTCTATCCCCCCGCTCCCTCAGGGTGAGAAAATATAACAAAAGTTTCATGAGTTGAGATACAGATAGGGAGACATCATTCATCAAATACTGTCATGGGCAAAACAGGCTACAGTTAGAGGTATTGAGTTTATTACTAACCAAATCCATGCAGGACAATAAGAAGTAAAAAATAGACCTTAAAAACACCTTCCACCCATGCCTCCCTCCTTCCCAGCTCTACCTCCTTTCCCAGTGATGCAGGGAGAGAGGGAAGGGATGTTATGGTCAGTTCATCATCGTTGTTTCTGCCACTGCCCAGGGAGAGGAGTCCTTCCCTGCTGCAACTCTCCCTCCCACAGGAGAGTCCTCCATGAACTTCTCCAACATTGCTGCCATGGGAAACAGCTCTTCACAAATTGTTCAGTATGGGTCACTCTTCCACGGGGTGCAGTCCTTCAGGCTCCAGCCTGGGTCCCTCACAGGGCGACAAGTCCTACCAGGGAACCTGCTCCAGTGTGGATTCCTCTTTCCACGGGTCTGCAGGTCCCAGCCAGGAATGTGCTCCAGCACTCCAGGCCTCCCAGGGGGTCACAGCCTACTCTCAGGCATCCCCCTGCTCCAGTGTGGGTCTCCCCCAGAGTAAGTATTAATGTTGGGAAATGGGATGCTATCAGCTTAGACTGCAAGTTTCTCTGATTCCTTCTCCAGTCACAACTGTCCTTTCTTCTGAGCACTTTTTTCTGGAACTGTGTTTGATTGGGATTGTGATGCACTAGAAATTACTTGCAATAGAAACTACACCTTTTGTAGACTCTGTTTCTCTTCATGGTACCATAAGATCTCAAGCTGAACTGGCTTTGTGTAGAGTCATGTCAGTAGAAAATAAGAAATTATTAAAGAAGTTCAATATTTTCAATAAATGACCATAAGTCATATTCTCTAAGGCAGAGTGTGTATTGGTATGCTTTTAATTCTCTTTAGAAAATGAATGATTATTGAAATAGTCAATGGAGTTTAAAAGTGTGGATTATTTTTATATAACAATTTTATATAAAGTAATTAAATATTTATGTATAAAAGTTCTGAGAAAAGAAAGGTAAGTCATAAGCCAAAGTAAATCTAATGAAAAGTGCTTGAGCAATTTTCTCAGAGGCAATCCAAAAACAATGTTGGGAGACTTATTTTACCAATCACAGCTGAAAAACATAGCTGAATACAAAACACTGTATATATGCAATCTGTTAATATTCAGCTGTTTGGATTAGAAAAGCTACAGTAATTTTATTGACAGCAACTACAATGCCTTGACGGAAGTTTAGCATTTAGAAAGCCTTGAGATTTTTACAGAAATTAAGACTATTTTTATAGTTTCAGCTCTGTAATTAGCTGAAATGGTCATGGCATTTTCTGGTGGCAATTCTAGAATTACGTAGTAGATGCAAGAGAAACACTAGCTACATGGTAAGTCTTAATTCTGTCATATTCTAGTTTGAGAATTCATCACTTGGCCTATGTCAGTACTCTTTATCACATTAGGGGAGGCAGCTACTCAGCATTGCTAGTACAGAATTTTTTCCATCTCAGTTCTTTGGAAATGGCTGGTCATGCTTTTATTGAATTCAAACTGAATTAATGCAGTTCTCTGTTGGCATATGGGCTGAAATTTTATTTGCACAAACTCCAGGTACTTCATAATGTGTTGCCATAGGCACTTCTGTAAAATTATAATTTAGTTTCAGTGAACTTGGTTCAAAACCTTGAAAATCACTTATTAAAATTTCCTAATTGGTCATCAAAACAATCTATGCTCATATGCCTATAGAAAATTATGCTGAAACGGTCATGCTTCATCTATGGGAGATGGATAAGACTTGGGAATATATGACAGATATTTCAAGAATAAAGCAAGCTTAAAAATACAGGTTTGTCCATATAATACATAATAATATGAAGCAAAAACATAACATTTGGTATTGGTGTCATTTTAAGACCAGGAATGGTTTTGGTTTCCCAGAGATAATCTCCCTATATCATGCCACTGTTATAAGACAGAAAGCCAGCATTTCTAATTACTCTAATTAGTTAAATTCTTACTCTGCTTAACCAAAATGCTTAAGAATTCTCAGAATGAAGAAATGGATGAGGCCTTCTACAGGCAGGCAGAAGCAGTCTCCACTGATTCTTTTTGGGGGGCTTTAACTGCTCTTATATCTTTTGGAGAAGCACCACAGTGAAGCACAGTCCAGGAGGTTCGTGAAAAGGACTGATGACAACTTCCTGTCACGGGTAGCGGAGGATCCCACAAGGAATGGTGTGCTGCTTGACCTTATGCTAACAACCTTAGAAGGCTTCTTTGGAGATGGGAAGGTAGAGGACAGTCTTTGCTGAAGTGGCCATGAGACTGTGGAGTTCAGTATCGGGTGAGGACGAAGCAGGGCAGCAAGGCTGCAACCACAGATCTTAGGAGAGCTGACTTTAGTGCCTCTTCAGGGATCTTACTGTGAGAATCCCATGAGAACAGGCTCTGCAGGGAAAAGGGGTCCAAGAGAGCTGGTTGATATTTGAGGATCACTTCTTCCAGGCTCAAGAATGATGCATGCCAATGGGCAAGAAATTGGGCAAAGGGGGCAAAAGACCTGTGTGGATAAATAAAGAATGAAGTCCTTACACATTACTCAAATGTAAGCAAGAAATACATAGGAGAGGGAAGCAGGGTCAGGCCACTTGGAATGAATGCAGATAGGTTGTCAGAGTAAGCAAAAATCACAAAAGAAAGACAAAGGCCCATCTGGAATTAAATCTGGTCAAGGATGTTGCAGACAACAAGAAGAAACGTATCAGTAACAAAAGGAACACTAAGGATAATGTGGAGGATGCTGGTAACAGAACACAGAGCAGGCAGAGTTACTGAATGCCTCCTTTGTATTGGTCTCAAGACCCACCCTCAGGAATCTCTCACCCAGGAGAACAGAGTAAAGGAATGCTGGAAGGAAGACTCCTTTGGTCAAGAAAGATCGGATTAGAGAACACCTAGACAAAATTGATATCCACAAGTCTTGATGGGATGTATCCACAAGTGCTGAGAGCTGTCAAAGACAATAGCTAGGCTGCTCACATTTTTTGAAAGGTTGTGTTGATTAGTAGAGGTTCCTGAGGATTGTAAGAAAGCAAGTTTCACCCCAGTCTTCAGAAAGGCAAGAAAGAGGACCCAGGGAATTATTGGAAAGTCAGCCTCCCATCAGTCCCTAGAAGATGATGGAGCACCTCATTCTGGAGACCATCTCTATCCACAAGGATGACAAATAGGTGACCAGAAGTATTCAGCATGGATTCACTAAAGGTTCATGCTTGACCAGCTTGACTGCCTTCTATGATGAAACAACTGTCTGGATGGATGAGGGAAGAGTAAGGCTTTTGGCACTGTCTCACAGCACCCTCATAGGCCAACTCAGGAAGTGTGGGCTGGATAAGTGGACAGTGAAGTAGATTGAGAACTAGCTGAACAGCAGATCCCAGAGGGTTGTAAACCGTGGCACAGGGTCTTTTTGTGAGCCTATAACTTGTGGCGTTCCCCAACATTCACTATTGGGTCCATAATTCTTTACCTTAATTCATTGATTTCTTGGATGAAAGGGGAGATGCCTCCTCAGCAAGTTCACTGGTGACACAAAGCTGGGAGGAGTGGCTGATACCCCAGAGGGCTGTGCAGCCCTTCAGAAGGACCTCAGCAGGCTGGAGAGATGGGCAGAGAAGAACTGTCTGAGATTCAACAACAGCAAGTGCAGGGTCCTGCACCTGGGCAGGAATAACCCCAGGGACCAGCACAGACTGGGGGCTGAGCTGCTGGGAAGCAGCTCTGTGGAGAAGGACCTGGAGGTCCTGGTGGACAACAAACTGTCCCTGAGCCAGCGGTGTCCTTGTGGCCAAGAAGGCCAATGGGATCCTGGGGGGCATTAGGAAGGGCACTGCCAGCAGGTCAAGGGAGAGGATCCTGCCCCTCTACTCAGACCTGGTGAGCTTCACCTGGAGTGCTATGTCCAATTCTGGGCTCCTCAGGACAAGAGAGACAGGGAGCTACTGGAACAGGTCCAGTGGAGGACTCTGAAGATGGTGAGGGGACTGGAGCATCTCTCCTACAGGAAAAGGCTGAGGGAGCTGGGCCTGCTCAGCCTCAAGAAGAGATGTCTGAGAGGGGACCCCATCAATGTCTGTCAGTATCTGAAGGGAGGGTGTCAGAGGATGGATCCAGGCTCTTGATGGTGTCAAGCAGTAGGACAAGAAGCAATGGGCAGAAAGTGAGTCACAGAAAGTTCCACCTGAACATGAGGAAGAACTTCTTTGCTGTGCAGGTGACCGAGCACTGGAACAGGTTTCCCAAAGAGGGTGTGGAGTCTCCCTCACTGGAGATATTCAGGAGCTGTCTAGACACAATCTTGTGCCATGTGCTCTGAGATGACCTTGTTTGAGCAGGGAGGTTGGTCCACTGTGGACAAATGCATTGCATAATCTATAGTAAAATTGGAAATAAGGCTCCCTATATTTTAAGCTAAAATAATATTAACTGTTATGCTTACCCAGTCATAGAATCTTTTTTAAACTTTACCACCAGATGGCAATCTAACATAAAGGTTTGATCATTCATGAATGAGGTTTCAGCATCTGTTTTGAGATACAGTTCTTTCCTCATTTTGCTTTAAGTACTGCTGAATTTGTTTAGAAAGCCACCGAATTAGGCCTAACAAGCAATATTGGTACTACTTTATGGATTCTGAAACATTATATAATACACTTTATGCTTTCACATAGAAATGGCATCAAAGGTTTTATTTTGGTTTTAAAATTTGAGGAAATTTTTGACCAAGACCTTACACTTTCCACATGAAAATTAAATGCAATTCCTCTAGATCAAATGAAAAAGAAAACCTAAAAAAAAAAAAAAAAAAGAAAAACCACAAAAACCCAAGTAACAAGACAAAATGTTAAAATAAAAAACCCCAGAAGCAACAAAAGATTTTTTCATTGTATATTCATTGTATATTTTTCTTTGGTGAATGAAATGTTCACCTGTTTAAGTGCCTAACATTCGTGAACTGAACAAGGAGCTGACTGCTGAAGATAGTCAGCATAATGAATTTGAATACTTTTGTGAAGTTTTTGTAAAGAAAGTATTTTTTTTTCTTTTAATGGCATTTTAAAACCTGTATTTGTGCATGGGTTTTTGTACTTAAAAGGCACATAAAGAATGACATATGACAGTCTTTTAAGCAGCACCTAACTTTTAGCACTAAGGCCTGTAATTATCAGTGGAGAATATAGTTTTGATTCCTCACCCAACTAACTCTTTGGCAACTGCTATTACCTGTACTTCTTAAAATGTCAGTGTTCATGTATTACAATTTCAGGTTTTGCAAATATCTTCTACTTGGTATTTGATTCATTATTGATTGGGCATGTTAAGTCAATCTTCATAAAGGTAAAATACACACAACAAAAGTTGTTTACAGATTGTTCAGATATTCATTTTTTACAGAGTGATGATTGTTTATTTTGTTTTTTAATATCCATCTTACTATTTTATTGTCAAGCTACTGCTACTATAAAAATTTTATCCTACAATCAAGTACAAGTGAAGACTCAGTCAGCCAGAATCCCTCGGTGAGAGGGGAGAGCTTATGTTGAAGGATAACCAGGCTGCATGTTTGTAATGAAAACTGAAAGGAAGTTTTCCTTAAATTTGGTTTGAGGACAAGTCCTTCTGATAGCTTTGAAGTACCATGAACTCTGTGCAGAATGTGTTTAGGAGCAAAAGTGCTAAATTAGAGATTGACGATTGATTGGGATGAATAGAATATCATAAAACTCACAAGTGGTCACAATTAAGATTGTTGGACCTGTGTGGCTTTCACAGTGGAATGCTGCACTTAACAATCATATCCAGTAAAGCAGAGTGACCGTGTATGTATGTGTGTGTGTATATATATATAAATATATACACATATATACCCTGTGTGCAATATGTGATCATTACAGCCAAATCTCAGTCTCGTAGCAAATGGGGAAGTATTAGATAGAAAACATGTCTTGAGGAGATGTGGATCTCATTATGCTATAGTAGGTGAATAATTTTCTCCTTGAACATATAGCAGAAAAAAAAATCTAGGGAGCAGAAGTGCTATACAATGGTTTTGCATTACAGTTGACAATTTTAAAAAGAGAAAATCCAACAAAAATATTTTGTTTATTATGGCAGGATATTGTTTCCCAAAGCAATGCATGGGATACTTTTTAAAGATGAGTATCAAACAATAGAGGAACTTACAAACAAAAACCCAAACCTACTGGTTTGACATGAATCAGAATTTTACCTAATCTCTGTTATAGTGGTCAAGGTATTCCCAATATTCCTTTTTTCATATGCTTTGTCTGTTTCTTAAAGAAATTCAAAGAAATATCCTAGCATGTTGATGTCTGCTTAAAGGAAAAAAAATTGGCAACCTTTCTATCTGCCTTATTAGGAGTTGCAGACATAGATATCTATAGCTATGTATATTGACTGATATATTATTCTACTCTAAATTTTCTTCATTTCATAGGAAGTATTTTAATGGAATACTCCAACGTATGAGGAAAACACTTGAAAAGTTATATATTTCCCCCCTTTTAATTTGATTCAGGTGGATTAATCTCAGCTTTGCACGTTCAGAACTTGCCATCTGGAAATCTTACTGCATGACCGAAATAAAATTTGGTCAGCACATATACTAAATTACACTGATTTCTATTTGTGAAGGAAATTCAGCACTTGTGCTTATTTCCTTATGTTTTTAGTTATCTCTTGCTTATAATCTTTCAAAGTAAAGTAGTATGCTTGAAAGGTGGTTTCATTTATGATGTTACAGAAAAGGTGTCCTTACATGTGTAGATTTTGCCACGCAATATCTGTATTAAATCCATTGTGCATGTAATGGTATCATAGAATGGTTTGCGTTGGAAGGGGTCTTAAAAATCATCTAGTTCCAACACCCCTGTCTTCACCTACTCTGGTCAAGGAAACCCTTCCACTAGAATGTAAATTAGAGAAGAATATAAATGTATGGATAGGCATGTGACATAGTAGGCCTCACTCTTTTTAGTAAAAATCAGTGAGTGGCGTGCCTATTTTTGGGGCAAATTTTCCCCACTTCTCATATTTTTTTTTCCAGAATAACAATATTCCATAAGGAAGATCTGTTACAGTATGTTCTTTTTATTGATGAGAAATGAAATAAAGCATTGATCCAAAGATGGCTGGAGTTAAAATAAACACTACAAAAAAGCCCCAACCACAAAAATGGATGTTCAAATGCCAACCATATCAGTTTTCTGGCACTTCAGAGAAACATTTTTCTGTCGCGTTGCCTTTGCCTTGCAAAAAGCTCTTTTTCTTCCTCACAGCAACCAACAAAAACTGCAGAGTGGGGAAAAGCGAGTGGATGGACTGGCAGGGAGAACCTGTATGACTATATCAAGTAAAAGCTTCTGAGTTGCTTTTGACCTGAAATTGTCTATTGCTGAGTAATGTGATTGGCATTATTTTTTGGATGTATTTTCTCAGGGTAATAAGACAGAGTGAAATAAAACATTTTTCAAAGATTCTACCCATCAAGGAGAGAAAATCTTGGGCATCTCATATTATGGCTTGTGACTATTTTTATTAGTGCAAAATCAGAATACTATTAATTTGGGGGGTGGAAGGGCAGTGTGCATTGTCCAGAGGACAGTTGTCCATAAATTATTAGCTTGTGGGAACAGAATATGTAGTTTCAGTTTTCAGTGTGCTACACTCATCCTTGTGACCCCAGGAAAGATATTGTTCCCTTATTGTACCTATGTTTTCCTTTGCAAACCATAAATACGTTCTTATTGAGAAAAAGACTGTATGCATATGGTAGTCTGTGAGGGAATGTATCAAGTTAAATAGAGACTGCACAAAGTTTGGGTAATTCTTCTCAGCAGTTGAGTGTAGGGGTAAGCTGTGGTTCCAATCTTATCACAAGATTCAAGATCACACAGTAAACTGTCTGGCTAGAACCTCCTCGGCACTTTCTTCTGTTTCCTTGTGTCTTTTTTTCCTCCCTTCAAGTAATTAAATTTTGTTATAGTGTTCAATTTTTTCCTTCATTATTTGCTCATATTGAAGTAATAAATAGCAATTTTCATTAATAACAAATTTCTTCATTATTGAACTAGAATTTAAAGTTATTTCAAGTTGTATTTTAACATAACTGTGATTTATGGATTCTGAAGTAAATATGTACCATAAATATATGTTCTATAAATATTCAGGTGTAGTTCTAAAAAGGTACAGATAAAGCCCTTGAAGCCCTTAGGATATAGGGATAGCACAAATAACTACACATAGTTGGTTCAAATCATGAAGTCATCTTGGAAATCAGACTTGCAGCTGCTTATGCAGAGAAGCAAGAAATGGAAATTATTATAAGCAAGCTGAAAATACCTGCTGTCAAAATCAGCTTGTCCTGTGATCATCAGGATTACATCCTTCTGCTGCATAATCAGTAGGTTCAGAATTGCTGAATTTGATACATTTCAGTGCAAAATTGGCTATCCTGATCTGTGAAAATGGAAGCTCAAGCTCTGCTTTTATTAACACTTCACCATTTTTGTTGTTCTGCCCAGACAGTATCTGGAGGGAAAAAAAATCAACACCTAGCGATGCATATAATGCTTCCTGCAATACCTTAACAGCAGGGGGTTTTGCCTCCAGGGTAGAGAGAAAAGGGAGAGAATTGCTTGCTATGAGCTGGAGAAGCAGCGCAGTTGGCTCTGGCAGTGAGGGGGTTGACTGACAGTCTGCAGTGCAGTGGAGTTAGCTGAGCTCCCTATATGGCTGTGGATTAGCTATATGCTAATACTGATAGGAGAGGAGCAGTACAGAGCGCAGTGAGCTGGCGGTGGAGGCGATCAGCCTCAGCAGAGCTGACTCCTCAAGAGCCATGGCTGAAGGGGGTGAAGGAGGGGAAGATGAAATACAGTTCCTACGAACTGTAAGTATCTGCTTTTTATAGGTCATGTAGTACATGATTTTGTGCCTCATGTCTATTTCTTTTCTGTTGTATTAGAAAGAAAGTGTTATTTCTGTGCTGGGTTTTGCCAAATGGCAGAATTGATTTAGTCAGTGGATAAAATAAAGCAAGAATAAGAGCTGTAATAGCATCATGCAGTCTCGGTGTGTTCTTCCCTGAATCTGCTCAATAGCCAGTTTGGTATAAGGAGACCTATTTCCGCTGTAATCCCCTGTGTTTGAAGCGTCCTCGTCAACTTTGTACTTGGGTTTCTAAATGTAGCATGCCAAATATGTGACCTCTGAAACTTCTGTCTGGGTTAGATTTCACTGACATTAACAGAAGCTTTGCAAATAGGAGTGCCTTAAAATGATGAATAAACCAAGCAAGCCCCTGATGACCTCTTCTGATAAACATGCACACAGAAGCACACTTGTGTGTAGGGAATACCAACAGATGTTGAAGTCAGGGCTCTGCAAATGTTTGGGGTCTTTTCTCTACTTAAAAGAAGCTTATCTTTAAAGGACATAAGCATTTCTTTGGGAAGGGGTGTTAATTAGTGAAATATCCTCCACTTGGTGTAATTTTCTGTAAAGAGCCCTCACACCATTCTTTCCTAAAGCTTTACACAAATCTACTATGACAACTAATTTGGACTTTTAAGCAAGTAGTGTACATGCATTAATTTTTGGGAAGACGATAACATCCTTTTTGTGTCTCATCTTGTGTCTCCTTATTTTTACCCTGCATGACTAAGAGTGTGTTGTTGTGTAACTAGCATGGAAAAACTGCTATTAAATGTGTGTATTCCCTCCCCTTTCCATGCTATCTTTACTTTGTATTTATCACAAATAATATTCCAGAAACAGGCTCCTCTAGAGTTGATTAAACTTTAAAAGGATAAGTCACTAAAATAAAACATGCTAAGTTTCCAAAGTAAGAAATTACGAGATTGATTTGTGAGAGGCTGGGGTAAGTAATTTATGGGAAATAAAGATTGGAGTGAGGTGATGGCTACTGCTATAAGTTGTTTAGGTGTGATGAAGTATCATTAGCACTTTTAAGCCTCAGAGAATTTCATGGGATGGGGGAATGGATAATGACAATGAAAAAATCTTTTCCAACATTCCTCCCCTCCCCTCCACATTTTAGAGGTACATATTTTAGCAGATTACTCCAGCCTTTAATCTGAGACTGGAGCTTTAAATGTATATCCTTCATCCTTTCACTTTCTAGGATGTTGCCTTGACTGAACAGCCATCCTCAGAGATGGAGTGAGAAGCTTTGCCCTTTCATAGGTAGCCTGTGTGTGCTACACGAGATGGCAATTTCTGCTGCTGTGATACATTCTCATGCTAGAGTAACTCGATTGCACTTTCCAATGGTTAAAATGAGGCGCTAAATAGAGGTGTGGGCCAAAAATGGAAATAGTGAAAGGGAGGCTATGCAGAAGTGTTCCTACCAGGTAGTGCAAGGAAACCTTCTACAGGGGAGTAGGAATGGACTAGATTTCTGTCTTGGAAGTTCTAGCTACTTCTTGCTCTAAACAATCATATCAGTTACAGCTGTCTCCTCTCCATTTTAAAACTTCCTTCACCTTCGTGGGGAAGGGATGAATTGTTGTTTCTTAGTACACTGAGAAAGGAAACATTTATTAGATACTGAGTGCTACAGTGAGATACACCTTCAGTACTGTTTCCTTACAGCTTTTATTTCTGCCTAAACAGTGTTGGTGCTTACAAACATAAAGTACAGTAGTCCTTAAGAACTCTTCCAGTGAAATTGTTAATCAATTAGGATCTTCTCTGAATCAAAATATTTTCTGTGAATTTGGATTGCTACTGAATGTTTCCAAGGCTTATGCAGCTGAATCTTCCTTTGAAAATGTTGATATCTGTATTTTTATTTTTGAGTCTTTAGAGAGAAGCTATCTAGGATATTTTAGGGTCTTGGGGATAGCTCTTTCTTGTTTAGGTGTAAAATAAGATTAGATGTCTTTTGATTCAAAGATACCATACAGCATTTTTTGAAAGAGCAAGAGAATCAACACTTAAAAATCTGCTTAAATTATTGTTGGCTATCTTACAGACAAATGTCCTTTTGTCCTCAATTTTTTTGTTGGTTATGACTTTTTGTCTTCCAGATCTAAGTCATTGTTTAGTTTCGTGCCTCACTTTTATGTTCTCTCCTCATATAAAAGGTCAAGAAGCTTGTTAATGCATGATGATGAAATCTGTATTTGTTTCTATGGAGCAGCTACTTGTGGGCACATTTGTAAGATTTGATGGAAAGCTTTTTACTGTCACTTTCTGTTCCAAAACATTCCTTCTATTTGATTAGTTTGGCAGCAGTGGGAATGAGAAACATCTAAAGAACAAATTCTAGAGAGGATAACACTATCATTGTTCTAGTAGTAGTATGTCTTCAGTACTCATTTCAAATATGTCCCAATGCTTGTGTAAAGACTTTACATGCAATGACAGCATTTCAAGGAAGGTGTTATTTATACAGTGTAATTTCTGTTCTGAATTTTCCCCTGACTTGTAAATTCAGTATGAACATAAATAAATATATAAGCACACATATTTTTTCCTTACACTGCTACCGTGTTGTGTCTTTGTTATGAAATCTTTAGTGTTTTCTTTCTTGCAAAAATGCTTGGAATTGTTTATCTATTTTTCTAGTTGGTGGCTTCCTTCTGGTTTTGGCTCTGGATACTCAGTGTGTCATGTATGGAAGGGAGAAGCAAAGCACTTGTTGCATGTGTGTAACATGCAATTCTGCTGTGTTTTAGTTTCCCGTTTGTTTAGATGATTTTCCCATATTGTTGATCTGTTACCCCCTCCAAAGGTGTGAATACATGAGAAATCAATGTAGCTGACATTATGCAGCATTAGGTGAGAATACATATGGTAACCTGTGGTGTTTTGAGATAACAGACTGAGGGATATAGAAAGAATCATGTTGTCCTTAATGTGAATGACTGAGTGTAAAGCATCCTCATTTGAGCCTTTCCTAGCTACTGGGAATTTACTGCTCTGATGAATTGAAAAAGTCCTCTCCTCCCTGGAAATTATTCACAAGTTCCCGCTGCTGCTGAATTAGTCAAATATGAGGTGGTCTCTGTCTTGGAGCAGAGCTTTTGCCTTCTTTCATTAGAAATACTTAAAGAGTAACTTGCTAGCAGTAACTGAGAACATGGTTGAGGATGGAGGGGAAGTCTCACACCTGCCCAAAGCACTTTAAATGTAATAAAGAATATCTAAGTCGTTTGCCATCTCAAAGTCCAAATTATGGTGGTAACACTAGTTGAAAGGTCTATTGCTTTGCTATTTTTCCTGAAATTCATGCTGTTAATGGAAAGAGTTTCTCCTTATTTTAATAGCAATACCTTTTTTTTTTTTTTTTTTGAACTGGTTCATTAGTCAACAAAGTTCTGCCTCATTTTCTGTAAATCTAAGTACTGTTTGTGCTGGTGTGTCTGGGCATATATGTACACATGCCTTTGTGCATGTGTCTGTGTATGTGTGAGTCTTTCCCCAGCTGGTTACTAGTCCTTCATTTCTGTGAGTGACAAAGGCCTTACCAATAGGTTCTTCTTTAACTTTTGCTCTTTTAACAGCTTCTCTCAAAGACTTAACTTTTAAGTGTTCTCATAAACCTCTCCAATCACTATCTAAAAATTTACACATAGGAATGGGAAACTGTTTTCTTCCATAGACTGACTGTAATTATCTATTATGCTTAAATAGCAAAATACTGTTTTTACAAAGACCCAGAAAAGAATATTTGAGTGTTCTTTTCAAGATCTAGTCCATGTATGTAAATTTACACAATGAGTTTACAGATATTTTTAGGATAATTTGTGTATTGAGTTGCTGCTCAATACACAAATCAAGATGATTGAGCAGCTCATACACAAATTTATTTGTGGATCCACATTCTATCTATACTTGAAAATGAGGTCTTCTACTGTTCAGATGTTACAAATGAGATGGAAGTAATCTATTTTACAATGTGAACTGTCAGGTATAGTGTGAATTAGATTTTCTTTTTTCCCCCCAATCATTTACACTGTTGCCTAATATAAATATAAAAAGTGATTATATCATGCTTCTTAAAAACTATTTTAAGAATTGTACTAAATCATTTCAATTTATCAGGGATGAGTGTGGCATAAAACTAGTTCTTTTTAGATGCTTTTAAAACATGTTGTTTCATGAAATCTGTGTTCCTAGTGGTGTATCTCTAGTGACATAACAAAGAGCATATAAAGTGGAGATACGAAAATAATTTTTCCTTAATAGTCGAACTTTAACAATTATACTACCAACTGCAAGTTGATACTCTGTAGCACAGATATCTGTAACTTGACTCAGTAAAGTACAGATATATCCTATAAAATACCCACCAGAACAATACTTACAAACAAATATATTGGACAAATGTCCAAATACCAAACAATAATGGAAGATATTTCTAGGGAGAAGTCTTTAGCAGTGCTTAATTAAAAACTGGGAAAACGTGGAAACTGATCACAGTGAGTCGTGCATGAATTTATAGAAAAGTAAAGAAAGGTTAGGAAATGCCTTGAGACAATATCTGTGGTATCTTCCTGATGCCCTTTTTAAGAGAGCTGTAACAAATTCTGAGTGCTTTTTGAACAGTTGTGTGTATTCCACTGTATTGTTTTCAAATTAATTAGAACATTTTGTCTATTGTCACTGAAATATGCTGCAATTCATGACACAGCAGTTCATTAGTCAGTCAATTCTTTTCAAAAAGGGGTAAAAATAAAGAATAATGTTATATAAAACTTGATTTCCTTCTAAGAGCTGGTGTGTATTAGGAGTTCAGTTATTTTTGAGTTAAATATTTCTGTATCTGTTATCTATTTATCTCTGTGCATTAAATCTCCCCCTTTTCATCCTATTGCTGCAGTTGTACAGTTGTGTAGCAGTCCATACTTCTAAGGCTTTTAAGTAGTACAACAAATATTATGCAATGGACAAAACAAAAATTACACCATGTTTCTTCCTCTCTTTAAAAAGAAGTCTTTCAAATAGAATTGGTTTTTTCTTTCTTAAACTTCAGGCTATCACCACTATAAGTATTCACAAGCACTCTTATTTTCCTTCATTTTCTACCATGGAAATCATAGTTAATGTTGTAAATTTATCCTGAGTTACATTTCTAAGAAATTGTAGTGTCCTTCTTTGTAAATAATGTTGCTCAGTTTATTTTCACTCATTCAACTGCCACTTTTACTTTCTGCATGTGTTCTCAACTTTATGAATATTTTTGCCCAGTTTTTCACTATAGGCAAAATTATTCATGGTCATTCTTTGCTTGGGACTATTTCCCTGTTGAAAGTAGGATCATATTAAGGACAGATTTAGAATTTGACAAAATTTCCAGTGCATCATGTGCTGTGATATGCTGTGTTTATTTTTCGTAAAATAAAGAATAAATCTTGTGCTATTAATTGCAACCTCTTTTCAAGGTAGAATTTTAAGCAAATGGTTTACCATAGTATAAAGACAACAGTTGTTGCTTCAGACTGTAGTGTGTGTTTTAACCTCCAAACATATTGGAGTAGTTGCTTGATATTTGTATCAGCCTTTCAATTAATTTGTAATAATTTCTCTTTTGGAACTGTAAATGTAAATGTGAATTTTAGGGTCCTGGCATGAAATATTTCTTTGCACCATGTTTAGATGGAAAGGGAAACACTTCAATAATTTGGTATGTTTAATTTAATGAAAGTTATTTAAAGTTTATAAAAAACCCAACTGTAATAAATAATCTGGGGAAAATGCATTTTCTGGGTGGTGGTGTATTGGAAAACTGCATCAGGTAAAGGGGAGCAGAAAGAGGAAAAGGCAAGTAGAGTTTTTGCAGATAAAACAGTGAACAATGAAGGCTTGCATCATGATTAATCACAGGAGAAGGTGGATTTCTTTCTATCAAATTGAAGGTAGTTGAGGTCCTGACAGGACCTGAAGGTCCAAAAGGCCCTGACATTTCTTTTGAGATGGTACATTGTTTGGTTGGTTTCCTTGAGACATTTCTTATGTTTTATTTAGCATGGATCTATAGAATAGGCAGTAATCCTATTTTTTCCTACAAGGATGTAGATCAGTAAGAACCAGAGACGCATTGTAAAACAATGTATTATCATAGTACAAGTATGTGTGATATATGTATGGATATATTGTATATCATATATCAATAGGATATGTGTAATTATCTGTAACAAGTTGCACTTTAACAAGCTGCTTCATATTAGACCAGTCTACATCAGTTTAAATCAAAATGTTATACTGCATGAACTCAACATCATGCTTTTCTACTGCTTCTTTCTACAGCATAAATTTTAAAACTGCTGTTTCAAAAAGGAATCAGTGCATATACTACAATGTTACAAATCCAGTGTATTGTTAGAAAATACTTGTGAGATGGAACATATTCACGATTGATGTAACTTCTAGGATAGATCTAACTCCTTGTTGGTTTCTTTTCCTTTCTTTCCCCCCCCTCCCCCCCCCCCCCCAATTTTATTTCTGGGGGTATTTGATGTTTATGCAGCTCTGCAGAAATAACATCAAATTTGTTACAGCCAAGCAAAATTCTTCAATCTTGCCTTAGAGTGTTAGTGACTGAAAGGATATCCTTTTGATAGGATTTGTGACCATGCAATAATCCTAAATTAATACCCAAGCATATATTTCCCTATTTCATCCTAGCCACACTGGTGGTTATTGTAGGGATTTGTCTTCTGCTCATGCTCTGCTTTTGGTGTCTAAATGGGAATTAATATCTTCAATAATAAATAGTGAATTTGTTAGTGATGTTATGCATTTTTATAGAATGCAGCAACTAGGTTTTCTGATCTCTAGTCCCATGCTGTACTAAGTGAGTATGATTCATATTGAAATCCAGCAGTGAATATTGCCTCTTCTCAGTTCCCATGGCAGTGCTGTGACCACACAGCCAAATGCTGCCAGGTGCATTAGCTGCACATTCCAAAAATTAAAACAGAGTTGCAGGCATGGAGGAGATGAAAAATAAAATTGGCATGCAGTTATTTTGGAAGTATTGTATTCAATAAGAGGACACTAGCTAAAAGTTCTGTCTCTTGACTTCATACACAAAATGCACATTTTCCCAAATGACACATAGTAACAGTGCAGATATATAATTAGCCCAGATGTCTATAGACAGTGAAATTATTATCTCAATAAAAAAAAAAATTGGTAACATAAATACACTTTAAAAGATTCAGAAAGAAAACATGAGGTATTAATGTATGCCTCAATGAGTATTTTGGTTTATTTTCTAATATAGAAGTTTTAAATTTATATGCTGTCTTTAATGTCATGACAACATCACCGGACCATTCATTCTGTTTATAACTTAGGAGGATACAGTGGCTTTGGTGCTGGAAGATCTAAAATTCTAGAGAATATACTATTCAAGAGAATGCGCGTTCTAATTTCAACAAATATTTTCCACCTAAATACTTGATGTGCTTGGGTAACCTTTGGAAACATATTTTCTGAAAATTACAGTGATGTTCTGAAGTGCAAATATGTGACACCTCAGGGTGCGTCTAAAGTAGTTCAAGACTGGGATATGCATTGGAATTACAAAAGCCTGTAGGGAAACTGAGATCTGCTCGATCTGCTTTTGGTAGTGTCTCGGTATGAGGCACACGGAGCTGTTGATTGTCAGTCGTTGCACACCTGCTGTCAGTCAGCTCTGTCTCCAGAGCCGGGGGTCAGCTGTAAATAGGAGCTGACGACCAGTCTGTAACCACCCTTTTCCAGTTCCCTCTTTTGGCACATCACATCCGTGGGGAGGAGCCTCAGCTGCGCTCTGCAGAAGTAACAGTAGAGACGTCAGCAACATAAGGTGAAGGATTCAGTAGTAACATCAAGTTTGTTCCTTCTACTGGGCTTTTATCCAAATAAGCAAGTGCTAGTTCCTCAGTGAGCTGAGTAGTCAGCACACGCCTGAGCTGTTTTTAGTCCACAGCAAACATCTCTGTCAGTCTTGCGTATTTCAGCTACTTCAGCACTCAACCATGTTCTCTAATACCTTGTGCCAGAAAACCAACTTCCCTTGACACAATTGTGACAATTTGAAACTTCTTCAATAACAAAGTAATACAGAAGAATTGCAACTTAAATAAAATCTTTTAAAATTACTTGTACAAAAAATAGAATTTCAACTTGCAAATTGAAACACTTTTTTAACAGAAGATGTAGAATTAATTTACAGCACTGGAAGTTTAACATGCTTTTGAACTACATCAGCAGTACCACGTACAAGTATCATCAAGCTTAGAATATATACTAGTGCCAATGTCACAGATGATTCACTAGAATGCTCAAGGCCAAATGACTCCCATTTCCCAAGACTCCATCTGATGTTCATTGACTTCACTGCCTCATCTTTTCTGTATATGGAAAATTCTCAGAACACCTATACACCTGACAGATATTAAAGGTACTTAATGTCAGTAGTTCGTATAATTCGGAAGCTGATGAAGAATGTATAGAAATACTGGTACAGTTAGTTAACATTTTGACTGAAAGAAAATTGACCCCCACCTGTCAGTATTAAACTCCAAATTACCAGACTGTCTTCCCAAGTGCATATACATTTCTGTTGCACTTTTCAAAAGATCAGAATCAATAGACATTATAGTTTCTATGTGGCCAAAGCTGGGAAAAGTAGAGTTTAGAATCTGGAAGACCTCAGTCTGATAATGCTTGCATTTGTAGTTACAAGGTAACCTTTTTGTGAAGAACATTCATGGGACAAAAGATTCTTTGCTGCATTCATAGTGACCATTACAGGACTAAATGCTAATAGGGATTTATAAGATCTGATTTTCTGATTTGTCTCTGGAAAGTTAATGATGACTATGTGCCAAACCTTCATTAAAATCTTTGCATTTTTCCTTCATTTTATGAACTACTTTGATACACTAGAACTAATAACGAGTGATTTTTTAAAAAAGTGCATAGGAAAATATTAACATTTTTAATTTGCAGAGACTAAGTATTTTCTCTAAGAGCTGTGAGTTGCTCCTTACTCACTTTCCTAGTAAAGTTTTGCAGATCTGTTGGAAATCTTTGTTTATTTTAATGCCTTAGTTACCATGTCTGGAAATAGTTGCAGGTAATCTGGTTTAGGTGAAGTTACAAGTGGCTGAGGGCGACTAACACTTTTGATGGCTGAATCACCCATGTGTCAACTGGGACGGTAGATTTTTAAAAAAGTTTTAAAATTTTTTGTTTCTTTGTTTTTAATTTTTTTTTTTTTTTGACACAATGTACCAAAAAAAATCCATCTCAAAGCTTTCAAAAATATCAAGAACCTTCTCTGTGTACTATACTGGATCCTAGGTGACTGTCTCAGGCATGTCAAGCTGGCCCCATCTGTAACGTAGCTCTGTTGTGCGAGTGAATGAAAGAGCTGAGTGCTTGAATACTGAACAACTCTTGATTATAAAGGATAGGTATTCTCACTGGATCACTAATCATTGGTTATTACTTCAAAATTTTCAATTAAGCCTTGTTAAATCTCTCAACTTTAGTAAACTTTCTGCTGTTACAACTCTTCAAAGTAATTCTGTCAATCAACACCTCTGCCTTCAGTCACTGTGAATGCTGATTATCCATATTTGCTTTAGGTATTTGGTTTTATTCAAGATTTATTTGCTGTGTTTATTGTAGTTTTGCTCAAGATATCCCTACATTTTTAAAAATTTCTTCCATGAAATGGAATGAGGTAAAATTTTGGATCTTGTACAGGTACAAAATATTTCCAAAATATTTCTGGATGGCATCTAAAGTAAGTGTTGCAAAATGTGGAATATCCCCTTAAGAAAGGATGTTCTTTGAAGTTTGATTTTTTTAATGCTTTCAAGCCTAATCAAAAAGAAGGGAGATTTAATCCATGTCACCTGTATGATTAAGTGACATTGCATCTCATATTGTGCCAGGTAATATAAGTGTAGAATATTTGGATTCTATTATTATCTTTGATTTTGTATTTAATTAGACTCATATTTTCTTCTCATGTTTCTCTTAATAAAGATGTTGACGTATCTTTTTTGTAAAATAATGATGTTGATGTATTTCTTGCATTGTTTAAAGCTTTTTTCTAATATTTTGATTTCTATAAAGATGGAATAAAGTTGCTTGGTACGTACATAGTAAACACAACCATAATCGAATTAACAAAAATACCCCCAACTTCAATAATAGTAGTATGTTAATATAAATTTTTGCTTTATAAGAGAAGGAAAAGTCAGCAACTGTTATGACTCGTTTTCAAGACTAATGGTTTTTTAACAGTGATTTATGCTGCACTGCAAAGACGAGTTTACTGGACAAAGTTTCATCGAAGGGAACACAAGAGTGTTACTCGATAGTACATGGGATTATATCCTTCACCAGTGATGTGAACATTTTCCCATTGTTGCTTCAGTTTCATGTGTGAAATAGTAAATCGAAGTATATCAAAGCTGGCTTGGAGAAGAATGCCTTTGCTTTAATCACACAAATCATCCTGAGTTTCAGAATTCTTTCATTTACATATTTTGCATCTGCTCTCCTTTATGCATGAAATGAATGATGCTGTGTGGTATGCTTGTATCATTGTGGAAGTTAAGAGAAGTTAAGAGCTACTAAATCAGCTAGCCTTAAATAAATGATAAGGTACAAAAGAATGTACTACACTATATGTCATATGTTACAAATATTATTTATACAGACAGTTTGTTTTTACAGTAGAGAAGACACACTAATTATTAAGTTACATAATAGAGTTTTCCCAAAGAGGAAGAAAAAGGATATCACCTGTATTTAAAATATATTGATATGAATATATGAAAACATATTGATAATGTTAAAAAAAAAATCTTTATTAAGGAAGAGAGCTTTATCAGAAGGGAAAATATTTTTCTTACTAAAGGTTTTGTTCATTTTTTGATTTGAAAGGCCTCAATTTGATGACTCATTGTGAATGCAGTTAAGTTACAGAAGCTGTTGCTAATGACCTTTTACTGCTAACCAGAGTATAGTTGCTATTTCTTGTCATAGTTGATATTTGCTTGTCACAAGCAATAAGCTGTAATGGTGTATCCACTGGTGCCTTTCTATTGAAAAACACCAGCTTTGAGAGAAGCTGAACAAGGAAGTACAGATTTTCTGTGGTTTATCTGAAATCCAGGAAGCTTGGTGGTGTGTGGAAGAGTCTAGATTCATTCAGAGCATGTAAATTGCATTCCACGACAGAAGTTTATTTTTGTTAGAAAGAAACCTTTTTTCCTACCAGGGATCTTCCCAAGCCAGCTTCTTTCAAGGTTGACCTTAGGCTTAAATGACATCACTGACGAAATAAGGGCCTGTTTATGAAGCTTAACTTGCCAATTAGAGTGGTAATATGACCTCTCTTACCTTTGCCAATATGAAGACCATTTAGAATCATAAATCACAACATTCTAAAGGGTGAAATGTATTCACCACAGTGTAAAAAATGGAGGGGCAGGGGGAGGAGAAATCTGCAAGGAAAAAAAACATGAAGAAGGGTGATACTCTGCTACAGATAGTTCATGACATCCGTACAGTATTTCTAGTGCTATTTAGAAAATTAATCACATTATTACATGGTTCTATCATGTTTTCATGCAATTTAACTGTATCCTGATTATTTTACTACTTTTATCTTTTCACATCTCTGTCTCTTTTCATCGTTTTTCTAAAACAAACTAGTCAGAGACCAATGGTAACATGGGAGTTGATGGAAGATTATCCCGACCTCAGGCTACTTCCAGGCAACATCAGTTAACAATACCCAATCTCTTTACTTCTGTGCATTCCTTAAACCTCCAGCACTACTTCTGTAGGGAAACATCCTACCAGCTAGCTGTGTAATGCAGCTATATCAGAACACCAGAACCACATACCAGCTTCTGTGTACTCTGTTTTCTCTTTCTGTCATTTCTTAAGCCAGGTGTTTTCACAACAAGAGTAACAACTGCTCGCAGCTGTTACAATAGAAGTCACAGAGCTATTCCTCTTAAATGCAGCTGCCGAAGACAGAGGCAAAGACACAGTTACTATTTTCTGAAAACTAGGAATAGGACATTAGGAAGAAGTTCTTCACCAGAAGGGTGATTAGACATTGCAATGGGCTGCCCAGGGAGGTGGTGGAGTCAGCATCCCTGGAGGTGTTTAAAGAAAGGCTGGATGTGGTGCTTGTTGCCATGGTCTACTTGACAAGGTGGTGTTTGGTCATAGGTTGGACTCAATGATCTGAAACTAGTTAATTCTGTGATCCTGTGATATTGTACAAACATGGCAAAAGTAGTGAGCTTTTAGCAGTGCTGACTTAGCTCCCATCTGACCTTGTCACCATGCAAGTGCAGTTTTCTTTGATTGAGATGGCATCCCAAAAATAATTTATACCTCCTTTTGTTCAAGAAGACATTTACGTAGTTAGCATTCTTGGTACACATGACCATTGTTTGGGTTTTTTAAGTTTGGTGGTTTGATTATAGGATAATTGCACATTGATTTGTAAACATTTGAGGGGTGGAGTAGGGATATGCAAGGTGAAGAGTTACAATATTTGCAGAAATGCTGTCTTAGACAATGTTGGGCAATGTGCTTCTGTCCTAAAATAGAGGTCTGAAGCAATGGCAACACCTGCTTTTTCCCAAGTATTTCTTCTCCTGTTACAATATTCTATATGCATATTCACTCTGGTTACTTTCTGTCTAGTACATACATAGTTTGCACTGCTCTTGTGACTATTAGCTGTGCTTGAATAACTGGCTGCAGATCTTGTCTTCAGCTATTTACAAGTTAGTGTAATATTCATAGGTAGAACTTGATAAAATGTTATAGCTGGTGTAAGAGTCAGTCGTTGGTAGTTATATGTGGTGAGAGTGTACTGTTGCTAAATAGCAATTGGAAGGTAAGCGTTCTAAATGTGAGAGCCTGTAGATGCAGAAAGGGAGATCTATGCATCTATGAATCAATTAAAAAAACTTAATTGGATATTTAATTTCTATGCCTTTTATATTACGATTTGACTCAGCATTAAAGAAGTAGAACAACCACCCATTATGCTGCAATGAGAAGTAGTAATTTCAGTCCAGTTGTCTAATGATGGCCAAATTTGAAAGCATTATCTTAAACCATCTCAAGTGAGCCATGATTAAAACCCATGTTTTAGCCTAATTAATGTGCTTTGAAGGACTCCCTTAATGTTTGCAGCTGTTATTAAAACTGTGGTTTTAATCTAAGTAAGCACTGTGATATAACACAAATGTATAGACTATCTGGGCAAGAAACCCTTTGTTTTGCTTTTTTTGAATATTTGACTAGTTTTGATTTTCATTCTGTTGCACCCAGATAGAGGCTAGGAACTACCTGTGAACAAGTGCAGGAAAAGAGTGCATTCTCTGATACCAAGTGGATGTGTGGTTGGACAGGCTGCAGATGAGTGCACAAGGAATGGTCCGTATGAACAGCAGTCATCACGCATTTTAAATACTACACTGCAAAATGGAGGTGTTAAATGAAAGTTAAATGGAACAGGTGAAACCACAAGAGCAAACAAACAAACAAACAAGCAAACACTCAAACAAATCAGCAAATGCTAGTGGGTTATCTCTGCAGGGAATTACCATCTGTGGAAGATGATAGATTATTCCCCAACCAAAATCTAAAACAAACCTCTAACCTGAATTTTTTGTAGATGGGCATTTCTTATTAGTACTACAAACTTAACAGACATGGAATTTGCTTGATTGAAGGGATGGCATCTAAAGTAAGTGTTGCAAAATGTGGAATATCCCCTTAAGAAAGGATGTTCTTTGAAGTTTGATTTTTTTAATGCTTTCAAGCCTAATCAAAAAGAAGGGAGATTTAATCCATGGCACAGAGAGCAGCTAACAAGCAAGCTCCAAGTGACATCCATGAGTTAGAAACACAAATTACTTGGTAGAATTGCCTTGTTAAGGTACAGAGCTGGACATGCTTCAGCAATCTCAGACATAACAGGAGGTTAACAAGGCTTGGGAAGACCACTGAAAGTGGACACAAAGAATGCAGAATTTATAGACCACCTTGCAGAGCTCTCAAGATAAGGAAGAAACCAATAAACCCAACCCAGCAACCGTGCTGAAATCGGCTCCAACTGCCTAAAAGGTAATTCCAGCAGGGGGAGATTGTGACCACTGGAACTAGAAACACACCAACTCAAAAAAAGAGAAAGCCTGAGCATGTGGAGTAATCTGCATGGGAAATGAGAGAATCATTAACCAACAGAAGATAGAATGCTCATTAGTAAGAGAACTATGCAACTTGTAGCCAATGAATACTAATTCCATAATTTGCTAAGATGTATGAATAGTAAAAATTTATTGGTAGATGCTATGCTTGATTTGTGGAATAGCACCAGATACCCAGGCTTGCACAGCTCTGAAATAAAATAATCTCTCTCAACTGTGTAGATATTGGCTTGCTGCATATCAGGAAATGAATCTGATTTTTGCAGACAACAGAAGGATGAGTTGTAAAAGATATAATTATTTAATGGGAAAAGAAGGAAAAGACTAAGGTACGATTATCCCACAGAGATGCATTTTTTTTTCTTTGACAAGAAGGTTAGCAATATCATAGTGATAAAAAAAGGGAGTATGGGGATAGAGTTGACTAGGGAGGGAAAGAATTTTTGTGTTCAGTCACTGTAAGTTCACTTTAGTAGTGAAAATTCTCAAGGAGAGACCGACACACCAGTTCATACCCATTTCCCCTTTAGCTATACCTCAGGGTGCAAAAAACAGAGTGAGAACAACTGTTCTTCTGTCTCTTGTTTTTTGATGTCCTAAGAAATATCAAGGAATTATAAAAAATTGCAGGCTTTTTATTAATTTTGATATGCAAGACTTGTCAAAATTGCGGGTCTTACCAGGAATTTGCTGGCTCTTAATGGAAAACTACAAATAGTTATTTTTCTTCTCCAGCTTCAAAGTGGAATCTACATTCAGTAATAAGCAAGGCCACACTTTTTAAAATATGGAATGAATAACACAAACAAAAAAGATACTTTGCTGATAATGCTGAAATTTCTCTGTCCTTACTCCTCAAAGACCATCTTCACAGGGTCTTCTTCAGACTTTCTAAGTCATTGAGACTTTCCAGTCTTTTTGTTCGCCTAATTTTTACCACACAACATCCATCTGAATTATCTTTTCTCAGATTAGTTTTGCATTTGCTTTCAGTTAATGTCAAAACATTTATTTATGCATCTCAAGAACAGAGGACTGGGAAGAACTTTTTGAGTCACTGAATCCATTTTGAACTGAAATTGTGTTTTAGAGCTAATTATCACTTTTCTCCTGCTGCTTTTATCAAGGTACCAATCTACTAATCTAGTAATCTTCCTTCATTTTTTCAGCTTAAGTATTTTTATGTGTTTCTAGATTTTTTTCATATGCCCCAACTGTAATTTATCAATATAAAGAGAAATTCTATTCCCTCTCCAGTTTGTCTTTTCTGGAATAAGTAAACTGAGTTTGTTTAGCTTACTTTCATGGGACTGAATGTTTGGTTTACCTAAAATTTTGTTATCCCTTGTTTATACTCCTGCTGTCTCACTCTTCTATAAACATTGGTGACAACCACTTTTTGGACAGTGACACAGTAAATTCCTCTTTTTTGGCCAGGACTTGCTCACCTTTCATAGCAAGGCCATATTGATATATATGAAAGAATATAAATTCAACCTAGACACCAACCTAAAAAAAGAAGACAGGCTATGTATCTAAACCTCTTCTGAAGGCTGTAAAATCTCAGAATAGGTTAGTAAATTAAACAGCCACAGTTAATTCTCTAGCCTTGAGACAAAATGGAGGTATACAGCCTACATGCATACAGCTAAACAAATACCCCAGGATATTAGCTGTACTGCCTATTGCAAACAGTGCCTGGCCTGCCAAGGTATTTCTGGCAAGATTCTGGTAGGTAAAGGGCAGTATATTTCCTAGATTCATGCTGAGTGTGGTTTCCTGTCAGTGCAATCTCTCTGTACTGTCTAAGAGAAACTGGTGAAATGTCAGGTGCTCAGGTAGTCATGCATCTTTATTTACATTGGCATCAGTCAGAGAGGACTGTAATAGTGCTTTCCATGCTCTTAAGAGTGTTTTTTTCCAGTATCACATTTTATTTTTAAAGGAAATATAATTCAGAAAGAATTCATTCCAGAAATATTCTTTTTTCTTATAGCACCATAGGAAAGAGCTATAGAATCATCAAGGTTAGAAAAGACCCTTAAAATTGAGTCCAGATGTTAAGCTAGAAAAGCTGTGTTCATCACTAAACCATGTTCAATCTATGAACCTTTTAAATACATCCAGGTATGGTGTCACAACCACTTCTATGGGCAGCATGTTTCAATGCTTGACAAACATTTCAGTGAAGAAATTCTTTCTAATATCCAATCTAAACCTGTAGCAGTGCATCTTGAGGCCACTTCCTCTTGCCCTATTGCTTGCTGCTTGGGAGAAGAGACTGATTCCCACCCCAGCCTCCTTTCAAGGAGCTGCAGAGGGTAATAAGTTCTCCCCTGAAACTCATTTTCTCCAGGCTAAACAACCCCAGCTTCCTCAGCCACACCTCTAATCCTTTCACCACCTTTTTGCCCTTCTCTGGACCTGCTCCAGCACCTCTGTGTCTTTCTTGTAGTGAGAGGCTCAAAAGTGAACACAGTACTGAAGGTGCAGCCTCACCAGTGCCAGGTACAGGGGGATGATCCTGCTGCCACACTATTTCTGATACAAGTCAGGATGCCATTGACTGTCTTGGCTTTCTGAGCATACTGTCAGATCATGTTCAGACAGCTGTTGACCAGCTCCCCCAGGTCCTTTTCCACAGGCAGCTTTCCAGCCACTCTTCCCCAAGCAGTTTGTTAACAGATTATGTGTTACCACTGAATGACTTAGTTCTTCTAACAGTATTTACTCACCCAGCTTAATATTTTATAAGGCACAGGACTTAATCAGAAGTGTGCCCTCTGAGACAGAATCAGCCAGAGAAAGAGTCCTTAGTGCTGAGTCAGAAGGAAAAATTTAGGAATAGCACTGTAGTTGTCTATAAGCCAAAACTCTCTAAACCAGGCTTACAGTCATATCTGGATTTCTGTTCACTGAGAGAGAACTATCCTCTAGGAGTAGGAATGGCATTCCTGATCATTGAGGTTATGAAGAATAAAGTGTGATAGCCCTAATGTTAACTGACTTGTGCTCAGGAAGCCCATGGTGAAAACTTGTATCCAAGCTAGAGCATGCAATCAGTGTGCATTAGAGTAGAGCTAGAGCTAACTGCTACACTTCAACAGACAATGAAATAGTTTATTTTAAAAATTCTTTAAAATATTTACTATGTCTTTATTACCATGGCTTTAGAGATGGAAACTCCTTTTTTCTTGGAGTATGCATTAATTAGGTCTGAGACAAAATACAAACATATTCACAAAAGTCACTGTCGTGCCCAGCTACTGAGAGTTAGTTTTTATAGCAGTAATCCTCTCAGGCATGGGATGCCTTTTACATAATCAAATTCAAGAGCAGAAATGCAGTTCCTACAGAGAAGGGGAAAGATTGAAGTCAGCATTCTTTTGGGGTTTTTTTATTGTTTGGTTTTTGGGGTTTTTTTACATTCACAGTTAAGCCAAGTCCCTCAGTTCACTTGGAACCATCGTTGGTAATAAGGAAGTGCATTAATATGGTGAAGTCTTCCATTGCCCAAGAAACTTATCTACAGTTCTCAGCCAAAGATTTCTAAAATAGAAAGGCTATGGCTGAAATAGTCAGTAAAAGCCTATAAAAATCACTCCCTTGAGCTTCCACTTGCAGGTAGAATTTAAGTGACCTAATTAAGCCTGAAACTGATGCAGTGTCATTTATTTGTCTGCCTATGTGCTTCCAACAAATGTTTCAAAATGCTGTAATTCTTTTCTGTGGGAGTCTTAGCTCCATGGTAACCATATCCAGTTTAACTCTTTAGGAATCTTGTCACTGTAGAGAAATCTTATTGAATGTTAAATTTACTCCAGTCTCCTTTTAACCGTCTTCCCTTCCTTCCTAACTTCCCCCAAGCAAGGTTTTAAGTGTGGATGCAACTAATCCTCTGGTGTAGGGTGACATCACTTCAGAATAATTCTTCATGTTTTCCTCATGAACAAGAAGAGAAATACAGAAAGAGAATTACTTTGTTAGGACAAAGTAATACTAAGATGATGAGTCAGACTGTAGTCTCACAATTTTCAGGAACAGTGCCATTGCCACGTTTGAAGTTCAGGATGTGGGAAACAAAGTATTATGAGTATGGAAATATTCTTGCATGAATTGATGATGAAATAATTGTGACCTTTAGAAAAGAAACAGTGCTGTGACAGAGATGTTCTGTAAGTTACATAGGAGTGCCTGTTCTCTTTCTTAACGTGAGATAAATTTTGAAGGGAAAAGGTGACAAATTCTTATGAATCAGATAAAAGTAAAAGTCTCACATTCAGAAAGAATAAAATACACTAAAGAATACAGGTTTTCTAATAAGAAATATATAAGGGTTTTGCAAGGAGTTCTGCACTCCACCCTAGTGCAAGAGATACAAAGTAACATCTGTACATTTGAAGATAATGAGGAAGTTTCCAGAACAGTTTTAAGATAACTGACTTAGATTTGCATGGTAATTTGTGGAGTGTACAAGGAGGGGGAAGGTTGTTTGTGAATACTTACCACTTTCCTCAAAGTAATGGTGTTCATTTTAAACCACAACAACATATCAGAAGCTATAAGGCTGATTTGACTGCTTCTGAAATAATTTGATCCAAAACCTAATGATATATATTTTTGTGGATTGCAGTTATTTGCAGTCAACTGTCTTGTATAACCAGGGAAAGTTCTGTCTCATGTTGAAGTCTGCTGTCTGCTGCATACTGAATGTAGATTTTATTGTTTTTCTTTCTATATATCTGTTCTCTCTTAAGCATAAATCAAGTGTTGGCAGTCTAAGAGGACATTAAATTAATCTCATGTTAGTCCTTCTGGCTACACTTCCATTTGACTTTCACTGTATTATTACTTAGTCATTATAATGAAGCCATACTGAAATCCTGGCAACTTGCCTGAGACCTTCACATCCTTCTGTGTTAAATAAACTCTATGCTGCTATTCTGATAGGAGTCACAATAGATGGTATATTTTTTGTTGTATTTGTTATTCAGAATTAATTTTTTCTTGTTAGTCAAAGACATAGCTATAAAAAACTGGCACAGCTTGAAAACTGCGCACATTTTATTATGGCTGAAATTGTTTTGTTTGCTTGCATCACCAGTCTTTAGTGGTACTACTTGTAGTACTCTGGGTACTGCATCTTTAAAATATCTCCCACTTCTGTTTATCTGGGTCTTATTAAACACATAAAAAATTATTTGAATTATTGGCTGTCTTTGCCTCATGTTACTTAGAAAATACTCAGAGCACATGAATTGCCCTCCTATTTGAAACTCAAAGTTAGAAAAATGTAAGATTCAATGTCCCCTAGAACTGTGGTAGCAACCATTTGCTAGTGAAGTGAAATTGATTACAAGTCCTACCAGACAAGCTGCACAAACTGATGGGCAGAATAGGAGTCTCCACTCTCTTCTGTTTGTCAGAAATAGCACATTTTAGGGAAGTTGTGGTTGCAGTACCAAGACCAGGGATATATACATGTATTTAACTCTTAAAGTGCAAATACAGTGTATATTATACTCTCTGTGGCCATCACTGACCAAAAAAGTGCAGGTTAATTTCACAGAATCAAGCCATGCTTCTGTCTTTTTCAGGATCCTGCTCTGTTAAATTAACTAAAATATTTTTGTGCTAAATACGCAAAGTATGCTTTCCTTTCTGAAATGATGATACACATATTTGAATTTGATTTTTAAATTTCCTTTATATTTTTAGTATAAGCTTTCACTAAGCAGATCTCATTGGCTAAGAAATGAACATAATCAGAAACGGCTTCTCTGCCACGGTGATTAATCTTTATCCAGGCTTTTAACATTATGAGAAATTCGTGTCTTAATGTGTGTGAAAACATGTAACTTCTACTCTTCAGTGGGACAAATATCTTTTTAAAATATTTTCAGGCATACAGGGAGGAAATTGGGACCAGCAGTTTTATTACCTCCCTTTTTGGCAGTACTAACAAGTTGACTTGTTCTTTGTATCCCCAAGTTTGATACCTCTTACACTGGCATAATAGAATTAATGATAATTGAACATGTGATTTATTGCAGTATTTTTTAAATTTGCTGAGCAAAGAATTTTATTTAAAATTGAGGTTATTAGAACCTCAAGGAAGAGGAGGGAAGAAAAGTAGAATATGAAGTCTTCTGAGTATTAATTTTGGAATTGCCTTTAAAAAACCCAAAACATCTTTAAGAGATTCTGCCTAATTAAGATACCTTTGATTTTTTTTAAATAATTGAAGCACAAAGTTTATATTCAATTTAGCTACATTTCTTTTTCTCCGATCTCAGATAACACATAATTCTCAATAGATTTGCAAATCATATCACTTCCTATCTCCAATTCACTGACTTCCTAATTTAGAACAGAAAATTCAGTTCACTTATCCCTATGTATTTTGTCAGTTCTATTTATTTTTGTTGGCAGTGGTGATGCTGTTTGGATTTTGTTTTGGTTTGTAATTACATCAAAGAGTTATAATCTCAGAACAAGATTTGATTATGTTTGGTGTGCTTGAATCTCAGACTACTGAGGGTCTTAATTCAAAAATTCAGTCTTTCACATCTGTCTGGTAAATAGCTCTTGTGATATTAATCAAGCTTTATGTGATAAAATTTAATATAATGCAAATACCATCATTATCTTGTTTATTAAATTCACTGTCTTGAATATTTATTATCAGTTTATTTATTTATTTGTCTGTGTTCTTTCCAAAGTTGTCTGTGAAAGCCAAGAGGAGACTGATGTCTGAAATATATTACCTGGAAGATAGGAAGCAGAAAAGAGAACATTAGGATGCTTGACCAATTCCAATACAGAAAAGGGATTTAGTAATAAAAAACCTTGACTAAAGTAATATACTTACTCAGACAAAAACACTGGCACTAAAATATGAGATTAGCACTTAAACTGTGGAGACACATAAGTTATGTACATTTGATACAAAAAGCAGAAAAGTGCCAATCAAGCCACTGAATTTCTGCTCTTAGGAAAATAAAAGAGATCTAAGTAAGATGTATTGTGAAATCTCTGCAAGGGAGACAAAGAGAAACAGGAGCTTGTAGGAACAAGAGAGGCAGGAGTCTCCTCAAATGCAAAGTAGTACAGACCTCTATCATTGCCATCAGTTGTTTCATCATATTGAGAACAGCCATTTCAGTTCTGTGGTGCTAAGGTTGAAATGTTTAATAGAAACTCTTAGGGGAAACACTTATTTCAGGAGATGGGATTTATTTTAAGTTCTCAGTATATGTTATCCAGTGCAGAGTGAAACCTATATTGGGACAAAGTGTTTTATACTTTTATTTTTAAATGAAGATTAACAAGAAGGCTACCCCATGAAGGCTGCTGAAGTCACGAATGACTGCTTGCTCTGAATGTGTTAAGGTTTATGGAATATAAGCTTTTCCCCAGATGTGAGGTTTAGAATATGCTTTTGTGAACAAATTATCTGTGAATGTTTTTCTTAAAAATCATATAATGTTCACACATGTAGAGTACTGGAATTGTAGATTATACTTTTACTAATGGTGTAGTCTCCCTGAAGAATGCTTCACTAAAAATATAGTAAGGTATTTTAAGTACCTTCAGGCTTAAAAACCTAAATGCCAACTTTTCATTATGTCCTAAATGATTTCCAGGTAATGCAATACATTTAAAAATAAGTGCTATTTTAGAAATTTGAGTCAGTTATTTCTATAAATGACATATAACCACCATGAGATTATAGTGTTAGCTGTAGTAGATGACTCTGCAGCTACTTAAATATTTTGTCTTTTGTCATTGAAGTGTTATTCCTTTAATATAAAATTAATTCTTTTGCGTTATTAAATAATTCTCAAATTATTATATTCAGGAAATTTTCTCTTACAACTCTTCTAGCATGCACTAGAATCACCAAACCCTTTCTTATACTTGATTTCAAACCAGTGACAAAACAGTCATGTGAAAAGAAATCTGTTGTCCCAACTACCATGAGATAGGATTGGAAAGTCAGGGAGTCTCTGTTAGCAAGTTTTATCAGCCTTGCATTACGAGATTAGTTCATATCTTTCCAACATTCACAGCTCCACTTAGTTTATGTTGATTTTTACATATAAATCCATGTCCAACCTTCCTAGAACTTACAGAAATATTTATTGCCTGTGTGACTATGTAAACCTTCTTGAATTTCTGTGTATATAAAACACAGCTCATCTTCTCTAATTCACTCAGTAAAAGCTGCAAAGCTTTGGCAACAATTTTATGATGACATCTATTTTCTGCAGGAAAAACATTTTTTTTTATGTTTTACCATATAAATTACTATATAATTTGGAGCTTCATGCACAAAACTACTGCTTTCTCAGCTTTGTTCTGATTTCTCATATAAAAACTGTTGCTAATAAAATTAGTTTTATATGAAGGTAATGTAGCAGTGTATTGGCTAGTCGATATACCAGGTATTCTTGCAGTATGACCAGAAATGCTTTGAGGTTTTTGCATATATATGCTGCAAAAGAGTTCCACTACAGGCAGGGAAAAGGCTCAGTTTTGCACTGCATGATAATCATGAAGCCTGTGATTGGTTTCACTATGAGTCAGCAAAACCTGTCCTTCATCATATGATGAAGATATTTGATGTCATGTCATCACACACCGTAGTGTCTCATAGTGTCTCGAGTCAGTTGTCAAGAAAATACTAAGAACTAGGAAGTTATAATACAAGGGCCTCTTTAAAGTATTCCTAATTACTTTAGGTATCTATAAATCAACTCTGCTTTTTTGGAGAACTGCATTTATAATTTATTTATTGTTTGTTATTATGCAGGCGATTTGTACACTTGTGTATAATCTAAAGTGTATTATAATACAATGTATAGCAAACTCCCTCAATTATTATTTAAATTAATTTTTAAATGAAACTACTCATAAAAAACAGAAAACACTAATAGCTTATCAGACATTTAGAGAATCATGGAATATTCTGATTGGAAGGGACACATAAGAATCACCAAAATCCAACTCCTGGCCTTGCATGGGACATTCCAATAATCACACCATGTGCCTGGGAGTGTTGGTGAAATATTTCTTGAACTCTGTCAGGCTGGTGCTGTGCCCTTTTGTCTGGGGAGCCTGTTACAGTGCCCAATCACCCTCTGGGTGAAGAATCTTTCCCTAATATCCAACCTAAACCTTCCCCGACACAGCTTCAGGCCACTCCGTTGGGTCCTGTCACTGGGCACCACAGAGATCAGTGCCTGCCCCTCCTCTTCCCGTCATGAATAAGCTGTCACTGCAATGAGGTGTCCCTTCAGTGTCCTCTTCTCCAGGCTGAACAGACCAAGTGACCTCAGCCATTCCGCATACAGCTGTCCCTCCAGATCTTTCACCATTTTCACAGCCCTCCTTTGGATGCTCTCTAACACTTTACATCTTTATTACACTGTGGCTCTCAGAACTGCCCCCAGCGCTCGAGGTGAGGCCAGCCCAGCCCAGGGCAGAGCAGGACAATCCCCTCCCTTGCCAGGCTGGTGATGCTGTGCCTGATGCACCCCAGGACACAGGTGGCCCTCCTGGCTGCCAGGGCACTGCTGACTCCTGTTCAACTTGCCACAGACCAGGACTCCCAGGTTCCTTTCTGTGGCACTGCTCTCCAACCTCTCATCCCCCAGTCTACCTGTGTAACCAGGGCTGCCCTTTTCCAGCTCAGAATCCAGCACTTGCCCTTGTTAAGCTTCATACACTTGCCTATTATTCAGCCCTGGATGTAAGCTCTACTCTTCACTCTCCAATGGGATTTGAGGAAAAAAGTTAACTATATTTTGGGTTTTTAATTCAGATTAATTGTCAATAAGTTTATCTGATGCTTTTGAGTCAGAATTTTGATACTACCCCTATAACAGTTTTCTTTCATATATCAGTAGTTATTTCAGTTAGCAAAATACTGCACATGGTACTCTGGAAGAATTTTATACTCAGTGGACAAGATATTAGGAATGGATAGTACTTATCTTACTTGTGTAATTAATACGCAGTATCTCACAAATAGTTAGAAGCTTTCTCAGGCTTAAGATTTCACATATTAAGAAAATAAAGCAGCCTATGTTGTTTCTTGTATAGGAGCTATGAGTGCTTACTTTTTTCTGAAGTACTTGTTAGACTCAATTATTTGTGTGCTGGAAATGCATGGAGTGAAACAGCTTGGTAATACAAGCTCTTCAGATTTAATTGAACCCATGGGTTGTGCTATATATATACTGAAATATCTGCTAATGAACTTTTTTTTTTCTCATTCTGCTTTGCTGCCTGTCAGGTTCTGTTACCTGTTTTTCTGCTTCTATTTTATTTCTGATAAATTGAGATGGAATTTCACATTTTTTCTTCAATTCTCTTTAGATGGGAAAAAATTAGAATCATAGAATTGAGGCAGAATCCTCAATCTGAAATCTTGGTAAAGAAGGAGATAGAGGGTAGAAAGTTCCAGTGTGGCAAATGACTTGATGAAGGAGATAGATCTGTAGATTTTGAGACAAAACAAAAGGTGCTGCTCTTTTGCAAATACATCATATTTACCCATTTGTGTTTTGCATGCAAAATAAGAGATAAAAGAGATGAGAGAGGTGGAAACAAAGACCCTGCTAAGAATTAAGGGGCTGTATAATAAGGTAGAAGAAGGCACAGTGGCAGAGAAGTAGGGAAAACTGGAACATTTTATCCCTTTTGACATTTGGGCTGGAGAAGGAGGCAGAGAAGTGCTGGTAAAAGTCACCACTGCTGATGTTCTTTGTCACTGGTGACATGACACAGGCTGTTTTGGCTTGGATATGCTTGTATGCCATGGAGATCTGCTATTGGTGTCTGCCTCTCAAACAGATGCTCTCAGACTCCTGTCGACAAGTTGATACCAGCTTGTGGGAGACAAGTCTCTAACCTGCAACATTTCTACATTTTGCTGATCCTGACAACCCGTGATCAAACAAGTACCTTTAACATATGTGAAGTGTGTTCTGAACAGAATATATGTGATGGTATACCTTGAAGAACAGACCTAAAGTAGGGTTAAAGGGATCTTTGTCTTACATTTTGATTACAAATAAGGAACAGATTAATTGAATTGATGGAGCCCTGTTAGCACCTACCTGGTACAGAACACAGTTATATTTTTCTCAGTAGAGATTCAGTTTAGTAACAGACCAACATTTTTTCATGCTTAAAAGAAAGTGTTTATAGCTCTATTGTATATTAAATCTTGCACATTTGTTTATATGCTGCACTGGGTCTGGCTGGGATATTTGACAACTATCAAACCACAAAACTGGCACTGATTTAAAGTTTAGATTGGCTTCTTTCCTTGTATTCTTTAAAAAAAATTGTTTACAGTTGTGGGTTTTTTAGCTGGGTATGAAATTTTTATGCAAGATGTGTCTGCATCAAGAAAGAGAGTTTACATCTTAAAAACAGTATCTGGGCATTTGGCATGTCCATACATATCAAAAGTAGCCAGAACTCTCCTTCAACTGAAATAGACACATTAGGTGTGCCATGGAGAAGACAGATAGAATACACAAACAGAGAGAAGCGGTTATAAGATTTATGTGCTAAATGGAGAGTGAAGAAAATCAGTATATGACAAAGACTGTGGTGAGAAATGATGCAAGGAATGGACATGAGAGATGTGCAAAATTGAAAAAGGAACTGATAGCTGTGCTAGATAGGTTTAGCTTTTTGAAAGTGTTCTTTTAGGATTTTCATGTCAGAGTACAACTGTGAGGAACACATTTTATTCACTAAGATTTTGCTGATTCTGTATAGGAATTCTGTCAGGTAGGTTACAGTGAATCTTCAGAGACACCTTTTGAATTCCCATTAAAATAAAGACCAGTAAAAAAATTATTGGTATAGGCTTAAAGTTGATGTTCTGTGAACTTTGCAACTAGTGATGAAATCTTTTGAAAGAGGTAAAAAATGACAGAAGTCTGTAGTGATGCAGAAATCTTTATCTAGGAATAGAAGGATCCTTCAGGAGTGTTATTTTTCACATAAGCGTATTTTCCTTTAGTGAACATGGGTCGAAATGCAACAAGAAAATGGTTGTGTAGGAGCTTCAGATGTGTTTGAGCCCTGTACTAATGAATACAGATTAGATACAGAAGATACAGAAGCAAGATTGTAGAATTGAAGCTTTTGCTGACTTTGGGTGCAGTAGGTTGTAAGTTTCCTATTATTTTAACCAGTTTTAGTTTCAACTAAGATACCTGCTCTGTTAAAGATGGAGGACAGAGTGTGAGACACTTCAAAGTGGCAGAGAGCCCTTTTTAACTCTGATGAGAGCATAAAACACTTGATAGTTAACATCTTAATCTCATACCCGCCTTTGTCCAAGTATATAACTCTTCTCAAACCTCAGCATATAACCTTTTTAGGATGGTTATAATCTCTCTGCAAAGAGGTCTGAAATATTTGTATGTGGAAAAATGTTACTTGAAATAGCTTTTTCTCTCGTTATAATTAAAATAATGTCAGCATTCTCATCTGAACTTTTTTAAAAAGGATAATGAGTGGTGCCTTTGAAGTGCAATTGCCTTTTCTGCAGTATAAGAGTATGTAATTTATTTACAGTATATGGAAAAATAATATATTATCTGACTGCATTCATAAACCATAGATGCCCATAAAGTATGAAATCTGCCTCACTGTAAACTGTGGTTCTATAGGTAAAAATATTTGGTAAGTATTTAATAATGATTTTCAGATAAAGCTTTAAGTCCCCTTCTTTGAGTTCTCCTATAGAACTACAGAGAAGTAATCATTAAGAATGATCAATATCTTCACAATATTTTTTGAACAAAAGTGCAGAAATATGTTTCTAATATGTTTCATTCACTTAATTGTCAAAGTGTCTGTATTTTAATGAGGGGTTTCATGATTTTACCATTCAGCCTGATATATTTATTATGCATTTGTCTGCTGTGTTTATGATTCAATTATTTGGCTCTTATCTCTGTGAAGGAAATGTTATTCCTAGCAATTAACTCAGGCTTATCCTTAGGGTTTTACCATAACAACCACTCGAGAGATGTCATGCTGCTGAAGGTGACTGAAGACACTATGTAGCCTACTTGCCATTTCATTGGTAGATTTTTCTCGTTTGAAATATACCAGCTGATAGCATGAACAGTCAGCATTTAGTACAAAACTAAAAAGTGAAAAGGCTTTATTATTGTATGCTCAGTCAAAACATACTTAAGCACTGTATACTTGCATAGTATGCTTTCTAAGGCAGCCTGATGAAAGATGTGTACGTGAGGGCTAAACTGCCCTAAGCATGCCTGTAATTTTCTAAGGGCATTTAATTATCTTGGTAATAATGATAAATGGTAATTTAAATTATCATTTAAAGAGAACATATCTTTGCATGCTCATTTAGTTACTAAGCAGTCAAGTAAAGGTGGAAGTTTTTCTGTGCTAGTTATCCTACTCTTCTCTATTTCTTCCTAAAAATCTTGCCTGAGGAGAAAGAGATGTTCCAAAAGATCTCCAGCAAACAGACAGTTTTTACCACCATGCATACAGATATACATACAAGATTTGATTAGAATTTGCTTGATGACAAATAGGTTCAATTCTATCTGTTTATTGTGGCTCTATGACAGTTTCTTGCAGATGTTGAAAAATATGTTGTAAGGCAGAGTGTATTATTGACTACAGAGAATGAAGTATAATGTCAGGGTAATGGGGCTTGCTAACACATCAAATAATTTCTATCTGATTAATATCACAGTAAAAACTTTTGTGACTGTAAACAGAATATGCTGTTTACAGAATATGGTTTTTGTGGTTTTGGTTTTCTTTTTTAGCATTTTAATACACATTCATTGTTGTGTCACGGTTTTAATTTTGGCTGTCAATAATGAATACTTTGCATTCATGTTAGATTGAAATATCAATGTTAACCAATTAACATGACATTCTGAATCTGGTTCAAGATAATTCAGAGCCCCCTGGGTCCCAAAATAATTTGAAGTAAAATATTCAACCAATCTCATCCTCAGATTAAAAAGCTCCTTACAGATTTCACTATATGAACAGGACTTTATACAAAACTGTAAGTGTTTTCTGTCCAGAAGATTTCCCACTGATTCCACAAGTAACAGGAGTAGAAAGTATCATGGCTCCCATTTTTCCCACAAATAGGCTAGAGGCAGGAAATTAAGATCCAGGTTGAGATTTTCAGGAACTTTACGTAAGGGATCCAAGTTAAGTGGACATAAACAAGAGCGTTCAGGCAAAAATCTGTCTTTGCTTCCTAATATTTGTATCTGACACACATAGTGTGTACCATCAAGCCTTCATTTTTGACACTTGAATGAATGAAATTAAGTCCAATAAAGAGTTTGTTTATATAATATCTGAATTTTCAAAAGATGGATATGACTGTTCAGGGAGTGATACTTTTCTGAAAGTTTCTCGTGACTTCCAGGTCAAACCACTTGTAATTTTTAGACAAAAGCTACCAAGATGACAGTGTCAGAGAACGTGTCAGTAGTAACTGGTGGAACATCTCTTTATTATTTTACTTAAGAACGCAAATTTCTGTGCCTTACCACCAAAAAAAAAAAAAAAAAAAAAAAAGTAGTGTACTAATTTAATTTTGAGATTGTGTGGGATTTGAAATTAACAAATAAATTCACCTATATTTATTTAATCTTGAATGAGCATCTGAAAACCTCAAAAAACTCCATGAGTGCGAAAATTTGATGGTGGTAAAGTCTATGTTAGGATGGGAATGGTAGAAATGATAGCAGAAGGCGGAAGTACAGATCTTATTTTAAAAAAAAGGAACAAATCTGATGAACTGAGTTCAAAAATCTATGCTTCGGACTTCATCCTAATGTTTACTGAACTTTTACAGGAATTACAGGTATTCTTTTCTACTGTATTCTGTGATACAGTTTATAGTAATCTTCAGTGTCCTGGATTTTTTATGGATCCAAGGTGATAATTAGATAATTATAATATGTTTATATGGAGACAGTAAGAAGTTTGTAGCAGAGACAGAATATTTATTAATCCAGGATAAGCTACAAACAAAGCAAGTATCAGATTTTACAGGAGGTGGTGTGAGGTGCATTAGTTTGAAGAGATTTTTTTCTATGCTAATGTTTCATAACTGTGTCTTCATTATTTCAGACCTGCACTAATTGCTCTAGTCATTTATTTCAAAGTTTTTGGTTTTGTCTGGACACAGCTTTGGAAAATCTCATCCATTCTCTAGCTTTAGACACCTGATTTGTCACTGAAATAATTTTTAATCTGATCTCTTGAAATTATTCAATCAAAATCTGAACATTTAATTATCTTTCTATATTTTGTTTTAAAGTCTCTATTTTTCTTGTGTAACTCTTGATGAAGAGAAGGTCAAGCAGATGCACTCTAAATCTTTGCCTATCTCACTGATACTTCTGTTTGAAGTATGAGTGGAATTGATGTAACTTAGATCATTGATCTACCCAGTGGTAATAAAAAGAGAATGAGAGGTTTTGCCAGATATACTTTGCAGGTTTAGATTAACAGAAAGTTACAAGTTTTGTGTGGAGAAAAATGTGGTTCTAGATTTGGAGGGGAAAAAAATAAAAAAAAGTCAGAGAATACTTGAATATTCATATCTCTAGTAATTTTCTTTCCCCAGATGAATTTTGGAGACATGAACATTTTGAAATAATGGATGTCAAGGAGTAATTTCTGTGGCAGAAACTCACAGTGGGAATATAACAGTTTCCCTGTAAGATATTTTGAAGTGGTGATAGATTTTGTAACTTTGTAATTTCATTTTTCTTCATATGTCAAGAGAGAAATGAATCCAACTTAGCATATGTGCAAGCATAAAATCGGCCCCTAAGTATTCATGATAAGAGAATCTAATTTATCTCTTAGTGATAACTAAGGTTTCATGGAAGTAGGCAGTATGATCATGAGTTTTGAAAGTTCAGGCACACAGTAACTTGTAAACTTGAGGAAGAAAATTTGTTACTCTGCAAGAGTGACAAATTTGAAACAGGATATCAGAAATAAGAATTTCCTCTGTTTCCTTGCTTACATGTGTGTGCTCTATTTGCATTGGCCATCAGTTGAGCCAGGTGTTTATGGTGCTGTAGCATTAAAAAAAACCATGAGTATTCTATACATGTTGGGGCATATGCCAACCTAACATACTATGAAGCCTTTACCTTTTTCTGCTGTATAAAGTGCTCAGCAAGCAGTGCACTTGTTGCTGGTTTTCAAGTTACAAAGTTCAAGCATTTTATAGGTTCTTTTCTCCAATAATTTCCTTGCACAAGCAGCACTAAAATCTTCGCTGAATGTTTTTCCTTTTATTCTTAAAACAAGGTCTAAGTGGAGAAGAAAGGATGAAGTGAGGGGGGGATTGCTAGATAAACAAAACTGAACAGAAATAAAAATACGGTAGACACAAAATGGAGACAATGGCAAAGACCAGGGCTCTTCAGCTCCTAACTGATGGCCCATTAAGAACACAGAGGCAGCATTTGGAGAGGACCCATCTGGACTTTGCAACGGATAAGGCAGAAAATATGAAGGTTTTTAAAATATTTGAAAGAAATCTGTAAAACTCTGCAAAATTTAGGAAGAGCTGTTCAGTGGAAGGGGAGTGAGGGTGAGTAAAGTGATACTAGGGGATGGACAGGTGGAGCTATAAAAAGGGGTGGTTTTGCATAGAGAGTGCCCAGTCAGTGTGCTTGCCTGGCAGCCCTATGCCTGATCACAGCAGTTTATCTTCCTGTTTGATGCTCCCTATTTTCCCTGTGCATGAGTGCTGTAAGGAGTGATGCTAGCAACCGGGGAAACCAGAATTTGGAGCCAGCAACTGGAATCAGATGAAGCAGTCCCTGTGTTTGTGGTGCCAGCAACTGGAGCAAGTAAGAGCATCTTCATCAGTGGCTCTGGGCTCCATGTATCTTAGAAGGATTGACAGCTACTGAGTGAAGTGGGGTGAGTGAGTTTGAGGCAGGAACTGGAATCAGGCTTTGGGTGAAGGACCACACATTTTCTGCACCAGCATCCAGAGCAAGCAAGAGTTTCAGCATCAACTGCTGCTGAGGGACCATGGGTCATCAGTCCTAGGTGCAAGCTGTAGGGGTCTGGGTGAAATGAAGTGAGGGTCTTAGTGTGAGTAGCTGGAGTGGGAACTACTGCTCATAGGGCCCATGTGCCTAAGCACCAACAGCTGGGGTGACACTGGAGTTTACATTTTCCCCTGAGCTGGAGTGTGAGGGCTGTGTGTGTGTAATTTGCACAGCAAACTTCAAGCTGGAAAGTAAGAGGCCCAAGAATTAGGCAGAATAGACTACTGGAACAGGTAGTCCAGAAGGGCTCAAAAGTCTCTGTCTCAGGACATATTTTAAACCTAACTGGATGTGGTTCTGAGCACCTCACTTGTGTTGACTCTACTTTGGGCACAGGGGTAGAATAGACAGTCTCTAAAGGTCACTTACAACTCAAGATAGAAACAGAATTTTTGAGGTTGGAAAAAACCTCTAAGGTCACTGAGTTCAACTGTTAACCTAGCACCACATTGTTCACCACTAAATCATGTCCCAAAGTGCCAAATTGAACCCAGAGATGGTGATTCCACCACTTCCCTGGGCAGCATATTCCAGTGCCTGACCACCCTTTCAGTGAAGATTTTCCTAAGATCCAGTCTAAACCTCCATTGTGACTGCAGACCCTTTCCTTTCATCCTGTCCCTTGTTATCTGTGAGAAGATGCTGACACCCACCAGGCAGTAATCTCCTGTCAGGTAGTTGTAGAAAGTGGTAACATCCCTGACGGGTTATGCCCAGGCTTATCTCTAGCAAGCCTGGTTTTACCCCTTTCCCCCTTCAAATCTAATTTAAAGCTCTTTCTGTGAGCCCTGCTAAAGCCTGTGTGAGGATCTTTTTTCTGCTTTGGGACAGGTGTGCCCCATCTGTTGTCAGCAGGCTTGGTGTTTTGTAAACTGATCTGTGATGAAAAACCACAAAATCCTGCTGGTAACACCAGGCTCAGCGCAGATATTCATCTGTGTGATTTTCCTACTCCCACCTTCCCCTGCAACTGCCAGAATAGAGAACAGTACTTGTGCTTCAGATCCCTCAATGAGTTAATCCAAAGCAGCGAGGTCTCTCTTGATATTCCTCAGGTTTCTTGGGACTTCATTGCTGCCCACCTGAAAAACCAGTAATGGATGATAATCAGAGGGCTGTACCAGACTGGAGAGTTTCTTGGTTACATCTAACCTGGACACCAAGAGGCAGCAGACTTCCCTATGGTCTGGGTCTGGTCAGCATGTTGATCCCTCTGCTTCTCTCAGAAGGGAATCATAGATGACTTTTTTTTTCATAACTGAGGTAGTCATGGTGTGTCAGGTAGACTAATTCACCCTGGACAATTCCCCAGCCTGTGAACCTTAGTCCATGTTGCTGTGTGCCTGACCCTCACTTCCAGAACCTCATTCCTATTGTATAAAGGCACTTGGGAAGCGAGGTAGGCTGGGAGGGGATTCACCTCTTGCCTTGAGCAGAGACCTGGCTCAATTCCCCTCATCTCTTAGGTCCCCTCCTGCTGCCTGGTGACAAGACAGTTGGCTATCCTTCACTTCTTATGATGTGGCTGGCAGGTGAACAAAATTTGATGTGAATTTGTAAAGTACAAAGTATGTAAGGGATTATTAAACATTTAAATTTTATGAACTTTTTTTTCTGAAAACATCAATGTTTGGCTCTCTAATTTGCTAGTGAATGTGTTGGCTGATTTTTGGTAGAACAGGTGATACAGAATTCTTAAGTGAAGCTTATGAAGTCATGTGCAAGTAAGCAAGCACTGCTAACATCTTATCTGGGACAGGAGCAGTGGGGAATACAGTGATACTGACTTTTCTGTAGAAATCAACTTAATTGCAAAATTAAGTGCGCTTTTCTTTGGCACCATATAATTTATGAAAAAAGCACAAAGCAAACTATTATGTCTTTTTTATGCTTTGTACCATCAATTAGTAGATACTGAGAAATATTTTTTCCTGATTTTATAGAAATCATTCTATTTCCAGTAATTGTGCTTGCCCTCAATTATAGATCCAATGTAATGACATCAGTGATTAAACATGTAGTTAGCTCACATATTCCCACTCAATTCAAACTCAAAGAGGATAGTGACTGATCTGTCACTTATTTAGGACATTTCTACTGCTTGCAGATTTGTAGGTATCTCCTACTGGAGTAGCAATAATTGTAAGACTTAAACTGCTATGCAGGGAAAACTGCCATGCAGCTGCTTGTTGGTGGTTTGAGTATTTTATTTTGGAGGGTATAGTTGATGGACATGATTCATTTATGCTCTTTCAATATCCTGTTCCTGCCAGTTCTTGTCTAAACCTCAAGTATTTCACTTTCTATAGCCCAGCTTTTTTTAATATGTGTGTATGCTTGACATGGAATGGAATGGACGGCAGTTGAATGTACTTAAATTTTCACATTTTATTTCTGTGCTAGCTCTTCTACTTTATTCAGTCTTTTTTTTTTTTCCCACGTATTTTGTATGAAGGCTGTTAAAGTATCTGCTGTGTTTTTCAAATCCTGTTTGAAAGATTTCTGTTGTAACTTTCCCAAAGGCATCTGATGCCTTTCCTCTTTTCAGCTGTAGCAGATGTGGATGATTACTGAATATTAGTGAGGTTTTTGTTTAAAAGAATTTCCAAAAATATCAGAGAGTTCACTTCTGAAACAATTTCAGAAGTCATAACTCAAGATTGTAATGGATAGCTAAGGTCAAATGTACATGACAGTAATTTATGATTTTCAGAACTTTTTGTTGAAACAGGAATGTAATTTGTCTTAGCAGACTTCTTTAAAAAGTTTTACTGATAGAAAAACCACAACAAACTAACAGATGTGTGCATATACATAGTGCAGTATCAGCATAATGGAGTATGGATTAAGAAATGGAAGATACAGCTGGATTTCAAAGGTGTTATATCCTCATATTAAGCATATTTTAAAATAATTTGTAGGCTATATAGCTCTATAAATTATAAAGTTTATTTAATTCTGTGCTTTAACATTGGGGAAGTAATTGTGGCTGATGCTGAATGGTGTGTATATGTATATATGTCCACAGAATGGAATTTGCCATTCAAATGTATCAATTTTATAGTAGATTTTAAAACCTATGCCCAGAATTCTTTTTGTCTAGGTAATATATACCACCACATATGTGATGGCACACTGTTCTGACATTCTCTCAATAAGGATATTATCAGAGAAGTTTAATTAATTGTTTGAGGAAGAGCACTGCATAATTTGTGATCTACCATGTACACATATAAATTTGAACCTGTTTCATAGCTCTCCCATTCTTACCAATCCATGTTTGCCTGGCAGCTCATCAGTTATATGTTCACAACCATATCTATGTCTTGTCTATAGAAGGTTTGAGGAAAAAGACTCAGATTTAATGTAAACCTCTACTTTCTTGATTAAAATATTTTTAAAACCCATCATTGCCTTCCCCAATATATAAAATAGTTTACAAAGAAGCATTTAACAACTCTAGACCCTGTGGTACCTTAAATTTCTGATTCAGACCTATCTTATCTCATAACTGATGTCATATCATCTTTGGGTCATTGGCAAAAAAATTATTTATATGGCAACATTCCAGCTCTCATGTCTTTTTTTTTTCTTCCTCCTAAAATCTTGATAAGTAGCATGTAAATATTTATTGCCTATTCACAGGCTCACTCTGGTTCTGAGACCTGGTGCAAAATCCTGGTTCTTCCAAACTCTCTGTATGCATTTAAATGCTACTGTCTTTTTATCTGTGGTTCTGCTGCCTACATCTGACAAGGATAAGACTTATATTCAGGTCATTGTGACATTGTAAAATCTCCTCTGAGAGTACTATTTTTTTTAAAAAAAAAGGTATCTGTAAAGGTTTCTTCTATCTTCATGTAGAAAACAGCTAGTCTACAACTTCACATAGTGACTGAGGAAATTCTGCTTTGTTTAAACTTTTTTTAGGACTTTTCCAATTTGTTTTGAGTTCCTAAAATTTAAGGTAGATAATTTTTTGTCTTATTGTATGTCCCTAATTTTCAAAGCTGTACGCTAAGTATCCCTTTTCTCAACAGTTGATATAGACCATGTTCAGAATCCTGAATGGTATTGGGTTCTGTAAAAAAATCCGTACTATTTTTGCCTTAAAGTTAGCATTTAAGTCTCCTAGTAAAAACTGTTAATCAAAAAGGGAAATCTTGCATCTTTAACAAATTGTGGGATTATATAAATATCTGAAATATTTATAGTTGATCGTTCAGAGAGACTAGTGATATACAGAATGCATGATTTAAAGAATATGCTAAATACAGTGCCTACCCATTCTCATTTTGAAATAGATATGATCTAAATGTTTGTTGCTGTTGGTATCTTTACTAATCTGGTAGTGGTCATGCACTAGGATTCCAAAAGGCTGACAGCTTCTATTTGGATTCCTTCTTGCTGTCAGGTGTCAAGTTTTTTAAATTGGTTCATCTGTAATTGAGACAAGACACTGGCTATTCCATTAATATTTATGGTCATCTTTCAAACAGTAAAAATTTGTAAGCTAAACTCTGCTGATTGAATTTATTACACCAAAATCTCTTACATTTGTAAACGTCAGTTACCAGTTAATTTCTGAAATGAAAAGAAATTTATCGCAAATTTGTTGTAATGGGTGTCCTATGTTTTATCTTCCTGTTGCTAACTGGTTAGACTGCTTCACTTGCACCAGATGTAAAATAAATGGGTAAAACAAACAAAATATCTGCAACTATGTATATACACAACAACGTATCTTACATTAATTTCTCTCTCCAAAAGGAGGATGCTCCATTAAAATGAACTATAACACCTTCCTTTCCTAATGTATCTAGTGTATTTCTTCATTTGCTTATATAACCTTTGCCAGAGGTTATGAATGTGAGAGTTGCAAAGCATGCTAGTTCTGACACCACAACTCATAGAATCACAGAATGGTTTGGGTCATAAGGGAACTTTAAAGATCGTCTAGTCCTGCCCCTGACATGGACAGGGACATTTTTCACTGGATCAGGTTGCTCAGAGACCTGTTCCAATGATGGGACATCCACAGCTTTTCTGGACAACGTGTTCTGGTGTCTTATCACCCTCATTCTAAAATAGTTCTTTCTTGACTCCAGTCTGAATCTACACTCCTTTAGTTTAAACCTGTTGGCCCTTATCCTGTCCTTACAAGCCCTCGTAAAAAGTGTCTCTTCATCTTTCTTATAAGTCACCTTAAGTATTGAAACATTTCATTGAGATCTCCCTGAAGCCTTCTCTTCTCCAGGATGAACAACCCCAGCTCTCTCAGCCTTTCTTGACAAGAGAGCTGCTCCAAACCTCTGACTGTTTCACGGCTCTTCTTGGGACCTGCTCTGACATGTCCATTCAGTACGGAATGATAAGGCACTTAGAGTACACCTTTCTTGGATAATTCCACTTCCTTGATCAGTATGGCGTATATCTCGATACTTTTAGAATCTGCCCTTCTGTTAATTAATGTGTATACTAAATGTCACTTCCTTTCCCAAGCCAGCAGCCAAGCCCCATGCAGCCACTTGCTCACTCCCCCATTAGTGGCATCAGGGAGAGAATTGGAAGGGTAAAAGCCAGAAAACCTCTGGATTGAGACAAAGACAGTTTAATAGGGAAAGCAAAAGCTGTGCACACCAGCAGAGCAAATCAAGGAATGAATTCAGTGCTTCCCATGGGCAGGCAGGTGTTCAGCCATCCCCAGGAGAGCAGGGCCCTGTCATCTGTAATGGTGAATGGGAAGACAAACACCATCACTGCAAATGTCCCCCCTTCTTCCTTCTTCCCTCAACTTTATATACTGAGCATGATGTCATCTGGTCTGGAATGTCCCTTAGGTCAGCTGAGTCACCTGCCCTGGCTGTGTCACCTCCCACCCTCCCATGCACCCCCAAATTCCCAACCAGCGTGGCCATACAGAAAGCAGAAAAGGTGTTGGTTCTTTGCAAGCCCTGCTCAGCAATAGCAAAAACATCACTGTGTTAGTAACCCCAAGTTCAGAACAAATCCAAAGTGTGCCAGCCACTGTGAAGAGGATTAACTCTACCCCTGTTGAAACCAGAACACTTAAAGAAAGACAGGGCTCTGCCTGATAAGAGATGACATATTTAATTTGCCTGAGGTGCACCAACCTGGTCTGCACAGCTAGTTTACCCCAGCTCTATTAATAAGCCTTCTTTTTCTCATGCATTACACTTTGAAATCAAAGGAGTGATTTTTAAAGAATATTTAGTTCTCAGCTTTAATGATATATGATAGATAAATATTTTGGATATTACACTTGGTCTTGGTATACGGTGTGGATGTCCCTTTGTGGTCACTCTCTCATGCTATCTCATTTCCACAAAGAGCTGCATAACAGGAGAGGTGGAGAAAGCTGTGATACAAAGGGCAGCAAACTATCTAAATGCTTCAATGACAACTATACTGCCTGGATTTGAATTGGAAAAAAAAGAAGAAAAATGGTCAATATTCTACTACTTGACTTTCTGAAGCAATTTTTTTATTGAAAGAGGTTTTTGTTTTGTTTTTTTGGTGGGTTTTTTGGGTTTTTTGGGGGTTTTATTGTTGTATATTTGCTTATTCTGCCTTGCTGATGGCTTGATATAAGATACAGGAGTATGTTCCAGAGTTATGATTAGGCTTTGGTCCAACCACTGTTGAAGGAGTAGACTGACAACGGAAACCCCAACTCTATTTTTAAAGTCTTCTGAGAACTGTCGGAGAGTGCTGTGTGAATTTCCATAGGAGAACTCTGCTGTCATCATAAGGATCCCTTTGCAGTGAACAGGCTGTGGTTACTGGGAGAAATTTGTATGCTTACTGGGGGAAGACAGCCCCCAGACAGGCCCCGCCTTGATATGTTACTACAAAGAAATAAAGGCATTTAATTTATAAAAAGATGTTAAAAACAACCAATAGCAAGTACTGGAAGTAAAGCTAAATTTCCTGAGAATCCACCTCCCCATGACCACCACAGATTTAAGATCTGGTCCGGATATTGGTTTCCTTCATTTGTTTGTGGGTTTTGTGGTGATTTACAATATGAGGTGTCTAAGCACACCTTTGTTTTAGATGTTAACACATACTGCTTACCAGAAGATTTATTTATAGACATTTAAAGGAAAGGAAAGGAAAGCCTATGATACAGTCACATGACCTCTTCCTGATTCAATTACATGACTGTGATGTCTGTATTCTGAGACCAAAATATTAATGCAGTATGCACTTCTGTATGGAAGTCCTAATGAATGTTATCATATTGCAGCAGTCCAGTATAAACTTTTCTAATTACAGAAGTGAAAGATATAAATTCAGTCTTTTATGAACCTTTTTTGGTTCATAAGCTGACTCTGCTATTAAACCTTGCTTTAGGTTATCCTTGGATACATTCTCTAGTAAGCAATATACCTCGTATTAATTTATGGAGCAAGTATGTTAATATTTATTGAAAATTTTTATCTTCACTATTATAAGTGGATAGTGTGTGGAAAAGAAGTGCTCTCAAGAGATATACAGAAGATTCATGTTTCTTTGGCAGAATGGCAGAATGTAACTGCTGTGAGACAAAATTGGTAGTTCTGTAAACAGGAAACATTTGCTTTGCTGGCATGTATGTTAGAGAAAAAGCAATAAAAATGGTTTAATGACTGGAAATGTAGTTTGGGTCTTCTTTTTAGAAAAGGCAATAATTAAATTTGTCCTGATAACTTATCTTTCATAGCAGTTTACAGTTTTCTTTAATTTTTTTTCCCATTATTATAATTTATGACTTATGTATTTTTTGATGAGCAGGCACAGGTTTTTTCTTGTGCTGCCTGACAATACGATTGAAACTCTTAAACATGGAAATACTGAGTAGAATATGGCAATGTGAGTACCTGTTACACAGCATTTTAAGTTGAATAGAAGTATAAAGTTACCTATAAGAGCATTTGAATTGGGACAAATAAGCCCTAATGTCCGAACATAAGTTTGAAAATAATTATTTTAATTCCATAACTTTTTAAATATTCACACAGCTTCAACATGGATCACAGGCATATATTATATGATATGCAATGCCATGATAATGATCATAGGCATTGCATATTGCCTCTTTGTTCTGTTAATTTCTAATTTTATAAGGAAGCATAGGATTAAAGTTCATATAACTCAACTTAAAAAGAGGGATTTGAGTTGTTGAAGAACTGGGTGACTTATTGTTTTGATCTGAAGAAGAAAGGAGAGTAAAAGGATATACAACAAAACTGTCCTGGAAGACACAACAAACTAAGAATGTACATAGGGAAATAAAGTGTACTTCTGAAGAGGAGGTTCCCAAGCTGTCCTCCCTTTCAAAGTTCACAGACCGAGGGTGATTGCTCCTGCTCCTTCACTTAACCATGTCTGTAGAGCACCTTTCCCCACGTGCTTGGTAAGGCAAAGCTGCTGCTGCTGGCTGCCCACTGTTCAGTGCATCTCAGGATTCCACAGACATCTGCAGTAATGTTTGGGGGCTGCTGACCAATGTTGAGTCTCCAGTAAAAACCTGCTAGGCTGCATCCATAGTAACTATGGTTAAGTGTGTAAGCCTAGTAGGGTGTAGTTAATTTTTGTTTGTTTCTTTGTTCCTATGTGTTTTGTGTTTGGGTCTTTTTGAGACTTAAAAGCATTTTTTGAGGTTTTACTTGATTTGCTGTTTCTTTTCTCTCATGACTAGTCAAAAAAATAAAGAAGTTGCTTTTTATCTTGAGGAAGAGTAGGCAAGATGAAAAATCCATGTCATACACTAGCTTTTTAATTGTAATAAAAATTATTTTTCAAGTGAGAAATGTCTTCCAACAAAAAAGAAATCCAAAATATTCAAAACTTCAATTAGTCAAATCTGTACTGCATATGAGTGTCAGTCACTGTGTAACAATGAACAATTGTTTTCTTTATTAAGAATGAAATTGCCTTAGCAAATAAATAAAGATTAATACAGTGGAGCTTTTGGAAATTTCCCCCAAGGAATTTTTGTTGAGGGTTATACCTCAGTTATCTGGCAGAGGAAAAGTGATATGACCATGAATCAAGATTTCTGATGTAGTTATGTACTTTGCACTGAATCTGACATCTGCATGGACATGTGATATGCAATTGTTCTTAATTGCAGGAAAATTACTCTATTTTTTGCAGTACAGGAACCTAAACAAGCTGAATTGTTCTAGCTAGATGCCAAATGAGTTATTACATTAAGTTATTTTTTTGGATCATAGCCTCAAACCCAGAACAACCCAAGTAAGATTTAATCAAAGAAGCTTTTAATTTTTACGAACTTAATCAGGAAGTCTAAACAGACTAAAAGACTGTGTTGCCTTGGTAAATAATAAATTCAACAGCCAGAATTTTTCCACATCCTTCATCTAAAGTAGTAGACCAGTAGCAGAAATAATAAGCCATACCAGAACTTTCTTCTGTATCAGTTTTATGAAATTAATTTTTCAAAGTGTATAAGGGAGAAAAAGTACAAATTTGCCAAGTGTTGCAGTAACAATAACTGAAGCAATAAATCCCAGTAGTAGTGTATGAATTTATAGGTTTGAAAAATTCTGTTCTTTTCAAATGTGGAAGTAGTGGAATCCTTTAAAGTGATGTTTTATGAGGCTTCTGTTTTAGAATTAGTGGAATAATTGACTATATCTACTAAGAAGCTGGAAACTACGTAGATTATGGACTCTTTTTTAATGGATCATTTAAATGGATTTATACAACAGAAACACATAGCTAACTCACTTTATTTTTATAGTAGTATTTAGGAAGTCTTGGTACACTTCATCAGCTTGCTAATTTGAGTCACCTTTCTTCAATTACCTTCTTTAATGCAGCAAACCAAGGAATAGGTGTGACAAATGTTTCAAATACATCATCAGCCTTATACCAGGTGTAAAATTTGACTACAGCACAGATATTTGTCACTCTACCAAAAAATAAAAACAGTCAGATCAAGTGAAAAAGAACTTTGACTACTTACTTAATTCTATATTTTCACTGTTGTCTGGTGATTTAGACTTGCTTCCCACAAAACACTGTCTAGAAATTCAATGGCGTAACCTACAGCTTTTATTAAAGATGCTGTATTACCCATGATGTAGGTGGATATTGACTACAGGATCTTCCTTTTTTTGTAAAAACTGGCTATGATGCTTTTTTTGTTTGAGAATAAGACTTAAACTGTTTATATAATTATTATGGACATAAATAATACAATTAAAAATTATTTCCTCTGTCAAAGTGAAATATATGTATATGCTGGGCATGATGTCATATGGTCTGGAATATCCCTTTGGTCATTTGGGGTCACCTGCCCTGGCTGTGTCACCTCCCAGTCTCCCATGCACTCCCAAAGTCCTCACCAGCATGGCCATAGAAAAAAAGGAAAAGCCTTGGTTCTTTGCAAGCCCTGCTCAGCAATAACAAGGAGCTGGTGGGCACAAACAAATTTACCAAATCTATCTTTGGATAGAAGATTGTCAACTCTGTATATAGTTCCTTATTTTGTGAAGAAAAATGCAGCCACTGTGGATTGCAATTTCTGGTGAACTTCACTTGTCTTCCACGATTATTCCAGAAAACTCTAAAGAAATGCAGTCCTGTAGAAGAATAATTTTGTAGTTGGTGTTCAAATGCTATCAAGATGTTTATTTTCATCCTGCGCTTTGGGATAGAGGAAGAGATGTGAGTAGAATTTTGTCTATCAAAGAGTGAAGGGGGCTGTGGATTTTTACATAGTTCATTTCTTTGCAGCACTGATGTATAATCAGCAAGTGTCTCACATTAATCAGACCTGTATAGAATATCACCTCGATATGACTGCTGGTTTTACCATGTTTAACAGATATGTGTTTGCCTTGTAATTTGTGTTGTGAACATTTGTGAACTGATAGAATGATGGTAGTCTAGAATGTGTCTCCTGGTTAACCTGATGATGCCACAGGTAGAAACCAGTTACTAGTAGATGATGCTTAGAAAGTGTGTACTTTTTCAGGAAGAATAGCAAAAGCAGTTTCTTGTGTAAATGCCCATCTGTAGTGGACCATTGTTTATGGGTGTCCTTTCCTGACTGTGATTCTGTGCACTCTAAGTCAGTTTTATTAGAAACAAACCAAAAAACCAACCAAAACAAACAAGCAAACAAACCAAACAAAAAAACCCTCACAAAAATTCCCCTCAAAAACCCAAACCCCAGAAATGGACTAGAATATGGAAATATCAGAGCTGCTAGATGAGAAAAATTTCATTTTAAACACTTACTGAATCAAAACCATTTAAATTTGTTGAATTCATGGTTCACAAACTAGGTACTGAAAACAAGGCACTGCTGAGACATGGTCTGCATTTTCATGATAGTATAGCAACTCCATAAAACTAATTTCTATTAGCATTTTCAAACCAAAAAAAAAAAGCAATTACAGACCTCAGCCAGCATAATATTTTCTCAGAGAGAATATCTTAATACTGAATCATTTTAAAAGGGAATAATTGTCTCATTTGCAGATTGTCTAGGCTTTGCTAATTCTTCATGCTCAGTCATGATTGAATACTTTTTAAAACTTTGCTGCAAAACATTCTGAAATACCATGTAATATAATATTCTTGCCACTTTTAAAAAACTATTGAAGATTTTTATCCTACATAGCAAATACCCAGCTTGTTAAGTGTTGCAGCACAAAGGAAAGGGCACATTGGCCATTTAGGGGATTAACATAAAACATGAGTGTTGAATGCTGCATACTTTTCTTAAGACATTCTGTCTTTGTATTTTGTGATTGATAAAATTTTCCTGATGCCAGTGTAAATTCTAAGTGCTTATTTTTCTGAATTCTAGACTATTAAAATATTAATTTCATTATATTAGGAACTCTTGCCCTTTTAAGCATGTGGATTTAAAAAGAAAGTAGTTCTCTTACTTGATTAGTTCTACGTTTTACATTTGTTCATAGAATCATACAACAGTTTGGGTTGGAAGAGAGGTTTAAGATCATCCAGTTCCACCGCAGTGCCATGGGTGGGGAAAGCTTCCACTAGACCTGATTAATCAGAGCCCCATCCAACCTGGCCTTGAACACATCCAGGGATGGGGCATCCACAATTTCTCTGGGCAACCTGTGCCAGTGTATATTTAATGTAAACCTACATTCTTTCAGTTTGAAGCTGTTATCCCTTGTCCTATAAAAGAAAGGACATGACCTTGTAAAAATCTGAAGACATAATTTTAGTTCTTAGAGAACTATGAATTACAATAGAGACTACTAATAAACACCTCTGTGGAATCATGAATACTTTAATGTAGTAGGGAAAATAAATAAAATTTGAGTTCTATAGAAGTAATTTAATGTAATAAGTGCATGCTAAGTTGCAAATCTCAGTTTTGTTCTAAATTTTGGTATTTATAAATTCATGCCTTAGTATTTTACTATTTTTAGCTCTAAAATATGTATGTTCAAATATTGATACAGGAACCTGATGATGAAAAATGTTTTAAATATCTTTATTTTTAACTTATATATGTTTTAATTTTTTCCCATCTAATACATATGATTCTGATGTAAATTTTTTAAAATTCATGAAGGGAGGCATGGAATGAGTGTTTAATTGTACTGGTAATATTTTGCAACTTATTACACTGAATAATAAAAAGTAAAAAATTATTTTATTAATGAACCTGAAAGCTGAAAATTTCAGAGAGCATTTTATGGAAATGGAAGCAGAAGCAACAGGAGGAAAGATAATTTTTGAGCATTAATTAATTCTAACTGCTACATTTTAGAATTGTTTGCAAAAAATGTCTTGAATTCTTTTTCTGTACTGTTGAAACCACTATTGATTGTCATGCAAAGCTAGGTAAGAAAAATACTGTCTATAACTGCTGATTAGTCTGAAATGTAATAGTTGCCTTTTTCAGTAAGTAGGCAGTGAAAGGTCGCCTTAAGAAAAGCCCCGTAACTTTCACACACCTGTGAAATCACACAAGTGAAAAACATTCTTCTGATTTCCCTCTTTAAAGGGTGTGCCACTTAGCTCCTTTGGTGAAAATGACTTTGCCTCTCCCAGCTTTTATTTCAAGTGCCCAAAGCCGTGGTAGTGTCATAACATTGCAGTTGCATAAGGGGAGTGTAAATAGCAGTGCTGCTTTTAGAACATAATTGTTCAAGTGATCTCAGAGTTCAGCACAGGTGGCTGCTGTGTATCTGCTTTGATAATAATAATTGACACCAGTATAGCTTTGTAGCTGGAGGGGACGGTGACATATCGTATCACTCCTGTTTTATCAGCTTCTGCCCCCTTAAAAACCTGTCAGGGAGTGTCTTTTGGTAAGCAGTTACATGCCTATATAAAAATAAGTGCTTCTACATGCTGCTCTCTCAGAGGTTTTTTCTTTGTTAATGGACAAGTTTTGGAAAACAAAATTATTTTTAATTCTGTATATAGCTTTGACACAGTCAAACACTAAAACTAATCTCTTTTGGCTTGCTTGTATCAGCTTTAGTATCACATATTAAGAGGTGAAAAAGAGCTTGGCACTTTATGTGTTTGGCATTGCATTATGCAGCAATTTGTAAAAGTGCTTTTCCAGAGTGTTCTTATTCTTGGCATATGTCTTTTGAGGATGGAGTTCTTATGAGTTATCTGAACTTTCACCTGAAATATGCCTCTTGGGTCTTTGGTTGTACACAGAGATTTCTATATTACATTAAAACTTATAATTCTGCATTCTGAGGAATAGTGTTGATAGTTTACTGTCCTAACAAATAGCACTGTTGTTTGCAAAATTGCTGTAAAGGTTTTTTACTGTAAGCATTAAAAATATTTCGCTGAGTAAAACTGAGTAACAGTGTGCTTACAGTTAGTTTTATATTGCTAAAGAAACAAAAGGAGACAACAGCTGTAAAAGCCTTGGAGACTGTGCAGTCTTTGTCACTTAGAGGAAGTCTTGAGTATAAATCTATGTAGAAATCTTTACATATTTGTAGATCTGTTATAGATACACATCAAAAGAATCTCTGCATATGTACATTATATGATTTAGAAGTATACTGCATTAATTTTCAACAGATGTTGCAGGATTTCTTAACATTATAGTGTGCATACAGCTTCAAAATAACTTTTTTCTTGTTCTTTGTATTGTGACAGGATGATGAAGTAGTACTTCAGTGTGTTGCCAGTATTCACAAAGAACAAAGGAAGTTTTGCTTGGCAGCTGAGGGACTTGGGAACCGCCTGTGCTTTTTGGAGCCAACATCAGAAGCTAAAGTAAGAAGCTGATACTCTCAACTGGTGTAACTGATCAGTGAATATTAACCTACTTATTCACAAGCACATTTAATTATGGTTTCTTAAATACAATGCTAGAGGGACCTTATGTATGTTTTTCTTCCCAACTACATCTTAGAATTGTTTGCAAAAACTTCCTAGAGATTCCAAATAAATTTTGAGGCACACCTGTGAACAGTGAAAAGCTGCTATTCTTTAACTCAGAAAATTCCTGTAACTGAAATACCTCCTATTTTCAAGATGAAGTCTCCAGACTGTTATTAACATTTAAGTTCACTGAACTCCCATATTTCTATTACTGCTGTAGGCTCAAATATATTGATACACTAGACTGATAATTTTAGAAGCATTCTCACCTGTCAGTTACTAGTGTTAAGCATTGCTCCTGACTTCATTATCAATCAGGAAGTCAAATGTACAGGGACAACAATGATTAAGTAAAAGAGAATTTTAGAAGATTAAAAATGGAAAACTGAAAAAAGAAGCTAGAGAGGCGTGAAGGAAAAAGCCCAGCCCCCCCTTCCACCATGGTAATTAACAGAGCTTGAGAGGAGAAAGCAGAGAAGATATAAAACTGTAAACCTTTACTAAAGCATAATGTTAAGAACAAACCAAACAGAGGAGGATCTTCTCTCTCTCTTTTGGTCTCTCTGCATCTTTTTTCCTTAATTGTTTCTTATTTCTTCACTTTTCATCACCTTAAGACGCAGCATTATCAAGACTTTTATTCTCTCTTGTCACTCTGATTTAAAAAAGAAGAAGTGCATATCCACTTTAAAGCTTATCCACAGCCATGATCTTTATCATGAATCACAGAATACAGAGTTGTTAAGGCTGGAAGGAATCTCTGAAGGTCATCTAGTCCAAACTCTCTACTTAGAATAGCTTCAGACAGAACAGATTGCTTAGGACACTCGGATCAGAGTTTGAGTATCTCTAAGGGTGAAGACTCTACAACCTCTCTGGGCAACCTGTTCTACTGTTTATCATGCTCACAGTAAAAGTAGAGAGGTTTTGTCATATTTTAAAAGTATTTCCTGTATTTCACTTTGTATCAATTTCCTCTCATCCTTTCACTGGGTTCTACTGTGTAGTCTCTGGATCTGTCTGTGCTTTTCTGCCATGCATTTATGTACATTGATGGTTCCCCTTGAGACTTCTTTCTCCTGGACATATCTTTCTTTGGACATATCAGTGCCAAGAAATTGAAAAAAAATTAAAGGCTGCTGTGAAGTTTCATGTTTCAAAAACAGCAGACATATTGATTCAAAAATCAGGATTTGTTAAAAGAGTTTATATTATTATGTCATAAGGTTCTGAGTCTTAGCTATCTAGTTACTGCTGTAAATATCTTCTATCAACCTCATACATGATATAAGATCATATGACTTCTGTTTGGTCAGTGACATTACAGAACAAATATAATATCCATGGTGTCATTCTAAAAGACACGAAAGCAATAATATGTAGAGGAAAAGTTTTTGCATTTAAACCTGAAGAAGTTTCATTTTACTGTGAGGAACACAGCTCAAGGAAAGTAAAATTGCTGTGTTGTCAATTCATGAAGAATGGATTTATATTTTTTTCATACAGGAGAGTAGCATGTACCTCAGAAACAAATGGATAGACGCTAAGTATAGATTAAAAAATTAAAATAAAAGCATGTTCAAACACACTTTTCATCCTGTTTCACCTGTTCTGCTGATTTGTTCTTGTGCTATTTATTTTTACAGTATGTCCCTCCAGACCTTTGTGTCTGTAATTTCGTCCTTGAACAGTCACTATCTGTCAGAGCCCTTCAAGAAATGCTGGCCAGCACAGGGGATAATGCTAGTGAAGGGGTAAGTAAATTGACCTCAAAGAACATTAAATCTGAATATAGATTGTCCTAATTTCTTTTCTTGTCCAGGATTTACTAGAAGAGGGTCCTGTTGTCATAGTATTCTTGAGACATTATTGCTCCACTTCTATAATCACATTGATTTCTCCTTGGCAGTGAGGAGCTGGTGCAACTGTCTTTTGAATATTTGTGATCCACAAATCCAGAAACATCATCAATTTGATTGCTTTGACCCTAATTCTCCAATTTCAGCTGAATTGAACAGAATTGAACTTTTATTCTCTTACAAGCAGAGCAGGATAAAACTCTATGGCTTTACTTTACAACTGCAGCTGAAAGATTTAATCTGAGGTTAATAATGATACATGAATATTTTATTTGGGATTGGAAGTAGAGGACATATAATCTCTTTGGTAAAAACAATCACACTCTTGCTTAAGGAGCAGTAGACAATAAAAAAGAATGTAATCTGTTGTGCTGTATTTATTTTGAAACTATCTTGTCCTGCATTTATTTTGAAGTTAGGCACAATCCACTGGGGAAACTGTAATAGGAACACAGAAGTTCGTACTAAAAGCAAGGCTGGAATAAAAAATTACTTGCTTTTCATGTTAAATTTAGTTTGGAACAGAGTTCTGCTGCTAGTTTCAGATTTTTCTAGAGAATGGCTGTAGCTTATTCAGTTTGGAGATTTTGTTGTTTTGGTTTGGTTGTGCTGTTTTCTTCTTTTGTTCTTTATTTTTTTAATGAGTCAGACTTAAACTTACAAGTGATTAATTTATAAACCTTCAGTAATAAAATAGCATGAAGGGTTTCATTGCTTGTTCTCAGTATTCATGTATTTGTTGCAAACTGAATACATGTAATTTTCTTTTGACGACCTGTTTGTAATTAGAGTTGACTTTGCTGTTAAGCTTTTCCTTTTTCATAAAAAAAAAAAGTTTTAATGTATAAAAGAAGTATTATATTCACTGCTACATGTTTTTCCAGTTTTCTTCACCAAGTGGTGACAAGTTCCTGCAGGATTAAAACCATTTTTTATGAATGACTTATTTTGAAGAAGCTTGGTGGTAATTTAACTTACGTATTGTTCACAGCATGTAAAACCATTTGCCTACGCATGTATAACCATTATTTGAGTTCTTGGAATATTCTTTAATTATCTTTTTCCCTTCCAAATGAATCCAAGGATGAGAACTGACCTTAAATGCCATCCACGGGAACTAAAAAGAAATTTTCTCTAAACAAAGCAAATGAAAAATCCAGTTTTGCCTCTTCCTGATGTTGTCATAGTTTTACAAATTCAAAATTAATAACTGTACAAGGTTAGAACTATGGATGCCATTGATTTAATGAATCTGAAACATGTTTAAGATTAATATTAGCAGGTAGATATTCTGAGTATATGCTTAAACTATTCTGGGCAGTAAGTATGTTATCTTCTCTTTCAGATTTCAGTTTCTGTATGTATATATGTATTTACTTTTTTTTTTTTTTAATGCCTACATGAAGTTTATAAGAAAGGTAAGTAGTATCTTATTTAACTTAAAATGTGTTTTTGCAAATGCTGTGTTTTACGAAATCATAATAAAAATTAGGTAACAATAAAAGCCTTTGTCAAAGAACAGCTTTTTTTCCTTTGGCAGATATTTGCCTATTGCTGCATTGACTTCATTATTATTATTTTTTCCCCAGTATGTACATTTCATAATTTGTTGGAATATTTGCATTTCTTCCTTGAACTGCCACAGCTCTTCATGTTGTTGCATAATTCTGATCATGGTCCACTCAGAGCAGTGGAGTTCTGACCTTCTCCACCCTGTTCTGCAGGCAGCCCAAGGCGGTGGCCACCGGACCCTGCTGTACGGCCACGCGATACTACTTCGACATTCGTTTAGTGAAATGGTAAGTGAGGGAGCACCTGCACAGAATGAATAGCACGAACAAGAAATGTCTTTTCTACCAAAATAAAAAAAATGTAAAAGTTTTGAATGATGCTCTTTCCAAGCTATCTTCTGCACTAGATGAAAAAGAAGTCAATAGCTTGCGGTGTCTCAACACAATAGAATTGTTTAAATTCAGATTCTTTATCTAACTCAGAATTGTAGCTGTAAAGCTCCTTTGGCCATGGATTATTTCTGTGTCCTTGAGGAATCCATTTTAATGATACTTCCATTAGCAAGTATTTCTACAGCAAATTAATTTGTTGTGATATATGTTGTTTTCTTCCCCATCATATTTTGTAAGATAAGGTGTTCCATTTGACATCCCATAGTTACCAGGGATTATGCCCACAAAGATGCTGTCTTCAGGCTGCTTTGTATAAATTTCATCATACTATATTCTACAACTGAACAATTTCAGCTGTTTTGAATCTTTGACCTACTAGGGCCCATGTAAATACACCTAATATAAGGCAGCAGAAATGAGAAGTCAGGAAAACACTTTCCCTCCTTTTTCCTGTACCAGAAAAAGCTAAATTACTCTTCAAACTATGTTGCTTATGTTTATGAACCTTGAAAATTGTAGTTGCCTTGATATACCGGAGTTGCAAGTATAATTACTGCCTTTTGGTATGTTTTTGAATGTTTTCATGAATCAAACTTACGATGATAGGGTTGCAATTAGACATTTGCCTGTTCCTATCTGATGAGCTGTATGAAACTTCAGAAGGTAGAAGATAAATTGCACAGCTGATGTGGAAATGTGTTGCAGTGGAAAAGGATTTTGATGTTTTAAGTTCAGGAAGAGCTTCTGTATGAATAACAACATCATCTTTAACTCATGAAAAAATTAAGTATGATAGTAAGAGGAAGTAACGTGAATGTCTTCATTTGACATGTGTGTTAATGGATACTGTTGGGTTTTGTTTTCAATAATAACGTCACTGTTTCGCAGTCTTTGACGTGTTTAACATCATCAAGATCCCAGACAGACAAACTTGCATTTGATGTGGGACTACGAGAAAATGCAGCAGGTATGGCAAGTTATTTCTGAAGGAAAATGAGTTACCCATTTCTGGTGTAGAGGCGGCATTGACTTTAGTGTAGCTGTAAGCTTATGAATGGGATCCTTATGTGTTCATCAGAAATAAGATGACTGAAAGAAATTACTGTTAGTACTAATGACTTTCAGCACATTAAATGACTTTGTGTAAGAATGTGAGAGATTCTTGCAATTAAATTGACTTAGCACATCTGGAATAAAATTCTTGATAATGGTCCAAGTAAAAAAATCCTGTTGAATAAAATAAATTTAATGCTCTTTTGTTTGTTTGTTTGTTTGTGGGGTTTTTTTGGTTTTTTTTTGTTTTTTTNTTTTTTGGTTTTTTTTTTTTTTTTTTTTTTTTTTGTTGGTTTTTTTTTTTTTTTGTTTTGACACTTAGAGTATGGAAAAGCCATATACTGGTGCATTCACAATATACATTGTAACCAAGTAACAAAAGAAATTTGCAACTTGTAGTGCAGGAGACCAGAAAATATGTAGTGAACTCATTGTTAAAAGAGCTGGATAGAAATATACACCTAATACGGACAAACCAATAATGGGACAAAGTGGAAGAGATACAACACAAACATGGCATTTTGAGAAAGATTTAAAATCTAATTCATGTATTTCTGGGAGTACTGCCATTACCATTACTGCTGACAGAAATATAGTAAAAAAAATTTTGTGCTTCCATGAAAACACATATAAAAAGTTAGATGCCACTGGGAGCTATATTAAATGAATTGAGAGGTAACTTAGCCACAAAGAGCCACAAACAGATTTACATGCTGCTATGTACACGGTGCTCATGGTTATGGAAAGTGATGAGTACTCAGAAAGTAACAGGTGACTCTGTAATAATCAAGCCCAGACATAAATCTTGAAGGGAAAATTTAAGTATCTGTATACACACTTATTAATGTAAAGCTCAAATAAAGAAATTCTTATTAATTATTAATGATATTATATTAATTATATTTATTAATATAAGCCTGTGCTTTCTATTGTTTTTTCATTATTTTAAAAATAAATCAAACGGACTAATTGATGATGGAGAGGCACAACCAGTGGAGGTGCTAAAATGTTCGTAAATCATAATCTTTGAATCTGTTCAGGCAACTCTCTACAAAACTTTGTCTTTTGAATGAGTGAAATCTGTCTTTCAGTTGTTTATAGCCATACAGAAGATTGCTTTACACAGATATTAGCAGCCTGTTACTTGGCTGTCTTTGGTTGTTGCCTTAGATGGAGAACATTTTCTTTAGGCATGTTGAGAAAAGGAATGTATGTGATAAAAGGAATATGTATGTTTAACCATTACTAAAATAGTTTCAGTTTTTGTTTTTATAATTTTATAGCTTTTTTTTAGATTTTTTTGTATGTATATCTGCTTCTATCTATGAGGTTTTATAAAAAGTATCTGCAGTTGAATAATTGGTATTTGCTTAATTGTACGTACACAAGAAAACCCTTGTACACATAGGTAAGATTAGAAAAAGCTTGGTTGTATTTCTGCACAGAGGGCTTTGGTAACTCCTGCATGCCTGGAAAGCTCATAAACTGAGTGCCATAATATCACTTCCCCTTTACCCTACTCCCCCACCTATGAAACTGTGCTAATGAATCAGTTTCTGCTGCAGGAAGTATTCTTCATGTAGCAGAGGGAAAAGCCACTGCCTATTAAAAATTATTCCCTTTGAAGATTTAGCATTTTACACTTGTATGGATGTAGCTTCTATTTGTCGTCTTCACTATAATTAGTTCCATAACCTTAAAAATTTTTAAAAGGAGGTTTTACATGGAATATCTTAAGCAATCAAACAAATATTTGTGCTCTGGTTCTACCAGATTTGCCTTTTTTTTTTTTTCCACTTTGCATTGTCTGGTGAGAAAGTTTTATTCAAATTGTTTTATTCAATTGTTTTACTCTGAAGAGCGTAAAATTGTGAAATGAACTAGGTAATCTTCCCAGAATGTCTATGTGTGTGTGTGTGTGTGCAGAGTAACCTGGAATCTTATGTTTAATGTGTAGGAAATGTTCTATGGTTGTCACCCTTAGGCTTGGCTATTTCATAATCATATGGTCTGTAGTGCTAGTGGAACTGCTTCCAGGTTTGTTATGCTATGTAATACAGAAGGTTGTGAATGAAATATGACCATTAAACAAAAAAAAGAGACAAAAGGTAATAAATAAGACCAAGGTAGCTGTCAGCAATTTCCTGGCAAGGAGAGCCTCCAAAGGAGAGCAGTTCTGAGCAGTGTTTTGTCAACAGTCCCTTTAAAAGTACTTGAAAAGGGAAATATCATCTATGGCAAAGATTGTTTGACAAAAACTTTCAAGGGAAAAAAAAAAAAGCATTGAAAATGATTGAAAAGAGAAATGATGTGTTTTTATAAGGTGAATGTCTTACAAGACAATTTTTATAATGATATTTTAGTGTTGTATAAAGATAACCTTAGATTTCTTGGGAGTCATCTGTTTTGTAGAACCTTGATTAGTGCCTGTGTCCTTTAGGTGAGGCATGCTGGTGGACAATACACCCTGCTTCTAAGCAAAGGTCTGAAGGAGAAAAAGTTCGAATAGGTGATGACCTTATCCTGGTCAGTGTGTCCTCTGAAAGATACCTGGTAAGTTTGTTTCTTTAGATAGAGGTCAAATGGTGGGAAAATACAAAGTTCTGTGGGGATATTGGGAGACTGCTTGGGATTCTTATGAATTTTTTTTTTCTAATCTAGGGAGTAATGTCTGGTTGTAATGCATTTTTATTTTTCCACACTGAAAGGGTGGTGTGTGGACATGTGAGTCCCTCCTCCAGAACAAGACTGCTTCCACAAAAAGAAGAAATTTGTATATTTACTTTATGATACATTATCTTCTGTTAATAAATTAATATACTAAATATTTTAAGGTCATAATTTTCATTGTTTCTGTTACCATTGTCTTATTTCAGCATCTCTCCGTGTCAAATGGAAATATTCAGGTGGATGCCTCCTTTATGCAGACACTATGGAATGTACATCCTATATGCTCAGGAAGCAATATTACAGAAGGTTTGCCAACTTATTTATTTAGACATGTATATAAATTAGATTAATTTGTATGCTTTTGATAAAATGAGAAAATTAAAAAACAAATTTCCCTCAGAATATCAACCAAAAAGTTTAATGAAAATAAAGAAAAGGAGCTTAGGAGAGAAGAATACTTGAAGGGAAAACAGGGAAATACAGATACATGAGCTGGATTTACTGAAGAAAAGCTAAATGAGTGCTGTAACTTTAGAATGACAAATATTTCAAAGCTGCATGAGAAATGAAAATTTAATTTGGGGGAGTAGGATCTGCAGAATAACTAAAGCCAGAAAACTTAAATTTTTGCATACAATATTCCTAAATACTGTTCTCCCACTACAGATAAAACAGAAGACAGATAAAAATACAGGCAAAATGAAAAGCAGCTTTCTCAAAGTTCCTCTTTCAGTCTCTTAGTTCTGCTTTTTACAGACATTTCCTCAACATCCTTTCTGGATGTCACAGTCATGCATCCTTATTGTCTTCTCTTATTCAGCCTAAATCCTACACCACAGGGTCAGGATTTCCTTCTGGAAATTTTATGGCACTCCATGGTCATGTTTGAGAAGCATCACCTTATTCTGAGAAATGTCTTGTGCTGTACTGACAGTCTGATCCACTCAGTATCTCTCCATACTTCAGTGCCATATTTTGTCATTAAGTGTCGTATCAAACATTGTACTTCACCTTTGCTGCTCTCCATTCAAAGCATCAGCACTCAACATTCACAGTGACTTAAATGCCTTTAAGTTAGGACCATTTTGTATCACTTATCTGTAAAACTTATCATTTAAGATACACTAAAATAAAATAACATAGGACAAAATGGAGCTTTAAGGGAACTGAGAGAGATCTAGCACTTCCCTGGGATCAGCTATAGTAAGTCTTGATAGAGGATGACTACCCTGCCGTTAGACTTTATTTAGTAGTCTTATTTGAATTATGGTTGGTTTAAATCAGCATCCAACTGTGTTTCTGTGCACTGGCCCATAAGAAACCTGTCTCAGAGTGTTAGGTTTTCATTTTAAAATCATATGGGATATGGATTTTGCTTGTAATACTTTCTGATTGCTTTGGCATGCTGGAACTGGATATTTAAAAATGGCTGAGGGCCTGCCCTTATGGGTCATAAATAGAATAGGAATCAGCGCTGGAAAAGTCTGTGTTTTTTCAGGCTTCACAGGTAAAACAAAAAGAAGCAAAGAGAAAAAACATCCTATGGCAAAGTTTAAAACCTGTAACATGAAAAACATAACGAGCTATGAGAGAGATCATGGAAGACCAGTGCTATATTTTAGATTTGTATACCTGAAGAGATTTGGCAGCTAAACTTCCTAAGAGCTTACAGAATTAAAGTCATTGAGGTTGGAAAGGATCTGGTCCAATCCACTGTCTGGCTGATCCACCTAGAACATGTTGTCTAGGAGTACATCTGGACAGGTTTAGACTCTCTCCAGGGATGGAAACTCCACAACAGGCTTGGGCAACCTGTGCCAGTGCTCAGGCACATTCCCAAAGAAAAAGTGTTTCCTGATGTTCAAACAGACCCTGCAGTGTTTCAGTGTGGGCCCATTGCCTCTGGTTCCGTCACTGGGCACAACTGGAGACTTTGATCCCATAGTCTTTACATTGATAAGATCCCCCCAGAGCCTTTTTTCTTCTCTCTCCCTTCTCTCTCCCTTCTCTCTCCCTTCTCTCTCCCTTCTCTCTCCCTTCTCTCTCCCTTCTCTCTCCCTTCTCTCTCCCTTCTCTCTCCCTTCTCTCTCCCTTCTCTCTCCCTTCTCTCTCCCTTCTCTCTCCCTTCTCTCTCCCTTCTCTCTCCCTTCTCTCTCCCTTCTCTCTCCCTTCTCTCTCCCTTCTCTCTCCCTTCTCTCTCCCTTCTCTCTCCCTTCTCTCTCCCTTCTCTCTCCCTTCTCTCTCCCTTCTCTCTCCCTTCTCTCTCCCGCCCCTTCTGCCAGTTCTCTCAGTCTTACCTCATGTGTGACATGCACCAGTTTCTTAATCATCTTTGTGGCCTTTTGCTGTATTTGGAATCCTTATCTATTTGGCCCAGAATTACTTGCATAATCCAAAATACTGTAATTAAAAAAAAAAAAAAAAAAAGGCAGAGTAAGAAGAGAAGTAGATTTTCAGTGTGTCAATCAATTTTTTCCCAGCTACTTAGGCTTTGGTTTTATATCCCTTCTCAAAATGGTTTATGTGAGAGATGATCGTATATCAAAAGACATAGCAGTCTAGCTCCAGTGGAATGAAGAGAGAGAGAGAGTGGGGTTTCCTGAGTCTAAAACTGGATTAGGAATTAGACAATGCTGTTTTTTTTGATATTTGTAAAACCATTAAGAAAAGATAAATAACAGAAAGGTAAATTTTTTCCCATTATTTCTTTTCTTTGACTTTTATATTAATTGGCAAGACAGTAATTGTCAGTTACAGTTTTCCTTATTTACCAATTTGTGTTGGATCAGCTAGGCAGTATGAAAGTTTCCTCTTATCCTTCCTCCTTAATGTGTGTTCTTTTAAAAGACAGCAACTTCACTTACAAGGTCAGAACGTTTTGGACTAGGATCTGATGAGTCATTCTCCTACACCCTCTTTGTCTTTTCTTTTTTAATGTGAGGCAGAGTGCCTGGTTTTGACCTGTACTCTTTGTGTTAAATGGGTTGGAAACTTAGCTTCCATTAAACTTAATCTTCAGAACTGCAATGTGTTTTTCTGTCCTCTGTCTCCTGCTGCTGCTGTGCAGCTTTGATTTTGACACAAATGATAAATGTCAGAAGAAACCGATGAAATCATGAAACAGCTCTTTATTGAGATCATTTAAACTGTATTAAGGAGGAGGAAACTATGGTATTATCTATTTGATTTGGCTTTTACTAAAGCATTCCATTTTCAAAACCATCATTGTTTTTGTTGTTTTAAAGAAGTTTTTAATTTCCTTTTCTGTCTCAGAATCCTAATTTGAGTTTTATATGTTAAAAGTTTGCTTTTGTTTTGTCTTCCTTTTGAGAAGAAATATTAAAAGAAAGGTACTAAAAATAGAATTTGTTCTCGTTTAGTTTCAGTTATAAGTGAAAATTAGGAAAGTAGATCTTATCTGTGTCTTGAATTTTTTAAACTTTCATGAAGGTGTTATTTTCATGGTCAATGTTTTAGCTAATGAGTAAATGAGCTTCTTTTTCAGGATATCTTCTTGGTGGACATGTAGTACGTTTTTTCCATGGCCATGATGAGTGCTTGACAATTCCATCTACAGATCAGAATGATTCACAGCACAAGTAAGTGATGGTGCATTTTTTTAATATTTCCTTATTTCAAAAAGGAAACAGGATGTCAGTTGAATTTGAAGTTAGGTAGATTTTACACTCTTTACAGCAGTCTTTAATTCGGCAGTGACATTGTGTAAGAAGTTGAGACCTACTAAGCTGAAAATCAGTCATGAGTTCTTTCATTGTTTAAATTAAAGTAGTTGATTTTCACAGAGATTTCATCCTGTTATGTTGCTTGTGTCTAGTTCATACTACTACAAGTAGAGGTAAGAAAGTGTTAGCAGGAAGATGGTAATGTGAAAAAAAATCCCTGAAAAATCTCTGTAAGTTTGGCCTCTATGACTTTCATATTTTATATATTTTGCCCTTTTTTTGAAAATTTTAAGCTTTCTCAAATTTGATTAACATATTAAGAAAATTACATCATACTAGCTAGACTAAGCTACTTTTGTATTAAAATTATATCTACATTTGTCATCTATTATGTTGATTTATTATTTGAATTTTTCTGTATTTTTTAGGTTTTTTGTTAATCAGAAGCAAAGCAAGCTAATAATTTTGCTACACAAGCCTGCTGGCTTTAAAAATCATATTCAACAAATAAGACCTTTCAACCTATTGTGGCAAATAAGTTATGCTTTAGGTAATATGATACCACAAGTAACATTCAATTATGTCAGGTAAACTTATGAGTTCTAAATTTGCCATATTTACATTTCTGAGAAGTAAAAATGTCTCCAAGTCCTAAAGAGAACCCAAACTGAAAACCAGAAAAAATCACTTTGTGAATTTTTTATTGCTGTTCTCTTCGTATGTGTAAAGAAAAAAGAAAAAAAGCTTTGACTGTGTATGAAAATGTACACAAAATGTAAAAATACTGGCGAACATGTCAGGATGTGGCATTCAGACTTATTTTATAAAGGACCAATTTTAGCAAGATTCAAATAGATGCTGAGCTGTTTCAGTGTGTTCAGAAATGCTGTACTTTGCTACTTCTCTTACTTATCTAGAAGTCAGCTATAGCTAATATTAAAACTAATTGTAGAGTCCTATTCCCCTGTATGATGTGATTCTTTATGTAGTGTTGATTTGTATTGTTACTGCCTTAAGATTTGCATCCATATTTTTTATGCTAAGTAAATAAACAGGTAAAATTAAAATGTATATTTGTCTGAATGAAATCTATATATTTAGATTCCTAAAATTGGAAAAAATGTGAATGCTATATTGAATATTTTCAAATATGTGATAATGATAGATGATATGAAGTTGTGCTGTCTTTTGGATTTATGAGCTGAGTAACAGATGTAAAGCCAAGTTTGTACTGTGTCATAGTTGTAGGAGTCATTTTTACATTATCAAAACAAATGAAAATACAAAAAACTCCCAAACAGTGATAAGAATGGGAGAGAGAGATGTAGAAAATGGTTGTGTTTGTTTCCATCTCTTTATTTAATCAGTTCTATGCATTTCATTAGGAATGTTAAATAAGTTACTTTAGACAAGAGTGAAGATTTCTCTTTTCATAAAACAAAAATCTTATTTTGAACTTTTCTGTAAAGAATGCTCTTTAACAATTCACAAAGAGACTATTCTCTGACAAGAACCCTAAGGTCTTTCTTTATAAGCCAAATGGAAATACTTGGGGTGGACATGTTAAATATCAAAAAGGCCAGCTTGGCAAGAAAAAAAAAAAAGATGGATAGATGGAATCAAGTAGATGACAAAAATGTTATGTGGATGCTGTTGTGAAAAAGCAGTAATTCTTTTTTACATGCAGCTTTGTTACTGAAACAGCAGGTCACTAATTCTAGTCCAGTGTTGCATATGGATAAAACTGGAAAAATATCTGAAATTTCTAATAGTATAGAAATTAAAAGTATAAGAGGTAGACAGAGGCTATGACTATATCAGGTGAGCTGAACTGTATCTATGACACTGAATTATACCTATGATAGTCCAGTAGAGATAGAATGGTTGAGTTGGGCCAAGGAGAAATGAAGGAGGTCAGAGAGAGTGGAAATGAATACTTAGTTTTGAGCTTAGCTAGGATTTAGAGTCTGCCAAAAGTAAAATCAGTAAGGTCAGCGGGACCAGAGACATAGAATGAAAATGGAGAGCTCCAGATAGTTATTGTGCATTCAGTATATTCAGAGAATCATGTAACAGCCCAGGTTGGAAATGACCTTGAAAGATCAAATTCATAGAGTCTGGAAATGAAGATGAGTTGAAAGATAGGGATTTTTTTGGTTTATTTTTATTCTAGAGTACCAATACATTTTCATGCAAGATAAGATGTGAATATTGCTTCCTTTACTATGAGGAATATTTATTCTTACTCTTCTGGTGAACTAACATTTCAAAATATTTGATATCACATGTATGATCTTAAATGTGACTCCCAAATAAAGTAGAGGTGTAAATACAAGTCCATCATCTTATAAGTCTTCTGGGTGCAAATGGTTAGCCATGCTCAGAATACCTCATGATTCTTCCGGGATTTTGTTGGTGTTGCTCAGGAAAGAGGCCCTTAAGTCTTCTCAGTAGAAGAAAAGGTGTAGAAATACTTGCTCAGCTATGAAAAACAAAACTTTTGTTTTAAAAGTTGATTTTCAGGTCCATAGTGAGGATTATAATACAGAATTTTTGTTATCACCAAAATTTTTTGCCCTTCAATAAAAATCATAGGAATAATTTTAGGAATGAAGACTCTGATATTGTGTTCTCATTGTTTTCATCTGAAAATGTATATCTTTATTTTAAAATATGGTATGTATTTAAAACCTTGGTAATGTAGATTAATATCTTGAGAACTATAGGAATTACATATTTTTATGGCTGATTAAATGACAGGAAAAGTTTCCCAGCCACTTTCATGGCTAAGCATTTTATTAGCTCCTGAGAGAGACTACCTTCATGGAAATAATCTGATTTACCTGGGACATTTGGATTGTTTATCATAGTCTCACTGATGAGTAGGAATCTTCTGTCCATTCAATGACATTTGTTTACTGGGAGAAAAGCAGTGAGTCATGTACGGTTTCCAGAGAAGTAAGTTATAAATACTACGTAAGCACAAATAAACACAAGAAGATGGTCTTCTGAATCTTTTCTGTAGGAAAGTATTTTATGAAACTGGAGGAGCTGGCATTCGAGCAAGGTCATTGTGGAGAGTAGAACCCCTTCGAATAAGGTACTGATACTTTTTAAACTTTTTTGGTTAGCAACTTTTGTTATATTAAAAGAAATTTGATTGTTGCAGACCCTTAAGGCAGAATATATATTTGCCACGCTTTATATGTTAGTAGGCTCCTTGTCAATAATAAAAATCAGTGTACTGTGATAGATTTTTTTTTTCTGTCTCCCATATCAAAAGCAGCATTGCTTATGAGATATGTGTACTTATAGCGTTACTTCTTTCCAAAAGTAAAAAGCATTCCTAATATAACTTGGAATTTTATAAGCATGAGTGGAAATAAGAGCAATAATACTACCCCTTCTGTGTTTCTTGGGTTTTTTGAGTTTTTAAAATATTATCTCCTTCCTATGTGATTATCTGTCTGTTATTTCCCTGCAAGTGAAATTTCAATATATATCATAAGAGGATGTATGGCCTTTGATTGGCCATCTGAGCTGTATGTTTGTTTTACCCTTGGTGTGTTTGTGATTGTAAGTGAAATACCCTCATAACTAACACAGATGTAGGATAATTCTGTGGAATGTTGAGTCCCAACTTAGGTTTAATTTGTTTGTTTAGTCAGTCAACTAAAATACAGTAGTTCATTTACAAATGTAGGATATTTTATGAATGCCATAAGTGACACCCTGATAAGACAGACAGAGGGTGTAGAAACAATTAGATGGAAGCCATACTTCTTTCCAGGATTCCTTTTGCAAATGAATTAACAGTTTTGCATCTGATTTAATGCAAGTATTGAAATCAGAACCAAAAAAGGAATATATATATATATATATATATACATACACACACAAAGATTCAAATCATTTTTTTTGTCCCTATTGATGATTAACACATTGGCTGAGAATATATTTTCCTGTNTATATATGTATAGCATATTCTATTTTCTGAACATCCTTTAAAACCTAAAGAAAAAATGCTAATTTTACTTAAACTATTTTTTGATGTCTCTTATGTTTAGCTGGAGTGGAAGTAACATCAGATGGGGGCAGCCTTTTCGTCTTCGACATATTACAACAGGAAAGTACTTGGCTCTGAATGAGGATGAAGGAGTAGTAATACTAGACAGAGAAAAGTCAGACACAGCATCTACAGCCTTTTGTTTTAGAGCAACAAAGGTAAATAAAAACAGCGCAAATTTGTTCTGAATGTGGAACACTCAAGCACTAAATCTGAATTGTTTTTACAACTGTATAAATTACTTGTAATTTCTAAATTGAAGCTAATGATAGGGATTGTGCATTTAAATTTAAACATAAGCAACTTGTGTCAAGAATAACAAAGGTTTCACGGAGGAAAAATAAGGGTGATTAATGAACTTTAGAATAAACTAAACTGCAACCAGTTATAAAAAAAATATTAAAACCAAATACAGTGCAAGATATGGTGGTTTAATATGAATACTTCATTAATTATAGACTTATTTTAGTTGGACTGAATCTCATTAGACTGTTACACGTTCCAGCTCTGTCGTAATTGAATTCAATTGAATTCAGTTCAGTTGCTATTCTTTATGCAGTGTGCTGATGAGAACTGAACTCAATCAAATTTTTCCTAAATGTAAGGCAAATATAGTCAGTGATTTCTAAACCATATGTTTTCAAATTATGCTCTTTAGTGAGCTGCTAATTGCATGTTATTAGTTTTTTCATTGTTTCCAGCTGGGAAAAACATTACAAGGGAGAGACAATGAAGAATGATTATGGAGGTAGGCAAAATTAATAACATTTTTTTCCCAGGAAGTGAAAGGTTATATAATCAAAGATGATTAAAAGTTTTTATGTTCTTTCCTGATTTTACTTATAAATAGTTGCCATAGCTGTTTCAACAGAGTTTTTTATTAAATAAAACTAGCTAAATTTTCCACATAATTCTGAATGCTATATGAGCATTAAGAAAAAAGAAATCTCAGAGTGAAAAAGAATCTTTAAAATTAGTTATGCGCTAGATAAAATCTAACAGTATGAGTCTTGACAAATGCTAGACTTTTGTTAGTATAACAGACCAAATACCTCGTTTCAGCATGTTTAAGATAATGATGTTTATTAGTGTGACTGCATGTGATATTTCATGAATTTTTATTTCAGCCAATCAAAATAACTGATAAACTATTAGGAAGTTTTCTTAGATTGCTAAGATTTATTTACCACATAGTTTTTCATTTTTAGTTCAATGTAAAGTCTATGCACTATAGATTGTACATATGATGTTGCACTGGGGCATTTATTACAGCTGTAACTTTTTCCCATTATTGGCAAATCATTGTTAAGAATGGTGAGTATCCCAGGAGTGCCACAGTTACTGGTTAAACATTGAGTTAAAATCCCTTTGATGTACTCAGGGCCTGACTGGACACAGGCTGTCCTGCTGTTTTTTAATATTTTAATCTATGCATATAAATGCATAAATTTTGAGTATATAAACTTAGTGGTCATGTATGCACATTCATAAAATTTGTCACACTGAGTAAACATGCCCTATTTTCTTACTCTTTTTGTTGAGGTGTGCCTCAAAGGCACATTAGTGAAATTTAGTGCACTGCCCAAAATGACTAAGCTGAAGTACAGTAGTAGTTAATTATGCAAAAGTCATTCATGACTACTGTGTTTATACATAATATGATTGTTAATGTACATTTTCACATTATATCCAAGCTTAGTGTCTCATCATCCTGTCCCATTTGTGCTGTCCTATATAGAAAAGAATGCTTTTACCTCATGCTAGGCTATGACTTTGGTGCCAAGAATAAGAATTGTTATTTATTATCTGGGCACAAAAGAGCTCCTCTGTCACGTGGCTGGAGACATTAGTGCTTCCAAAGGTGAAGGGAACAAGCAATAGTAACCTTTCCTGAAGAAAGAAAGGTGATGTTTGGGAAGGGAGTAAACCCCAAATATTGACCTGGACTGTAAGAGAAAAAGGGCTCTTAAAGTTAGTGCTGCTTTCACACAGATTGAGGGGAAAAAGGACCATAGATGTAATAGATACAACACACTAGACGTATGCAGGTGTTTTTATCTTAATTTCTGCATATAGGTACTTGTAAACATTTTATTGGTTCATTTTCTCAATGAAGAAACCTTTTCATTTGCATGTACCTTAACATGGCATGAATTCAGGGAAATTACAAGATATCTGTCTAATGTCTTCATGTCCAGCTGTGTACAGATTCTTAAAAATAGGGTGCTGGATACCTGTCTGTTTACAGCACTCCCATCCCTTAGACTAATGGAATAATTCTGATTGAGGAGGACCCTGGGAAGCCATCTAGTCCAGACTTTTGCTCCAGGTAGGGTCAACACCAGTTCAGACCAGATTCCTTACAATAAGCATTGCTGCTGATAATCTGAAAGGAAATGAAATATTTCTTCATTGTGGTATTCTTTCCAGTTTGGAAGCCAGCAAAAGGGTTTTATAGAAAAAAAGATATTATCTTTGCCAGAAAGCAGAACTATATGGATATACAAATCCTCAAGGCTACCCAGAAGGCTGTAACACATGACTTAAATAAAGTCTAATTTTCCAGCAGTTGTTATAGAGACCCTCTTGTTGAAAAAGCACCTTCATCCTCAATATTTTTATATTCCACTTCAGCAATTTTGTGTGTTCCTTGCAAGTCAAAACCTATGATTGCATTCATAGTGTATTTACTTTCACTGGTTTTTCCCTTTTGATGCATAACACTGGAAACTGAAACACTAATTTTAAATTATAAAATTCAAATTAGAGTTTTCCTTAACGTGTTTTTATTAAATAAGAACAGAAGAGAAGTTTTAAAAAAGTTAAGATATATGCTAAAGAACATTATGGTGCTGATTTCAGTGAATATAACATATGCAATATATGCCTGTTTTGCTTCCTAAATGCTGCAAACTAATCTTACAAGCATCAGAAATTGATGGACGACCTCCCCCTCCAAATTATATCTTTCATTGTTTTTAATATATAGCTTCTGACCAAGTTTTAAAATGTCAAGCTTTATATTTTAAGGCAACAGATCTCTAATGCCTTGTGACAACAGAGACAGCAGTTTCTCTACAGATGGAATCCTGTTTTGAAATGGGATGTTCTCGTTCCAGCACAGTACTTGGCAAAGTATACACTGCTGAGGAGACTCTTGGGTCTGCTTACAAATTTCCTTGAGACTAAACACAGTGGAAACAAGAGCACATTTAAAAATAATTGTTTGTTTTAATTTGTGTAGCCCAAAATTAATATTTGCGATTTCGTATTTTATTTTTGTGCTGATATGTACAATTGACAATGAAGAATTTATTGGTATAATCTTGGTAAGTAACATTCTGACACATTAAAAAGTCACAGATGACTCATGCAGAAGGATTTGATATCATTTTAATATTACTGCCAACATGTAGCTGTCTTAGGGACTCAGCATGGCATTAGGATGTCGTAATAGTATGGTAGTAATCATAAAGTTTAATTTGGTTTTGTAATAAGATCATAGGTATTGCAAGGCCTTTACCTACATTTGTCTCTAAAAGTTCAAATACGTATTTTTAAGTTAATATTTTATAATTTCCCAGTAAGCACTGCATTTCAAATGCAATATTAAACTATTTTTTCTACTTATTTTTTATGGGAAGAGAAAATAGAAGGTGAAATGAAAGTAACTTTTTTTTCTTGTTTACTGGAATGTACAAATATATAGAGCAAAGTATACAGAGTACAATAATACCAGTAGCAAGCTCATATATCTGTAGACATTTTATCTTTTTCTTTTGTTGAATTGGAGTATTTATGGCAGTACTTTTAATGCAATAACAGTGTTCAGTATCAAAAGATAAAATTTTAATGAGCTCATGAAAGTTAGATTTAGTAAGAGTTTAGTAGACAGGTTGTTTTGCTGCTCTTAGGGCTGTCTAAACAAGCCCTTAAGCTGGCAAAAATGTTTCCCGTACTGTGTTTAAATTATTGTAAAATCTTTGTAAAGAAAGTTGAGTTAATATGTTCTGTTCGTGTTGCCATTCCTCATATTCCTTTTATCATGTAGGAATCTATGAGTCTTTCTAACTTACTAATTCTTGCCTGTCCTCTAGTATATTAAACATGTTTTGAAATTATAGTCTTTGACAGCTTTGCCATCAAATTCCTCTTTTCATTCCGTCTTTTTTTGTTTGGTTGGTTTGGTTTGGTTTGGGGTATTTTTGTTGTTGTTGTTGGTATTGGGTTTTTTTTGCCAACTTCCAGGCCCATGATGTGATTTTTTTTCTTTGATTTAATTCACGGCCTGAGGGAGTTAAACTGAGAGTAGGTCATGAAGAGAAGGTTTTAAAAGCCAGTGTTTGGATATTTTACTGTTAAGATATGTACAAATATCTAGATAAGAGAAGATTTTTTCCCCTTCTCCCCCAGTAATCTTTATCTGACTAGACTTTTCAGCTGTTGTAAAATACACCGTGTCTTTGCACACTACGATCAAATTACTTGGCCGAAATCCTAGAGAAGCTGGACAGAGTGCAAAGAGCAAAACACGATGAAGACGAATTTGTGCTTTATTTCTCAAAGTGAAAACAGCCTTCAGGCCCCTGAAATAGTTCTAAAAATTTATTTCTGAAATGAAAAGAATTGGGTTTTTTTCACTATGTTTAGTGTTGTCAAAAGGGATCAGTCTCACTCAATTTTTTCAACAAAGTAATTTAATTAGGATTGCTTCTTACCACACTATGATTTCGTTCTCTGAAGTGTTCATTGATGCTTGATTATTGATGCAGACACAATATTTGAAGAAAAAAGTTTTAATCTTCGGGTTGCTATGTAAAGACAAATAATTAATTACTGACAGTGAATTTTTTCTATTTTACTGTATTCTTCACTTAATGTCTTCAGTGCAAATGTGTATTGAAATAGTTCATCTTTATCTGTGCGTGACAGGGCAGTCCACATAAATATGATGTGACATGTTTTCCCTATAGTCTTGACATTGAAATGGCATCTGCAAGCAGTGTCTTGTAGTTTCATTCAACTTCATCTTGGCATTAAAAAGTTCTGTTTCAACTGAAATTATTATTAAAATGTGACTGTTAAATTACATATAAATGTAAGGAGGTTAGGCTAGATATAATACAACTCCTGTTTACTCCACAGATATTGAACATTATGTAACCTGAAATGAAATAAAAAACCCTTTTTACACATATAAAACCAGCACGATCACATGTATCCATAACTTGTTATTACAAAGTTTGCAGCATAGTTCTGTTCTTATTCCTGAATTCATTTTTTAAAGGACAACTACTTTATTTTAAGGTGCTGAAGCCTTAAAATTCCCCAGCTGTAAATGAAGAATAATGGGATTAAGAAATAAATGTGGCTTAAAAAATGGGAGTTCCAGCCAAGCATTGAGAAATGTCTTTAAAAGAGGTTTGAAAGAATCCAAATCTTCTTATAAAGTGGAGGAATAAAAACATTATTTATTTATTTATATAAATAAATGTAAAAAATTAAAAATACAAAAGTAAATATAAAAGCCAAATTGTGCATTTTAAAATAATATTTTCTTTTTTGATGGTTTTTCAGTACAGAGACATTATTCTAAACAAAGTGTGTACCTGTATATACAAGTTATAAACAAAAAACTATCCAGCATAAAAATATTTTAACTACATTGCAAAACACGTTTGTTTTTTTTTATTTTTCATTCCTAAGATAAAATTTAAAAATTTTGGCTACATAGAGTTCTACAGACTGTTAAACTGAAACTTTACTTACATCAGTAACTCCATTATTGAATATGTTAAGATAAACATGTAAAGATTTTTTTGTATGAATCCACTGTAAGGGATTTGACTTAATTTTTCTTGCTTCAGTGAAAATGGTGCTTCAGATTTGAAATTATTTTTAATCACACTCTGAAAGATTAATTGGATAGAACCTGAAGTTATGTGAATTGAAATTTAGCTGCATCTTAACAGCATAAGAAGCATAAATATTGTTCAGGATTGTAATCAGTGTAGAATTCAATGTTTTATCCTATTCCAATACAGAGATTAAATACCAACTTTATTTTATCTCCTTAGGAGCTGAAAGAAAAGCAGGAATTTAGTCTCAAACGTGACATTGATGGAATGGGAGTCCCAGAAATAAAGTACGGAGATTCAATCTGTTTTGTCCAACATGTGGCCACTGCCTTATGGTTGACTTACAAAGCACAGGATGCTAAATCAGCACGTTTGGGTCCCTTGAAAAGAAAGGTAATGTTTGGAGTTTTTTTAATTACTTGTGAAATCAGGTTGTGGGTTTAATTGTTTTGTACTTTTATATTGAAAATGTGAATGTTTCACTCTGAAAATGAAAACAGTGATGGATATTAATGTAGCCATGTAATTGAAGAAAAACTTTGTCATTAAGAAATGTATTTAACTACTTTTTTTCTCAGAAGAAATTATTAGTTTGTGCTCAATTTTTTATTTTTTACACTAGTAAGAGAAATTCCTGGTTTGTATAATTATTTAAAATCTAAATTTAACTGTTTTAACTAGTGTAAACTAATAAGTCATCTAACATTCAGTAGTGTTCCAGATTTTTTAATTAAGTATATTATTTGAAATGGCAATTAAATTTTTCACTTAAGAAATGGCCATAGAAAATAATCAAGTTTCTTCAGGGATATTAGAGAATAATTTCCTCCCAAATTGTTAGATGTAATAGTGATGTGACATCAAAAAGGTCTTTCTCTCAGTCTTTCGATTTTAGGGTATGATTATATTCTTAATTAGTGGCATATGACCTATTATATCTTCAAATTTTATGTTCATATTTCATCTAGTGTTAAGGGGTTTAGTACTAGCTTCACATAACTTCGTCATTACCAAGGGATCCCTTTATTCTCTATTTGTAGATTTTTACAACTTGAACCTGTCATTAGAACATGAAAAAAAAAAAAAAGTTCATTACTGAAAAGATGTTAGAATTCTCCTTTAGTTACTTGTACACATGCACATTCATAAGAGAATACACAAGCACTGCAGTACAGACCAATGAGGTCCTCCTTACACTCCCTAGGCACAAACACATTTATTCATAGGCAGCACACGTGGTCATCATCAATGGGCAGTGAGTGCCCAACCCCTTCACTTCTCAGCAACCTGGCTGATCAGAGAAATTCTTTAAATGCCAGTCATTCAGTATTTTCTTGATAAAAAATTAAACCACACAATGATGGCCTCTTCCTTTCCCATGCCACAACTGGCTATGTCATTCTGTTTCCTCAAAGGGTCCAATTTTACTTCTTGAAAAGGCAATGTGTAGATTCTTCCTCTGTATTATATGAAGAATTTTACAATAGCTTCCTGTGGCATTTAGTATTTTGTTTCTCCAGTTTTCTGCTCAGCAGTAAGGGACTAAAAGAACCTCCATAATTGCCTGTCACTTTTATTCTCCCTTGAAACTGTTTCCTTCATGTTCAAAGACTTCAAATCTTTTGTTGCCCTCTCACCTGGGGATTTCTGTCTTGTTAAGTGCCTTCAAACAGAAGAAAATCCAAACCTTCTAGCTTCATGTAGTTGATATTCCTGTGGAGGCAAGAAACAGTTTTTCATACCCTGCAATATTTGACACTAGGCTATAATCTTGTCAGCAATTTGAGATATACATCCCTTTATATAAATTTTTCTATATTAGAACTGAAGTCATTGCTTGATGTTCATCCTCTGCCATCATTGTGTCAGGCAACTTTCACTTTCACTCACTGTATTCCTTCTGAAGCTGGCCTGCACTTTTTGTAATATCATTAGCCCTAGGAAGATTGAGAAGTACCTTGTCTTTGCAAGAGGCAAAGGATGCTTTTCTGACATAACATAGCTATTATCACCCTCAGCTTCTGTAAAGCCATAGAGAGGAGAAAACAACTATGAGATTAGCTCTGTTATAAAATATAAAAATTCCAAGTAAAAATTCTGTTGTTTGGCTTTGGTGTAGTTTCATTTATCTAATTATTATACTAACAAATATGAAAGAAATTCTGGCATCATTTATGAGGCTTTTTTTGCATGACTTCTGCCAGAATTTTTTATTTTTTGTCTCTCTCTCTGAGATTGTGGTAACCAAGGATTCAAGATTTTGCCAGGAAATTGTGATTACATCAGTATTGTAGTCAACATCCCTCCACCATCCAGTGAGTGATGGGTGTCTATCTTTTCAGTTTGAGAGTTTGCTTTTGTGCAAGCAATGAACTCCTGCAGAGCTCCAAAATGCTAGAGCTCAGGGAACAGAAAAACATGCTACGTGATTTGGATTCACACTCTGGGGCCATTGCTCACAGCGTTGGTCAGTGCCTTGCTTCAGCAAGCAAGGCAGTGCCAAATGTCCCTTTTTATATGCAGAGAAGTGTTTTATCTGAGGAACTGCTGTAGCCAGTGTTGGATGCTTCTGCCCGTGATGTACTTACTGGAATTCTAAATAGCACTTTCCTGTCATTGTGATGTTTCTGGATGATTTAGTTGAGGTTTGGGTTGTTTGTTGGTTCTCTGTTTGTTTTTGTTGTTGTTGTTGTTATTGTTGTTTTTTGTTAGTTTGTTTGTTTTGTTTTTCAGAGAAATAGGAAAGATTAGGTCCTTCTAAAAGACTTTTCCCTCATCCACATCGCATACTTAGGGAGAAGAGTGCATATCCACTCCACAATAATGAAGATGCAATTATTTTGCAAGGCATGACAGCTTTAATACCCTGTCTGTCAAATTTTTTCATTCCTGTAGCTCCAAAATTTGGAACTACATACAATGGCCTAAGGAAACATTATTTACTTGTCAAATGTTTTTCTTACTAGTTTTGTGATGGGAAGAGTAGATCTTCAATAGCTTTTCAGTTTCGAGACCTCAGGACCTTCTCCATGGAAACAGCAATATTTAAGCTAGCAAAGTCACCCCCAGGGTGATTCTATATAAAGAAGTATCTGAAAAAAGAGGAAAAATGGCCAAATTTTAAACTATTCTTCTTTAAGAAAATATTATTAATGTAATAATTCAAAAATATCTTCCCAATCTTCTCTATCCATATTTCCATGGATTCTGCTGTTCAGATAAACTCAGATGTTTGTCTCTTTTAAAAGGTCTTCCTCAGCATGTTTGAAGGAACATAGTACATGTGTAGTGTAGATTCTGCCAAGCATAAAAAAACATCATTTTCCAGTGCTTTGATACACATGTTAGTATGTACAAAAGCTGTCAGTAAATAACTTTCCCATTTGTGGCAGCAACCACTTGTATAACATTGTTTGTTTCTTTGTTAACTGTTCCAGCCCTCAGAATCACTCCACTAACTGGGAAGGTGGGTTGCAAATTTTTATTAACTCAAAGCTAAAAAGATTCATTTTTTGGTGGAGAATTCAGTAGATTGCCTCTTGGGCAAAGAAGCAGGATAACTGACATTTGCTTCAAACAAAATTGCTGTAGGATTTTAATGACTCAAAATGACCAAGACTTGTTTTTGTGACACCTAAAAGTGGTGCTAGCTCTCTGTGACTTTGTCTGGTTTTTTTAAAGTGAAAGATTAAAATCCCACAAAAGGATCTCTGTTATTGCTTGAAGTTCATATGATGTTCATGTCTGGTTCAGATAAGAATACAAGATATTGTGTAGAAATAGCCAAATGAATCAGAAGTTGCTCATAAACACTATTGCTCCTTTAGCAGCATTGTAATATGTTTGTCACTCCAGCCTGAATTTTTTTGTCAATAGTCTTAAAGCATAAATCTTTTCATAAATGATGCTTAAGAAAGTGAAGTTCCTCTTTCCCTGAGAGCTAGAAAATAGAAAATGCTCTAGAAGATAGAAAAAATAATATTTTTTGTTACAATTTGAAATTTTTTAAAGACTGTCTTTTTAATGAATTGTGGAAGAATAAAAATACATTACACTGTCTTCTCTGAATACCTTATGTGAGACTGAAAAACTTGTAGTTATTTAATGGGTATTAAATAACTTGTAGTTATTTAATGGGTGTCTAGCTAAAGTGATTAACAAATCTATATATATGCAAATTTTTTCAGTGCAGTATTGAAATAAATAAAAAAATTTAAAAGCAAGAAGTGTTTTAAAGTAATTATTGTGATAATTACTGACTCCCAATAGGTTATATTACACCAAGAAGGTCATATGGATGATGGTCTCACATTACAAAGATGCCAGCGTGAGGAATCCCAGGCTGCTCGAATCATTCGCAATACTACAAGCTTATTCAGCCACTTTATAAGGTAGTTACCCTGTTTTCAAAGTATTCTGAAACTGTTAGAATTTCTCTAAGAGAATCCTCATGTTCTGCTTTCAAGTATTTGAATTTAGAAGCTGTTAGAAATGTATCTTTACTGATTGAAATTTGAAGTTTTGATTAGTAATGCCATTAAATAGATAGAACAGTTTATGTGAGATTATTTACATGAAATCTAATACCTTGAAGCCAGAAGCAAGCTGGATCATAATCCAGGCTGAAGAAAACATGCTAACTGATCTTAGTCTAACTCTATTAGTGAGTGTTCAATGGTACCTAGAACTTCGTGTAATTAAATCTGTAAGAATGTATTTTGTACTGAAGAAACTTTTTTTGTTGTGCTTGGCAGAAGTTTCAATTATGATGACGAAGTGTTCACCCTTGTAATACTTGATGTAATATTTGGTGAAAAAATAAAGAAAAAGGAGTTAATTAATTATTTGCCCACCATATGAGCCTGTGTTTAAAACATTATTACTTCAGCATCACAAGAACCTGCACCCCTCCTTTTTATTTCTTGAGCTGAGGGTATAAAACAGAGCCACCTTTGCCAGCAGTCAGTGCCTGCTAGAGGATGCTATTTATAGTAGTCAGGCTGTGGAAAACTGGATTATCACAGAAGATTTAGAAAATATTTGAGCAGAAAAAGACGTTATTTTACTGACAACAGAGATTTCTTGAAGTGCTTTATATTTTTAAATCCCACCCTTCTTTATTTACCATATGGAATAGATACAGAAGATCTAATTCATGGCTAGGATTACCTGCTACTTTTGTGCTCTTTTTCCAGAAGACTGTGGGTGCATAACTTCAATAACTGCTACTGTTATTTCACATCACACCTATAATTTTAATTGGATTTAAAGTATCTAAACAAAATCAATCACTTTAGAAAAAGAACTTTAATCTCTTTTTCTTCTTTTTGCTGAATTGCATTGCTTCTTCTTATAATTTTTTTCCTTTTTTAAAAACATTCTCTCAGTTTATATCAGCACAGAAAGGGAAACATGGTTCCACTTCAGGAAGCTCTGAGTGCTGGACACCCAAATAATAGGTGTTTGAATGATGTTCAGTTTGGATCATCTGGTGCTTATGTTCATATGTCATACGTGTAACAAGACTTGATTTAGATACCAAAAGAGAATAGGCTGCCACATAATACTGTAAATTACAGTGGGAAAATGATTAATGCTGCAAGTCTTGTTTTTTCCATAGTGGAAACAACAGAGCACTATCACCCACTGCCCTGCCTGTTGAGGAGATGGCTCAGACTCTGCAAGACCTGATCACTTACTTCCAGCTTCCTGAAGAAGACCTGCAACACGAAGATAAGCAAAACAAACTTCGCTCACTTAAAAACAGACAAAATCTATTCAAAGAAGAGGTATAGAGAAAGGGATTTTTGCATTATTTTAAGAGTATTGTCTCACAAACTTTGAGAAAAATCTAGATGTATGCATATTATCATGTAGATATGTGCATATTATCTATAATGTAATGTTCCTAGCTGAAAAAAATAAGTATGTGTATATATATATATGTAAGTGTATTAAACTTGTCACAAGCCACACTCTGTCATAAAATTTGATCTTAATACTTCTCAGCATCTTTAAATGGATCTTATTTTACAAGAAATTTATTTTTCTCTCTGTGAAGTTATACAACCTGGATACTCCAAATGAATGATAAAACCTGGGTCAATAATGGATGTTATTTTGGATGTCTTTTTTTTCCTGTGAATCTGCCCGTAACTTTTTACCTCTAGAAACTCTAAGAATGCTAGTTTTAGAGAAGGTTATGTATTACATAATTGTTGAATTGCTTCTCCTCATGGAATAACTGCATTTTTGTAGAAATACTAAACATATTTTATGTTTTTAGACACATTTGAATTGTTTGCAGGTTTTCAATACCATTTGAGTATGCAATCAAAGTGAAGTTACAAATCTCTTGTAGTATTCATAAGTCTTTGGTTTACAAATACTTTATTAGATAGTAAAATTTCCACCATTTTTAATCAATGAAAATTCCTTTTTATTTAAATTTAAAGCATTTTTTCCATATGCAAAGAAGATTTTATGTAAAAAAAGAGTGTCCTTAAAAATTGTAAAAGCCTTTATTTTCAGATTTTTTTTCCTTGTTTTTCATAATACTTAGTTGTGTGAGGAACAGTATGGAATCATTCTCTAAAATGAATTCTTTCTATACAGAATAATACATATTCAAATCTTTTAAGCACAGTTGGTTAGTTGTTTGGGACTTTCTTAATTTAAGATAATGCAACCTTCCAATTTATACAGGAAAAAGTCTTTAAAAAACAATGACCAATGCTTTTTCATGTACAGTTCACTTTCCTCTCTGTCATATGTGTTTAGGGAATGCTGGCACTTGTTCTAAATTGCATTGATCGCTTAAATGACTACAACAGCGCAGCTCATTTTGCAGGAATTGCAAGAGAAGAACATGGTGGTACATCATGGAAAGAAATCTTGAATCTTCTTTACAAATTGTTAGGTACGTTCTTCAAAAACCTACTAATGTAAAAAAAACCCAGAATACGCACACTTGGTATCCCACTTGGTGCTTCACCACCAAATACTTTGAGTATTATTCAGTTTATTATGTAAATTACAGAATTTCTTCCCTATGGTTACTGCTATTTATTATGGAGAACAGAGTTTATTGAGAAATGATACATGAAAAAAATTAGATCTCAGCTAGGAAATGGTTCTGTGAAACATGCCAAAACCTTTCTTTTTTTTTTTTTATTTAAATGTATGTGTGATATGCAAACAGATGTGAATTATTATTTTAAAAATTAGAAAAGCTGGAAAACAGTCTTTTTATATGAAACTGAAGTCTAAAAGCAGTAGTCAGGTCTTCTCAATCCATGTTTGTCCCTTGAGGCTTAGATTTAAATATTAATAAAAATAATTACGTAAAAAAGAAATATTTTTTTTTGGTATCAATGCCAGATTTTCTAGAGCACTGCTATTCAAGAGCAAACTGCTTCTGTGTTGAAGAATGACCAAAGTTATAGAGCAAGAAAAGTATGTATATGTGTATTCTTTAAATTTCTTATTTGATACCTAGTTTACATTATTCGTCTTTTAAGAGAATCTTGTCTTCTGATGGAGATAAAATACATTCTATTTTCATTACAAAGGAAGATAGTCTTGATCCATAGTGAAAAAAGAAAGTTGAGAGTCAGGACAAGAATAAAAGCAGGGGAAGTGCTTTAAAGCATGAGGTTACACATAGAACAGACATGCAGGTGCTTCTGATGAAATCTCATGGCTTTAGAAACTAAAAAGTTACCAGTGGCTGCATTTTACTACAGTCTTATGAGTTTAAAGAAAAATAAGATGAAAAGAAACTCTCTTTATTACCATGTGGACTTTTTTCAGATTTTATCTTCATTTTCATCTGCAGGTACATTTTGAACACAACTGTTCAGATGTAATATTTATTTGCTTCATAATAAAAATCATTGACAATATTATACAAAAGGTGTTTTATTGTTACCTTTTTTCCCCCTATGATCTATGACTTCTAGAAGGAAGAAAACCAACAGTATTGCTTAAAAGACTTGAATTTTGATGAACTTTAGAAAGTGTAGTCTGCACTACTGAAATAGTAAAAGCTATGCATTCCACAACATTTTATTCTGAAAGTAGAACTAAACACCAATATGCCTAATCTGCACTTGACCTCAAACTTCTGCATATGATCTTCCCACACTTGGCAGGAAGAAATAGAAAAAGAAATGTTTCAGCCCCATGATCATGACAGTGCTTGACATCAAGCAAGGGTGCTGGATAACTTCTATTTAAATTTGGCAACAAAATAAGACATAAACAAAACATACTTTTTGCTGAGATCCTTGTTTATTCAGTAGACCCCCTTGAACTTCAAAAACTATGTGCTCCTTAGAAATTATGTCAGTTGCTGATATTCAAAGTAATGAAAATTCCAATTCTTTATTACGGTAACATATATGGACTTGTCTGTTCATTGGTTTATGGAGTTATCTAAAAATTGTGTTAAAATACATATGATAAACATTGTTGGTTTAAAATGGAATTCTCCTGTTATAAAATTATACCTTGTGGTTTTTTCCAGCTGCTCTCATTCGTGGCAACAGAAACAACTGTGCTCAATTTTCTTGTAACCTTGATTGGCTAATCAGTAAATTGGACAGATTAGAATCTTCCTCAGGTGAGACTAACTTTTACAATGTAAATTAACTCTCAGTCAATGCCTGTTCTACATTATTGACAGAGCAGTTTTCCTTGAAGCCAACACATATTAGAAAACAAATAGACTCTTGGGGTGTGGTTTGGCTTTTGTTTTGTTGTTGTTGTTGGCTTTTTTGTTGTTGTTGGTTGATTGGTTTTGCTTTTTGGTTTGGTTTGTTTAATGGGTATAAGTAATATATTTAAAGAGACATTCAGAAGACTTTTTTTGCTTCAATACATTTGTTATGTGCAATACTACATCCGGTTAGTGCTGAATGAGACTGATCAATTAGGGCATTGGAACGAACAGTATCAAGAGTGGTGTATCATGAAATAACAGATATTTGTGGCATGCATATAAACCCCATATAGATGTAGATTATAGGGGTTTTTTTAGAGTGGAGTATTCAACAAAATATTGGTATACTATACAGTGCTCCCTATCAAAACCTTTACCTCTTCCATTGAAAAGAAGGAGCTAATTTCTCAAGTGGTTTTAAAGTTGTGGCTATATTCAAAAGAAAAGAGAGATTAACATTTTTATTATGCATTTAGTCCTAATGTACATGGTTCATACCATTACTCCTTAGAAGTTGTTTCATTCTCTTTTCTTCAGAGAAAACATAGTATCTTGTAAGATACTAATTTACTGAGCTTTTAGGTTGTGTTCAGTGGTGCAGGTGATTTAATGACAGCATTATTTCTGTGGCCTTCATATAGGTATTTTGGAAGTGTTGCACTGCATCTTGATTGAAAGTCCAGAAGCTTTAAATCTAATATCTGAGGAACACATCAAATCCATTATTTCACTGTTGGATAAACATGGGCGCAATTACAAGGTATGTTTGGAAAAACTAAGGGTGTAATGTTGCTCTTATAATTTGTGGGGAAAAAAGATGAGAAATGTCTACATGGAAATATTTGATTCTAGTACCTTTAAAGGAATAAAATAACCTTAAAGTACATCTGCAAAATTTCTTTGTTGAGATTAAAAGAATGTTTTATATATAATTGCTTTTCAGCAATTTTCAAATACCAAAAATTTATATGACATGTAAACAGTTAAGAAATATTGGTAACCAGTCAGAACATTGGATTTGATGAGAAAATGAAGTATTATGGTGGCTGTAAGAAAGTGGGCAGGGTAGCTTGCTTTGTGATTCAAGGCTCTGGAGAAGTAGTGGACTACCAGTGCATCAACAGATATAGAGAACTATATCCTGCAAAGTCATTCCTAACTTGAGTAATAATAACAGTAGCAGAAAAGAAAAAAAATAAACTGAGAAATCAGAAAAATAATCCAAATATCTGAAAACACAGGTGTTCTGAAGAAAGAAAAAAACCCTGAGTTTCCAGAAGATATACTGGATGAAATTAATTTAGACATCAATATGCAATTTATTATGATAGAAGAAGGTGAACAGAGTTTCTGGCTGCAACCAGGATGACATCACAACACAGACGAAGATATAGGTTTTTGTGTGATTTTCTGATGTGAGTTTCCTTCCTCAATTAAAATTTTATTTGAAAGATTGATAACCTCGAGGAAGAACAGAGAAAGTTTTAGTGAGCTGAAATTACCTTCTCTTGTAAATCACTAATACAGAGAACCTAACCAACTACAGATATAGTAAAGGAGAAAAGAATTTTTAAGCAGGGTTAAGGAGTATGAAGTGATGTAAGTAGGCACTGAAATTACAGCAGGAAGTTTATCTTAATATTTTTTATCTCTTAACAATTATTACTGTGTTATACCAGTCAACTAGAAAGAACCTTTTGTCAGAAACATCTCAATGTAGATCTTGTACTGAGAACTTAGAGCAGAAACAGAAAATGTACACAGGACAAGAATTATACTAGGTAATGGATTTGTTAATTTCCATTTGTAGTCTTTGACTATAGCTCAGCAAGTAATGAAGAGTAGGAAGAAATTAATTTATCTGTTATTCCACAAACAGTATATCTTGCTCTCCCGCTAGATTAGAAATTCCATTGATATTTAGGAAATAAGAAAAATAATGAGCAAAATAGTTCTGGAAACTATTGAGTTGAAGGACTTTTTAAATTAAAAGCCTTCTGTCAGAAATAGAGTCAGGAAATTCACAGAGATTGTTTAAACAGTTTACACGTAAAGTCTGAGTTACTAGTAATCATTAATGTTACTAAAATGCTTTACAGCTGAGTACTGGTCAGAGATTATGTGGTTCTTTAAATAATCAACTCCATCCTTCTGCTAGATGGTTTCATCCCAGTAGCAGAGGTGGTAGGAAAATGCATGAGCTGGGATATTGAAGTGTTTAAGCAAATACATTAGTTTAAACAGCGTAAGCTGTTAATGCTGGGTTTATGTTAAACTGACTAGTCAGAAAACAGGAGTAGCTAAAATGAATTTTACATTCTGTTGTTTCTGGAGCTGTACAATAGTAATAACAGAATCAATGGTGTCAAGACGTGTCTTTTGTCGTGGAGGTGATGTGTAGCAATCTAGACCATTTAGGCTCATTGCTCAAGGACTGTTTGTACACATTGACTGTTTGTACACTGTCAAGTACACACTGAAGCTTCTCTGGTGTTTTGTCAAAGTGTGCAGCTTTGTTCCTCAGCATTAAGCAACATTATATTACTGCATTCTCTCTTCCAAAACCTTCTGCTCCAGTACTCTGGAAGAATGATATCAATCTCTTTCAATTTTCAGACTCAAGCAAAAAAAAAAAAAAAAAAAAAA
>VZSE01007897.1:1256599-1314452 GCA_013398275.1 Promerops cafer
TTTTTTTAATGTAAAAATTCTTCTTTAGAGTTTATCTCCATTTCTTGCTATTACCTGTTCTTAGGCTGCATATACATGCAAATACAGACAAGCACATAAACCCCCCAAACCACTAATAATCACAAACTTCTTATTCTGACCAGTTTTCTGTACACACCTGTTCCCATACCCTCTTCCCTAACATGCAGGGGGTGTTCATGGTCTACACTGGTGAGATTAGTTCTGTGCTTGCAATTCCTCAACTATTTGCATAAGCTTTTTGTTGAGCCTCTTTGAACAACTCACCTGATTCTCACTGCCACTGTGTTTCACAAGCCACGTGAGAATTCACCCCAGTGAGGGTGAGGTGTGGTATGTATCTCACAAACTTTGTCTTTCCTGTGATACAAGTTTTAAATCAATTTTAGTAGTGACTTGGGATGGTAAGGAATAAGCAAGGCAAAAAGCCAAATTCCTCCAGGTCTTCCTTTAGGACACTGTTCTGCTGAGGTTTCTTACTGCCTTTCTGAATCAAGATTGGGTTTCTAGCTCTCAATTTCTGTAACACCATACAGATATCATGTGCAGGACTCTCCAAGTGACTTAAGGTTGGTCAACCAATAATGGTTACTCCTCTTTTTTTCCAAGTTGCTCAGCTTGTCAGTAGGCCCATGTGCCAATATGGAATGGTTAATTTATTTCAGGCTCAATAATTTAATCAAGAGATGTGTTGAGATTAGACAGCAAAGTTATTTTATAACTCGTGACACTTCTTAGATGACCTACTTGCTCTGGAAAGCACCTTAGAGTGTTTGTCCTGGTCTGAAAGCGTATTTTGGTGTGGTAAGCTCGTTACTGTGTTGTAAGTACATTAAATCTTATAACAATCTGATATGCTGCATGAAACAGGGCTCCACTCTCCAGTGACTCATCTGTTAGCATCTGCTTTCTCTTCAATGGTAGAGGACCTACTCAGTATCTGGAAGTATCATTTCTTCTCCAGGTTTCATTTGGATTCTACTGTCACAAATCAGGAAGTATTCACTCCTAAAGCCTCAGGCACGTGGTGCTTGTTCCTTGGAACAGGGCTGTTCGCTTATTTCATGTACCAGAACTTTGGGTTACAAGATATGTAGGTTGGAAAAATGATCCTACAGTGTCTTTTTTCTAGAAATTTCAGATGATTTCTTCAGGCTTGGGCTTCTCCTTGGAGTGATGCATACTACAAATATGCACATGGATTAAGTCATTCAAAGCATGATGAAAAATAATATAAATATATTATATTATATACTTGACTGTAGCTGGAGACTCTGAGGTTTTTAGTCCATGTGTGCACTTCCCCTTTACACAACAGGAAATTTGGAATTCAGAGATTAAAGGAAATGGATGTCAGAGGTACCCCCAGTCCTTTTATGTGCATGATGTGTACCTATTTCCAAGGTTAAAATCTCTGCACTTGAGTGTCTTGGCTTTGGTCATACATACTCAGTGTGAATATTCATAAGAAGGAACTATTTATTACAAATAAATCTTCCTGTCCTCTAAGCATACATTCATTTCTTATCACAAATGAACTTTTATCCAAGTGAGGAATGCCAGCAATTTCAACCTAGTATTAATGATGAATCAGTAAATTTTGTATTTAAAAACAGTTAGAATTCTGAAAATAAACACATAGAGGCAAAGAATTAGTGTTAATAATGATTATAGGACTTTTTTAACTATCAAGTCAAAACTGAGGTAAGGCATGACATGCCACTAAGAGCAGGACTATCTCTGTGAAGTACAGAATTCGTTCCCACAGTCTGAAAGCCTAATTATTGATAATTCCCTCAGAATTAATGATGGGTTTGCACAAATGCAATATTATGTAATCTAAGAAAGAAGTGTTAGCAAGTGAAAGAATAGTGTAGACACAAATCCCAATGGATCTGCACTATGTATAAACACTTTAGTGATGGAAAGAGGGAGGGAGATGTTCTTGCCATTGGAAGAACTTTGGGAAAGTCAAGGGGTGTGTTTGCTGGTGATAGAAGAAAGAAACTTGCATTGTTTTAAGAGGTAGGGTGCTTCTGATATCAAGCTTGAACATTTGTTGGAACATGGACTGGAACATATGTCTAGTTTTCAGGTAAATTCCCTAAACTTTGGGCTCAGCAAAATTGTTTTCAGCATCACTGAATTTGCAATGTCTACAACACAAGTGCTTCAAGCAATATTTATTCTGTGGTTCCAAACAATACAATGTTTTTAGAAAGTGCATTACCAAGTGACAGCAACTTGATATAGAAATAAGGGATAAATTAAAAGTCTAAATGCAACATCTAATTTACAAGGGTGATTCTCAGAGTCATGGTCAGCATTAAGGTTTTCATTGTCAACAGTGCTGGTATGGACTTGGACCCTAAGTAGATGTTTATTGTTTTCTATCTATCAAGAAAATTACACTTATCTTGAAAGACCTGAAAGTTGCTTTTCCAATTTAAAAATCCTGTTCAATCTGCTTTTGGTTTTTTACAAGCACTTTGCTGTCTACTCTTACATATTTTACTATAATACACGTTTTTGATATTGTCTGTTGGAAGAGCTAGTAACATTTAATGTATTTTGCTTTTAGCTACGCTGAAAGAACTCATATCACAGACGATGGTGCGCTGGTCCCAGGAAGATCAGATCCAAGACCCTGAATTAGTTCGGATTATGTACAGCCTCCTTCGTAGGCAATATGACAGCATTGGTGAGCTACTGCAAGCCCTGAGGAAAGCGTACACGATTAGTGCTGCCTCTGTGAAGGATACCATTAATCTTCTTGCAGCACTGGGCCAGATTCGCTCACTTCTCAGTGTGAGGATGGGAAAAGAGGAGGAATTGCTAATGATTAATGGATTAGGGTATGGAATTAACAGAATTTTTTTTTAAGTTGGTGTGAAGCTTTTTGTTATATTAGTAAATCCTGTAATTTTTGTTCCTAAATGAAAATTGATGCTGTACTGAAGTGTAAATATGTACCAGAGATTTACATTTTACATATATTTCCAAGATGACTCCAACTGATCTCTCTAACAGTATCAAAAGGGTCAAAGTTTCTGTGAACTAAGGTATTATCTAAAGAAAATGGACTCCTTTTACTGCAGTTAAGCCTGATGCTTAAACCCTAATCAAAGTTCATGTTCTAGTAGCTCTGGAGAAAAAGATCACTAAAATTTTTGCTGGTGTCTATCTATACCGCATTTTTCGCAAACTTAAAGCCCATTTTATATTTCATGTATGAGTGAATAAACTTTCCATTGTCTTTTGAATTGGAAAGTCAGAAGAAATTTCCTTTATTTAGCACCAGATGATGTGAGAATATTTTCTGCTTCTTTGCTATAAAATTACCTCTGTTTTGCAGTGGTATTATGGTGCATTCCTGCATGTTCGTTATTCCTCTTGAGTGACTAAATACTGGTTGGGCCATTTAATGTTGGAAGGAAAAAAACCACAGAAAGTAAATTACTTCAATTAAAACTGTGCAGTTAGAAAGAGACAAAATTATAGTATTGTAACTTGAGAACTATATTTATTTGTCTTTCTTCAGGAATATTTTAAAAATTCTCTCCTTTACAACAATTGTAAGAAAGTTCCATTTATACTGTTTTTGTAAAAATTGCAAAGACTAATCTCTTCATTCGAATTGATCAAGTCATAGCAATGACTCATTAGGCAGCGTGCAACAGTATTACCCAACTTGTCCTTGATGCTGAGTTTGTAGATTTGCTGAGAATTATATGAGGGATAAAGGATAGATTTTTACCTTAACATGGTATGCATACAAACACCTTCCAAGAGGAGCTGTATTGAGACTCATCCATTCTCAGTTTTCTGTATTTCTTTAAAGTAGGCATGATGCCTTTATTTGCCATGTGTTTTTAAAAGGTTGTCCTAAAATGTTTTAAATACCTGAATTCTGTTGAAATCTAGTCCCTGGATTATTTTGAAACACATAAATTGTCTTCTGGATTATGAAACCAATACAGCAGATTGTAGAAAATGTTGAGAGAATGGTGGGCAGAATGAAAAAGTTAAAATAGTCCTTCATAATGGACCTGCATGCCACTTCCGACAGAATTTGGAAATACTGATGAAATACGTATAACAGATAAACTTAAAAACTAAGTCTATTTATTGTCTTTACTTTGTGAACTGAGGAAATTAATTAAGAGGTCACTGCAGAAATATGATTGATTAGATTCCATTTCTTGATCTCTGTTCTCAACTTAAAACCTAACAAAACATATTCTTTTCCACTTAGATCATCACAGATTTTTTTTTTATTTAACAGAACAGATGGTAGGAGCAATTTAGAGATGAAGAATTGCCATCTCGAAATAATTTGGAGGTTAATATTCTCCTTATGAAGAATCGATGAGAATTAGAGGAATGACAGTGTATTGAAATGTGAAAAATTTTGTTCTGCAGTGTTTTTGTATTATGCTGAATTTTAAGAATTTAAAATGATGTTAATACAATGAATGCATACTTCTGAAATCTCAATGCATCAACTTAAATTAATTTGTGGTTTCTTAAAAACAAACTGTCTTTTCTCCCATTTTAGGGATATAATGAATAACAAGGTGTTTTATCAGCATCCTAACTTAATGAGAGTCTTGGGCATGCATGAGACTGTTATGGATGTAATGGTCAATGTGCTTGGAGGAGATAAATCTCAGGTAATTTCACCACAATTTGTTATGTGTTTTCCATTTTGAACCTCCCCAAAAATGTATTAGGATGTTTAAGAAGTTAACAAAAATATATCCCATGTAAGCTAGATTTTTCTTGTCCAAATTAAAGTACTCATTAATGAAAAAAATAGAATCTTTTTTATTTTAATAGAGGGAGAAGCCCAGTAACCTAGCCTTGATTTTTAAAACCTCAGATGTTATAGGTGTTTCATTTTTCTTTTAATAGGATTGTAAAATGTTTTGTTCTTAAATTAAATATGTATTTTAACTGCATGTATTGGAAGTGTAGCTCTGGTAGGAAAATCTACCTCTTCATCTTAAATGGAGTGTTACTACCAATAAATTATAATAAGAGACTAATCCCAGATAAAATTTTAATGCTCAAATTCATGTACTTGAATTGAGCAAAAATTTTCTTGCAGTGTTGAGTTCTCCCTTTTCTCTGTGTTATGCTTGAACATATATATATATGTATATGTTATTTTAAAAGCAGAGTGGCATAAATTTTGAGAAGCCTAACAGAAAATTTTCACTCCTGAAGAAAGTGAGAAGCAAAGCGCACATATTTTCTTTCTTCTCTTTGCTCATGCCTGATGATTTTATCCTGTTGCCTCCACCCTAAAAAGAAGGGGTCTCCTCTGATGCCAGTGTTCCTTAACTAACATCATTTTGCCTGGCCACTCATTTTTCTTATGCATTTGGAACAATTTTCAGCCCAATATTCTACCTTTTGCTTATCTTTTCTCTTTCAGTTTTTCGTATCTTGTCTTCTGTGTGCAGCTGAACCACTCTTTCTTTGCCTCTTTGGTCATGTTGCTCATATAATTCTCTTAAATGCTTATGCATTGAATCTGCCTATGCCATTGCAGTTTTACGAAGTATTTACATACTGGCTTTAGTATTTCTGTTGCATTTCAAGGCAAGTTACAATTAATTATAAAATTATTGCTACTTTGCTAATCTATAGGTGTTACAACAGCCTGGTTTTGCTACAACTTGTACATAGAGCCAAAGGTAATAAAAAAACCTGAAACCCAAAACAATGACAACCCCAATGCCTTCTAATTTTATTAAAAACATTTTCCTACAAAATTTTAGTAACACAGAGCTTTAAAAATGCTTTACAGAAAGTACCATGATATCCTTCAAAGGAAATGCAGACTTAGGAAACTGCTTAGTAACCTGGTGTTGTGCCATTAAATGTGTTTGGCCGCCTAAAATAACCTATTTTATGTCTCTGTCTTTATGTAGACATGTTGACAGTAGATACCTCATGAACATTCCTTTCTGTTCTGAGTTGTAGCTTCAAGAGATGGAATGAGCAATCATGAAATGTGGTCTGTGGTTTAGGGATTGGGCATTCTTCTAGGTCGTGGCAGCAGGTGGTTTAAGCTAGATCTCCAGCTTCCTGGAACAAATGTTTAATCATGATGCTGTATTTAGACATGTATTGTCTCTGAAGGAATGGTGGGAAGGTAAAAACTTGTCAGTTCAAACTGATATGTCACCTCTGGTTCCCTGAAAAATGATTTTTTTTAACACTTTAATGGCCTGATGAATGTGAAAGTTAAAAGGAAATGTGGGTCCTTTCTTAAGTTAGAACCAAAGCAACTGTCAGCTGCTTATCACCCTGGTAACTTCACTATACTTTCCTTGTTAGGAGTGCAGGAAGAAACGGAACAGATTGGTAATTAACATATTTCACTGCTTTGTCAACTTTCCTCTTCAGCAGATCGCTTTTCCTAAGATGGTGGCAAGCTGTTGTCGGTTCCTGTGCTACTTCTGTCGCATTAGTCGTCAAAACCAAAAGGCCATGTTTGAGCATCTCAGTTACTTACTGGAAAACAGCAGTGTTGGACTGGGTACGCCATGTAGCTGCAACACCTAAAAGCAAGAGTAGGAGCAACTGTGATATCACAAGACTGGTGTCTAATTTGTATAGTAGGCTGAAACATGCTTAAACCACCTTGTGGTTTCACCTTTATTTTTTTTTTTTCACTTTTGTTTCATGCTTATGTGTCTATGAATTGTATTAGAAACAGAACAGTCTGAATCTGTGTTTTTAAACACCTTGAAAAAATCAGTATTAAACATATGGTTTGACATTTTTCCATTCAAAATAGTTGTGGTTTGACATCTAAGATTTAATCTAAGATTAAATTGACTCCTTATGGTGCTTGCCTGTTTCATCTCATTTAATTTTCCTTGCATCTACAGTTTAGGCTACTGAAGTAAATTTCATATTTTTCTTTTGAACACTGAATGTATGTTTTTTAATGCATGTGCATTAGATTTTGAAACACAAGGAAAATTTTATCAGCTAGATAGATGGCTATAGTAATAAGATATGTCAAGGCAAGATAGCATGTGATTTCACAGCGATTTAGCTGTTCATGAGTGCATTTGGCCACAATAAACACAGAAAATTGGAAAAGATTAAAGAAATAAAACACATAATTGAAGCTTGAAATGTCTCTTTGCTAAACGTAGGCATGTTTTAAAATCTTGACTTGATAAGGCTGTGCAGAATTACATAGTTAACATGTTGGTCTCCTAAGAAAATAATATTCCTCTGATTTGCTGTATCGTTAATACTGATTTCTTTCATCTGTATTTAAAACCACGGTGGTTGACTACGCTTACAGATATGGATGTGAAGTCAGAAAAAAATTTCAGCATTTCCACATTATTAAAAACAGTTGTCTGTGCTCTTGGATGAAGAACTGCCCTAAAATGCACTATGAATATATTTATGTTCTAGATTCCAGCGTGCTTGCTGCCCTCTGCTGCATGAATGTGATTACTGCACACTCCATTTAATTATTATGTATTAACTTTTTTCTGCAGCATTTCCTTCAATGAGGGGTTCGACACCACTCGATGTGGCAGCAGCCTCTGTAATGGACAACAATGAGCTTGCACTTGCATTGGAGGAGCCAGATCTTGATAAGGTGGCCACTCTGACCTATTTACCCATTTATTAAATGGTGTACTTGTGCTAAAAGGGTTTAAAAGGGCAAGTTTGGTCATAGTAGTTTTTTGCACATGTTGTCAGAAATGTCCACTCTAGGTACATACACTCTAGGTACACTCTAGGTTGTTTCAAGGTAAGTTTGACTGAGCAGTATTTTCCCTGATTTTGCTTTATGTTCATCAGGAATCAGAGCAAAAGAGATTCATTTCTGTCTTCTGCATCCTTTCACTACTGTTATTGGGTAGAAAGGATGACAAGAAAAAAGACATGAAACAGGAATATCAAGAAGTGTTGTTTAGGGAGAAAAAAAAAGAGAATTAAGATGAGAATGTTGAAAAAAGGACACAGGTCTTTTGCCTTAAATCATAGATATTTGTGAGGATGGAGGTTAGAGCTAAGAGAATAGAAGGGCAGGTATTTCAAGATGAAACGGGAGACAGGATTTTAAGGGCACAGGTCAGTGGGAAACTGAATCCAGAATTCAAGTCCTAGGCAATGGTTAGGAATAAAGTGGAATGTGAGAACAGGCAGGATGAGCTGGAAAATGTGGTAAAATGTAAAAAATGGCATGAAAGTTATTTGTGTATCACAGGAGGAAAACAGATTTAGAGGTAGAAGTGCACAGTCATAAGAGGAGGAAAGCAGGTAAAGGAAGTTAGATGTGCTAGCAGAGCACTGGGGTAGAGAAAACAGAAAGCAGGGTTTAATATAACTGGAGAGAATAGTTAAACACCAAAATGATAGCTTAGCACAGGGAAAACCTCTGTGCAGTATGAGAGGATCCTGTGATGACAGTGGGACTCGTGGGACTGTGTGTGATCAGTATATGGTGTGGGAAAGTTGTGAAATTGAAATAAATGGGCATACTACAGCGATAACTTGGGGAAGACAGACAAGAATATGAATGGGAAGGGTGTGAGACAGCACAGCAATATACTTACTAGGCAATATGCTGTTGGAGAAGAATTAGCAATTCTCTATCACCTGCAAAATTGCTGAGTGTGCTCTGTCCTGTCATTAATAAAAAATTGAATGGTATTGATATCAATCCTTGGGATACAACACTAGTGACTGGAACACTACCAGTGATTGTCTTATATTTTCATGCAAACTACTGTAGAGGAAGCCACTTAAACAAAATTTCATTGTTGACAGTATTTCTCATTTACTGATTGCCTACCTTGAAATACTTGGCACTTTGCTTACTGAAATACTTGGCACTGTAAAATTCTGAATGTTCAAACAGTAACAGATATCAGCTGTAACATAAGCAGTATTTTATGCTGAAAAAGCAGGCTGTATGTGCCTCAGGCTGGGCTTCTCAAATTCATTAGTCATTTTAGCTGTAAGAATCATAACATATTGGCTGCAATGTATTACCTTTGGTGAGACAATAAGTTTACCTAGTGCAGTATGTGGAGGTTATTGAGTAAAGAAATCTATGTACTAAATAACTGGAAGAAACTAATACTGTCTGGGTATTTGTTGATGGATATGACAGACACCTTATTCACAGAATGATACAGCATTTCTATGTGACCGAAATTTATACCGAAAAACTGTGTTTAAAACAAATAAATTACACATAGATAACTTGACTTTTGAACTTTTGCCATTGCAAATTTAAACTCTGTTGCATATAGGTAAAGCCGTATAAAATAAGGGCCTTGTTACCCTTGTAAAATCGTGGGTCAGGCATGCTACTTTGGCTAAGTAGAAAAGGACTATGGGAAAGTGACTCAGCTGAATTAGAGGTGGAAAAACAGGTTATATAACCATTACGTGTTCACATCGTGGTGTATGGTGGTTGGCTGAATTATATCTCTTATGATTTAAAACTATGTAGCTGATAATGTGCAAACTGCTTTAAAAGGCCTGGTTTTTGCAATAAAGCAGCTCTCCTCTGCACCTGCCTGGGGACTCTGCATCGCTTTGCTTCGTACAAAGCTCTTTTTACTGCAAATGTGTGACTGTGTGGACGTAGAGGATTGCACAAGAAATGTATCCCATGGCTTGATGACATACTGTAGTCAACTGAATAGATTAAAACTATATGACTTGGAGGCAACATTGTAAAATCTTAGAAGAAAGAGATTTACTCTATTTGCGTTCTCACATTTTTTATGAGCTGCATTTCTAGACCCCTGCAAGTATGTATTCACTTATACCTTCTGAATAAATGTTTGAAAACTATCAAGTCCTAATAGGAATTATATACTTTTTCCTCAGAGTGCTCTGAGTAACTTCCTTACTGCATACTGCAATAAGCAAATTTTCCACATCAGCCCATTTGTCTACTGTTGCAGCCTTTTGGAGGCAATTTTTATACTGTATTAGCTGACATATAATGCATCTTCGTAAATTCATAACTTTTTCTCTCTTAGGACACTGGATAATGACTAAGTATAATCTCATCATATATCTCCACTTTGCCATCTATTTTGGCTGCCTACCATTTTAAGAAATTACAATTTGTATCTTTTTATACAAGTTCATGGAAGATTCTTCATGGTCATTGTGTACTTTAAGTACTGTAACCATGCTTATGTGTTGCTCTTTGCAGAAACATACAGGTTTTTATTTTATTTGAAATGCACAGTTATCTGCAAATCTCTGTTTTAGATGAATGAGGAAATCATTCTGCATATATTTCTGAAATTCAGTTTATTATAATTAAAGAAATTCATCATAATTTCTCAAAGATTTCCCTTAGTTAAAGATGCTTCTCTGGATAAGAAATATTGCGTTAGAAATTTTTGTATTACCAAAATTTTTTAGTCTTTCTGGGTTCAGACTCTTAAAACTGTTCATTGATATTTACCATTCTTCTGAAAAATTGTGATGGTTTTCATGTCCATTAAAATTAGAATTATGCTATATAAACTTTTGATGCAATGTTTATTTTGCTGTTGTAGCAAATAAACCATACATGGTTATTGATCGGATTTTAAAGCTGTTCACTATTTTAGTTGTTGTGTTTGTACTGTCAAAAAGATCTGGATTATACAAGATTTTATTCTACTTTTCACATTCTACATTTGTTCATGTAATTGTATTATTGTGTCATCATATAATTAGGTAGCTTCAGATACAAAGAGTGTTAGTCTTTTTTCAGTAAAAAAACCATATGACTGATAAAATAATGAGTTTCTGTATTGCAGGTTGTTACCTACCTGGCGGGTTGTGGCCTGCAGAGTTGTCCAGTATTGCTGGCTAAGGGATATCCAGACATTGGATGGAACCCAATAGAGGGTGAACGTTACCTGTCATTCTTACGGTTTGCAGTTTTTGCTAACAGTAAGTCTAATTTCTTGGCATCCAGATTCCATCAAAAGGTTTCCTTTAAATTAATTTCCTAACCATAAAAATATGTTAAATCTGAAGAGAGGTTCTCATTACAAACATAAGACTATTGGTGCATTTTTATTATTGTAATTTTTTTTAGATCTTCATAGTTAGTTGTATTTTTTTTTTTTTTTTTTTTTGCAAATCACGTAATTGAGTAGATTGACCTGTAGCCATGGTAGCAAATCATGTTAGGAATTCCTTGGCACAGGAAGACCAGGAATTGGGGTTGCATCAATATATTCCTGCCACTCCTCCAGGAAAAGTGTCTTTCCTGTGCTCTAGCATGTCCCATGGGGACCAATTCCCCACAACCTTCTCCAGTGTGACTCCATCCCACGGGTAAAAATTCTCCACAAACTGCTGCAATGTGGGGCACTTTTCCATTGGGTGCAGTCCTTCCAGGACAGGCTGCTCCAGTGTGAGCTCCCCACAGGTCCTACCAGGAAACCTGCTCCAGTGTGGGCTCCACCCTCCACAAGTCTGCAGGTGAATCTTCCAGGAGCCTGCTCCAGCACAGGCCTCCCACAGGTTCACAGCCTCCTCTGAGGCATCCCCCTGCTGCAGTGTGGGTCTCCTCCACGGGCTGCAGGTGGATCCCTGCTGCGCCATGAACCTCCATGGGCTGCAGATGGATCTCCGCATCCCTGTGGACCTCCATGGGCCACAGGGGCACAGCTGCCTCACCCATGGTCTTCCCCACAGGCTGCATGGGAATCTCAACTCTGGCACCTTAGGATGAGGGTTTGTTTTATATTTTTTAGCAATTAGGAGAAAATGCAGTTTTCTTCTGACTTAAGAATACCTTTCAGGAGAAAATATGTGTAGCACTTTTCGGTCCTCAGGTGAAAGTGTTGAGGAAAATGCAAGTGTTGTTGTCAAGCTCCTCATTCGACGGCCAGAGTGCTTCGGGCCAGACCTTAGGGGAGAAGGAGGAAATGGTTTGCTGGCTGCTATGCAGGAAGCTATCAGGATCTCAGAGAATCCTAGTCGTGACCTTCCTTCCCAGGCATATAAAAGAGAAGGGTAAGTAAATGTGAATGCTTGTTTGGCAAACGAGGATTTAATAGCTCGTTCAATCACACTTGCAGTATGTGGATAATAGACCGTGTTGTGTAAGGCTTTATACAAACAGAGAAAATTGGAGATTTTCATCTACAGGCAGTTGTCATACGGTATTCATAAAGCGTTAGCTAGATAAAAGTGGAATAAGAGTTACAGAGAGAAAAAGCCTGAAGGACAAAACAAATGAGAAGACTGCTGTGGAATGAAGCTAAAGTTAAGGTAAAGAGGAAGGTAGAAGGCTCACATGAAGTCAGCTATCACAGTTAGCCTGCATGCTTACCCTAGGGACCAAAAGCCTTTAGTCTGGAGCCAAAGGGATGGCTAGGTCTGGTGAATAGTCTCTGGATCATGCCTCTAGCTCCAGAGAAGAGATATAAAACTTAGGTTAGCAGAAATGCTCACTGTTATTTTTAACTTTTTAGTGATGAGGAGGAGGAGGAGGAAGAGGAGACTGTGCACATGGGAAATGCAATCATGTCATTTTACTCAGCTCTCATAGATTTACTTGGACGCTGTGCACCAGAAATGCATGTAAGTTCATTTTACCACTTGTTCAGAAAATGCAGGACATTTGTAAACATAACTGTACATGTCTAACTAAACCTTTCTCTGTTCAAAGCCTTCTTCCCTTCAGCAGGTAGACTTTATGGCTTCTTGCTGTATCTAAGTAGATGTATTCCCTGCAAGCTGTTTATAAAGAACCATGACCTTTTGATTCCCTTAAGATTTTCATTTGTCTAAAATGTTGATAATTTTTACATGACCGTGGAATCGAAGCAAATATGAACTACAAGTGTTGCACAATTAAGTGACCAATACAATAACGTCTGAAATTGACCCTTTATTATTCTCTAGAAAGCCATAAAAATAATTTTTATAAGACTGTGATAGAGGGCTGCTTTTTGTGTGCATTGATGAAACATAGTGCCCACACCATTTGAATACATGGAAAAATATGTAAAGTGACCGTTTCAACTGAAATGCTTGTAACAGCCTAGTGCAAGACTTGGTTTCAATCACACTGACTGTTGCTTGTTGGTGCTTAAAATTCTTTAGTAGCTTAAAATCCTCTATGTATCTCAATACAATAAGAGTAAGAAGTTTGGCTTGTAGCCAAAAAAAGTAGGGTGCAGCCTCCCTACTTACTCTTACAAAAGCTATTAAGTTTATTAGTTATATGTAACTCTATATTGCCAGACACAGTCGTTTCATGTTATGAAAATTACTGGTAGAGATTTTCAGACACAGGTTATGAATACCTGATTTCTGCTAGAAGTTGAAAGGAATTGCTCACCTCATTCTGGTAAATGCCTTTTGAAGATTTTACAGCATAGAAATAATAGAAAAATGCATGGACACATCACACAGGTCTGCATCCACTTGTAGTGTAAAAAAGCAAGCTCAAAACTTGTCACCATGGGTTCTCTAGGTAACATGGACATTTCGTAAGTTTTGGTTTCATCACCATATCTGGTTGGTTTAGGAATCTTACCAATGCGGAGTTTTTTGCATTATTGGGAATTTATAATATTGTGAAATCATTTATATAAAAATAAGAACAGATACAATAGTAGGAGCAGCTGAATTTGACAACTTTATTCATTCTTGGATAAATTGAATTTCTGTGCATTTTCTTCCAGTGTTTGAAAAAAGTCATATTAATAGAAATATTTTGAGGAAAACTTTCTTATGTGGCTCAATATTAAATTTCTTAATTGATAAATTTTTCTAATAGCTTATTCAAAGTGGAAAAGGGGAAGCTATTCGAATCAGATCAATTCTTCGATCCCTAGTGCCAACTGAAGATTTGGTGGGGATTATAAGTATACCACTAAAGTTGTCCACAGTTAACAAAGGTAACTTCAATACTTTTATTAGACCATGTTGCTTTTATGAAAGTCTTTTGCCACATTAGCCTTCAGATGAAAAATAGAGCTGTTTTGTTAGAGTTGAATGTAAGCAGAGAACTGTTCTTCAAATTTTAATTAGATCTGCATCAATTAGAGCTGCTCCAGTGGTACAGATACTTGCTCCTGTAGAGCAGAGAATATAAGAACGTAACAAATACTTTAAAGGATCACACTAATGGGCCAGTACTTTGTCTCCAGCAGTGGCTCTAGAGATGCTACCACTTTAGATAAAATATTTAAGCTTGGGCTTAGTCCCTTTGTATTTCCACATTATCTAGTCATTTGTAAAATATTTTACCATTCAATTCTAAGCTTTCATTTAAGAGTGGAAGGCAATTAAATTGCTAAATATAATAGGGTTTTTCAAATAATAAAAACTTACTATTCTAAATGATTCTTTTTCAGCATAGAAAAAACTGAAGAATGTAATTTTCTTAGAGTATGTGATTTTACGTATTAAATGTAATTATAATGTCTTTCATTGCCTTGGTGTTTCTTGTTCTATCAGTTATCTACTGTTAAAAATTTCATTGTGTATTTATGTAGATGGCACAGTAAATGAGCCAGACATGTCTGCCAGTTTCTGTCCTGATCATAAAGCACCCATGGTACTTTTCTTGGACCGTGTCTATGGTATTAAGGACCAAAGTTTCCTCCTTCACCTACTGGAAGTTGGATTTTTACCAGATTTAAGAGCTTCTGCCTCTTTGGATACAGTACGTATTTCAATATTGAGTTTAGGTGCAGTGGCTAGATATAGCGGCTCTGTAAGTGTAAAAACCTGGAATTTCAAGTCAAAACCGCTTTTAAGAAACAGTATTATGGGTTCACTATAGAAAAAAATCAATATTAATTCACTTACTAAAAATTTGTAGTGCATAAGTCTGATTTAAGCATTCAGTAGCACCTTATGAAGTGTAAAAGTAGTTTAAAATCTTTTGATACAGGCAGTACAGTAATACAATAAGTACACTGAGTATACTGCAATAAGCCTAATGATTGCTTTTATTTCATGTTTGTTTCTGATAATTACACTGAAAATACAGGTGCATGAAGAAATTGAGATGACAAGTGTTATTTAATGCTTAGTGGGGTTTTCTAACCTGTTTCAAGATAGAAGCTACATATTCTTTTCTGCTGCTATTGGTTCAGAGTGCAGGGGTGGAAGTGATGGGACATAAATGGATGGATGGCTTGGATTTTCTACTGCTGAAAAAGGAATGGCTTTAGTCCTCATGTATATACTGAGAATATGATGTTAGCACCCAGCCACTTAGGAAACCTAAGGACTATTCCATTATTATGTTTTATAGCATTCATATTTAGTGACCTTTATCCAGTGTGATACTAACAGTCATTTACTACTTCATACAGGTTTCTCTAAGTACCACAGAGGCAGCTCTCGCCCTAAATAGATATATTTGCTCAGCTGTGTTTCCATTACTCAAAAGATGTGCTCCCCTCTTTTCTGGAACAGAGCATCATGCCTCTCTGGTTGACTCCATGCTTCACACAATATACAGGTTATCCAAGGGACGGTCCCTCACAAAAGCTCAAAGAGATGCTATTGAGGAATGTCTGCTTGCTATTTGCCAGTACGTATGATACCTGTGTACAAATTAATTTATTTTGTGCAGGATAGATATTTGAACAACTTCTTTCTTTGCCTGTAGGGTAGACCTAGACTATTTTATTCTTGCATGAAATAAATGAACCAGTGTTGTCTCAGGAACTGAAATGTAGATTTGTCTGCTCACTTAAGAGGGTTCAGAAGTAGCACAACGTTCTGTGCTGTATCATTCTATAGGTAGATAGTGAGATTCCTTAAGCACCTAGCATTGTTTTTCAAAATACTTTTAATGAGTGTTTTGTCTCCCAATATGTAAATTGACTTCAATTTCTATTTCATTTATACTGAACTGTATAAACTGAATTTTGCCAGTAACATCTATTTTTTAAAATTACAGCCATTTGCGCCCCTCTATGCTACAACAGCTGTTGAGAAGGCTGGTTTTTGATGTGCCCCTGCTCAATGAATACTGTAAAATGCCTCTCAAGGTAAACACATCAGTTTCTGTACTTGCATCCAGCATAAAACTTCAAAATAAACTGTTGTTGTCTTGTTTTTAAAAACAGAATGGGAAGGGTAAAGCAATGAAAACTTACTCATGAATTTAAAATAATGTTATTGTTTCGTAGTCTTTCAAATTAAATGTAATGTTTGCAAAATTTTTGAAATCATGCCTAATGCAAAGAGTAAGGTGATTATGATATTTTGTATAGTGAACTGTTGACTTTCCTGTTGCTTCAGCAAAAGAGTATTTGAATGTATCAATTTAAATATCAGAGTTATCTTGAGATTTCTTCTTCTGCTATATGAATGACAATAACCCTTGGTGGGATGCACAGTCCAGGAATGAATTTTGAGTGAAATCTAAAAGAAAGGATGTAGGAAAGAAAATTCACCTTTTATTTTTGAGTAATCCGTAACTGAAGTTTTATCTATCATTTTGTTCTGTAAAAACAGAATGGCAATTGTTAGATGACAAATCTTACTTAGAACTGTTCTGTCAAGTTTGTTGCGCTTTTTTGTTGGGATAAAACAGCCTGATCTTAGGTCAGTATCTTTTTGTGAAAGAATTGAAATTTTACCATATTTTAAAGCAGAACTGCCATATTCAAAAACATACTCTGGAGCATCATTATTTTTTTTATTATAAGTGTGGTGTAGAGGGAGTATTTGGTATGGTTTTTAATTATTATTTTCCCTTCTTACACAGAACTGTAGTAAAAATTAAATGTCAAGATTCATCTGATACTAAAGAAATTTTTTAAATTTCCATATGATAAGAATTTTTAGTTCTACAGAAGAAACTGGTAGAAATCTGAAATTGTGGAAAGTGCACCAATAATCATATATACTACCTCTTCAACTGTACAGATTTCCTGTATGATAGTTCTTTCTGTCAATTTTTCCAGAGCTCAGCAGTCACAGCCAAGAAGGTGTACTGCAGGTGTCTTTTGAAGTTTTGAATAACACTAAAGCCATCAACTACAAATGACAGAATTTAAATCAATTTGAATTTGTAAAACTTTTCATCAGAATCTAGAATGTCCTGCCTTATACCCATTTCATCGTCTCTATTTTTATCCTGTGACCTAGTCTGTACTCAAATGGTGACAATTCTGAAATTTTGCTACTCCCTGTAATCACTGAGAATCCCACAGCAGGAGCTGGAGATAATACAGGCTTTATATTTTCACAATATGGGCTCTGCTGCTCTTCCAAAAAGAAAAAGAAGAAAAAAAGACCATTATTCTGAGCCATTGGAAATGAAGAGACAGACACCAATAATACTACTCCTGTAACGGTTTAACATAGCAGTTTTTTATTTTGTTAAATAGCAATGTTTCACATGCATTTTTATTTCTTGAAACTCTAGCTTCTGACAAATCACTATGAGCAGTGCTGGAAATATTACTGTCTGCCTTCAGGAATGGGAAGCTATGGAATTGCAGCAGAAGAAGAACTACATTTAACTGAAAAACTTTTCTGGGGAATATTTGATTCCTTGTCTCATAAGGTAATGGCTGCAATTCACATTACATTATGGGGTGGGTATGAAAGCATTACAGTGATAATTTGCTGTGCCAAGATCAGAAAATTCCTTAACGGTTGTTTCATCTAATATGGGAGACACAATAATGAATTCTTTTAATGAAGTGAAAAATTGAATACTGAGTCTTGAAAGATTCTCTTCAAGCTGATGAAATGTCAAATATTTGCTTGATATACTCGTAAGCTTTACTCTACTAATAAGGATATATGTATGTCTGCGTGTGTGTGTATATATACACACACACGTGCGCACATACACACACATGATGTTCACTTCTCACTGCACTAACATGTCAGTGTTGTCTGCTCTCCTATCTTGGCTCTATTAAACATTTTAAATTGCTTTTACTCACATAAAATTAGTTTTAATAAATATATGTATGTGCTCATCAAATTGTCGGTACATGCAGAATAAATTTACATTGCCTGTCTTCAAATATATATATTTGTATTTCTTTCATTTTTCCAGCTATTGCCCAGCTGAAGAGATATGATGCAATATACTATGAAATAAACACTTTTCCATTTTTCTGTTACAAAATGTGATATTGGGACTCTTTAACTTAGTTTTTCTCTCCGTGAAAAAAAGTTGCATTTCTGATACAAGAAATGTCTTACTGAATAAACATTTTTTGTGCTTGCTTGGGATCAAAATTTAGCCCAATCAAAAATCAGTTTTTGCTTTAGGAGAATAAAAAAATCATATTCATTGTGTCCCACTGAATTTATGTTCTCTTTCTAAGCAAGAGATTTAGATGATTGCTCCTCTAGGTGTTCTGATATGGAAATAAAAATGGTCTCTGCCTTATTCTGAAATGGCTTTTTAAGCTTTATTTGTATTTGATTTTAGTAACATTTACCCCTCTCTTAGTGCTTTCACAAGTGTGAAGTGTGTCAGGAGTGCCTGATGCAATCAAATGTTTCCAATTAGTGCATCTTAGATTTTAACAGATAAATTAACATGATATGCTTCTGCCAATACTGGTTGTTCTCTGTAACAACATTTTTATTTCTCTATGAACGGTTGTTAGCCCAGTGAAAGAAGAGTTGAGTAAATCTGATCTGCTGGCCTCTAGTATTCTCCACCATTCTTTTTTGTTCTAAGCTATCTGCAGGTTTGATGTTATTAAAAAGAATCAAATTACTTTGCTGCAGTAAAGCACAATTTCCTTTAACGGGCATATTTTAAAATGAAATAGTGCAGGGTGAAAGAAAGGCAAAATGACAATGCCTTTTACTAATTCTGCAGGAATTAGTTATTTTTGAACTAAGGCAGTGTTTTACAGCTGATCATGCTCTGTAACAAGGCAAACAAGTCTTGATCCTCCCTATAGAGGTCTTCATGGCCCAAAGAAAGCTCAAGTTGAACTCATATTGCACATAGGTACACAGTGTCAGCACACTCTTATGTCAATCTGAGTAGTCTTAAGAATATATCATGTTGATATAATGGAAAATAGATGTCATGCAACAATAATTTTGCTCTATGTTTGAATTTTAAATGTGACTTACTGTTTGTTTGCATCTTCTAATATTTGTACATGGCTATGGCTGCTTGGATTTCACTAACATTTTGCATGTTTTTCTGTTGAATTTTCCAACCAGTTCCTATCTCTCCTGCAGAAGTATGATCCAGAGCTCTTTCGAATGGCTTTGCCTTGTCTAAGTGCTATAGCAGGTGCCTTGCCCCCTGATTATTTAGATACACGAATTATGTCAACTTTGGAAAAGCAGACTTCAGTGGATCCAGAAGGAAATTTTGATCCCAAACCTGTCAGCACATCCAAGTGAGTCACATAATTCATAGTGATTTCCTTCCCTTAAATATTTTTATACTATTCCTAATTAACATTTTATTTTATCTTCTGTAGGGGGAGTTGGCTGGTAACTGACATGTTAGTGGTATTAGGACTTTCAGAAGTAGTACAGGGATTTTTGCTTCCTTCTGCCAAATACTTCACTGCAACATGTCCTGTTTACCAGACATAAACCATATTCTTCTCAGCCCTGAACAGATGTTAAATATTTCCATCTTATGTCTTCAGAGAAAATAGTAAATTCTATATTTATTATGTACCCTATTGCCTAATAGTTCAAGTGTTTGGGATAGATAAATTAGAAACCATCATTATTTTGCATGTGCTTATGACAATTTGTACAACATCATAAAAATCTGGTGATTCAATTGCTCTGTAGCCCATTTTTACAAAATCTTGACTTAATTTTGAGAATTGATCTGTAAAAACATGATATGGCAAAATAAGCAGATCATGTAGGATGATTAAATAGAGATTTGGCCTTCCTAGTAATCCTGTGTTTTTAAAATACAGACTTTATATTCAAGAACTGAGGATCACTAGCTCATTAAAGTCTTATCCTTCCATCATGATGCATTGTGAAACATCCATGTTAATATTGTTCTGTATTAAGAATTAGCAATAAAATTACCTGTAGATTATGGTGATTTTTGTTTCTTTGCAATTTCAGTTGCTAAGAAGTGTGACTTATGTACTAAAAGGTTCTCTGCAAATGCCATTATAGCTATGCATTTTTTGTGGCATTTCTTTTAAAGAATAGGGAATTGACATGCCAAATGCTTTGCCTTCATTTGGAGGTGAAGAATTTTTGATTAGTGCTATATTATGCTGACATTTTATTCATAAATCAGACTGCAGTAACTTATGACTGAATGACCATAGCCCTCTTTGCTTACAGCCTTGTACTTCCTGAGAAGCTGGAGTATATTGTAAGCAAGTATGCTGAACATTCCCACGATAAATGGGCCTTTGAAAAGGTAGGAGTTATTTTAAGACTTGCAACTGTCCAGGACGAGTAAGTAATTGCTAGGGTGAATTCTGAACTTGAAACTGGACACTTTAACTGAAAGGCCACCAGAGTGTATGGATGTCTACATATTTATTTTGGAATATGTGGAAGAAACCTCTCGCTTAAGAAAATGCACTGCAATTTGTTACTTCTTCAGAGAATTTATTAGGAGACTTGAGGAGAGTAAAAAAGGGAGGTTTGGTTTGGGTTTGGGGGTTGTTTTTGTTTGTTTGGGGTTTTGTTGTTCTTTGTTGCTTTCTTTTCAATATTTTAAGTAACAATATATAGCTCTTTAGGCATCACTTTGCCTGGTAATGGTGCTTTTTGACTGGGAGTCAGAGATTCAATTTTACTGCAGCAGCTCCATGATCTGAGCACTGAGAAAGAACAGCCTAATGTAATTTTTTATTTCAGAAGAGTAGTTGCAGCTTTTCTTTCTTCTTAGCTTTAAGAGGCCTGCCATGTATTGAATTTCTCTATAATTTTCCAAATGCTCTGTGTGTTTGTTTCATTATTTCTACAAAACTACAAGAAAAGACAATGAATTCTTAAATAATTTATTATAACAATTAATAACAAATGAATAGCAATTTTATGGAAGAGTTGTATAAAATAATTCTCTTGTTTGGGGGGGCCTATGTATGCAAATTTTTAGAGGAAGCTACACATACATATGCATATGTAAATATGCACAGAATATTTTCAAACCATAAATTTCAGTTACTGGTGTTCAATGTAAAGGATTCATTAGTTCGTTCTTCAGTTCTTCATCTGTTGATGTTACATATTCTTCTCTGTGTTTCTAACTTTATCCTCCCAGAGAACTGGGGCACTCTTTTTTGCCTCAGTCAGTGCTGTCTCAATGCACGAGACCACTTGAACGGGGCCAGTGTAAGTCAGGCTCAGGACTGGTACCATGAGACCCACTGCTCACAGGTGGCATCCATTCTGTCTCAGGCATGTTCTGTTCCTGCAGATGTGTGCATGCTCCTCCCCTGTGGCACTGAGCAGCTCTTGGGGTGGGGTAGCAGTTTGATGTGACAAAAGAAACTGGCTAATTTGCTCTCACTCATGTTGTTCTTATTTCAGTGGGATTTTCGGTGGTTTTTTATTCTTTTACAGACTAATAGTGGATGGAAGTATGGTGTTTCACTGGATGAAAATATGAAGACTCACCCATTAATAAGGCCTTTCAAAACTTTAGCTGAAAAGGTAATAGAGGAAATTTCAGCTGCATCAATATGAAGTAGATTGATTTGTGTGCTTTTAAAAATACGTTTCAAATATACTCTGTTAAATGTCAGGCAGAGGCACAAACAAGATAATTCTTACAGTTAATAGGAACAACTTTATGCTGAAGTGATTTTTTCAGTTAATCTTACACTGAGTCTTGTATAATTTGCTTCCATTAGGCATAATGTTCATTGTTTCTTCATAGGCCTGGGCAAATTTTAATTCAAAAGTATCAGTAGCACAGTTTTTTCAGGCTTCCATGGATGAGAAATGACTGGCAGAAACTCCTGGAGCTTAATGAAAGTGTAATTTAACATATCTGAAGGCAATTTTGTCTTCCAGAAAGATGGTAGAAAAATGTAAAAGAATGCGTAGGAGATGATTCAGTTTAAAATGCAGAAAAACATTTAAAGTATTTTGAATTTCTTGACTAGGCACAAATGTCTTCTAGTTGTCAGATCAGTGAAGTGAATTTGAATTCTGTTACTTATTTTTGTAATGATTCACTGGGAGACAGAAGTCAATTACATATGTCCCTCTTCACCACATTTTTCCTGTTCAGAAAATAGACATGACAAGAATCAAGAGGGATTAAAGAGGTTGAGTTTCCTAAGGTTTGTGAATTGCTTTGGAATCTTTGGAGAGGAGACAAAGCATTGTTGGTTGTTATTTAAGCATTTCAAAGAGAATTTTCTGAATTGTCTGAAATAAGAACTTTGGAACATAAAAATGAGGTCTATCCCTAAAAGTTGTCATTTTGAGCAACTGGTTTATGGTACAACATGAAATACTTTGATTTAATTGATTTGAAAAGTCTTAATATGGCATACTCAGAATTTTGCCACAAATTTTCAGAATTTTTCTAACACTTTTACTTTTCAAAAGAGTGTTGGAATATGGGCTGTTGCCTATTTTTTTATTGGTAACTGTGTTTATATTAAGAGGTGGAGTTTCAGTAACCTGTATCTCTGAGTGGATATAAATTCAGGAAGACTAAACAAAAGGTTTAAAGTGCTTAATGCATTTGAAGATACATACTTGTTTAACTGATTTACAGCACTCACAGTACCATTGTTCTTTTATTATTTTGTGCTGGTGAAATTAATAAGTTTCCAGGTCCAATCTACACTATTTTTCCAGGGCTCATTGCAGTGCTGTTAGTTTCTAACACGCATCCCAACAATAAATGCCACTAAGAATATATTTTTTTAATTGTAGGTATTTCAAAGCTTTTCTCTGATGTAAAAAGAACTATATTTTGTGTTCTCACATAATATACAAATGTTCTATAATTTTGTGGTACGTGGCACTCAGTAGAGAAGGACAGAATATTTTTTATTGTGCTCTTGCTACTTACTAAATACAGAAAAAAAATTGCCTTCTTTTCTTCAAAGGAAAAGGAAATTTATCGTTGGCCTGCCAGAGAATCATTGAAAACGATGTTGGCCTTGGGATGGAGCCTAGAAAGGACCAAGGAGGGAGGAGAAGCAATAATACACCAGCGTGAAAATGAAAAGCTTCGTAGCATATCTCAGTCTAGTCAGGTAAGGAAGAACGCCTTAATTTTAGAAAAAAAAAGGTCTGTTTATTAATTTACTAGTAAATTATTGACAATTATGTCAATTTTATATTCTTTTAGTGAAAAGAAACTTTTAATAGTCGAGTTCTAAGACTGGAAGTCATGTCACTGTAATTAAACACTGTGCAACACTAAGGAGGGGATTCCAAAAAGCTTTTAAGACAATGAGGCTATAAGAGACCATAGATATTAGTTTTCTTAGAAGAACTGAAAAGCTTTTTAATATAGTCATTCAAAGAAAACAGACAAAGCATTTAAAGACTTTTATTTTATAAAAAATAAATGTGGCAATTTTCTTTTTTTGGTCAAACAGAAGAGCCTAACATGGGCTTTTGTTAAGATGATAATTACGACTGACAAATTAGATTGCACATTTGATACAGGTTTTTTTTTTAAATCTGCAGGCAAAATTTTCAGGTGACGATAGATTTTTTTTGTAATCACATGTTGAGACTGCTGGTCAATATGTCTTGGAGGAGGAAAGCTGTTTAAAATTATGACAAGAGCTGAGGAATTGTTATTGTACACCTCAAGGTGAATTACACACATTTGTACATAAATGTAGTGAGAGTTAATAAGCAGTGCATTGTGCACAAGTCCTGGAAGGAGTGTGCAAAGCTGTGTCACAAGCTAATTCCTTGCGTACACTTGCACCAGCACTGATCCTGTGAGCATCAGTACCCTGCACCTTAAGCCTGTGCTGGGTTCCTTCTCCAGTACCAGTATTTGCTTACCAAAAGGGGCCCCTGAGAACTCATTACAAGACAATACTTCAGCATTTCCTATCTCTCCAGCAAACCTCACTCCCTTACAGGAAATTCTGCTGTCTCTGGAATCTCTGCTTCCAGCCAGTTGAACTTCTTCTGCAGTTGGGCCTTCTTGCCCAAGAAGATGCAAAATAAAGACGTGACAGGGTAGAGGTTTCCAGTGCATAATTAACTTGAGCACACGTTTGAAATCACTGATTTATATGTAACCATTCACATTTAACATGCACCTCTAACAGGTTTTTGAACTGGAGTTTTCTCACTTGAACCGGTTGAAGATTGTGTTAATATATTACACTCCTGCTTTTTCTTAGTCTTCAAATTCCTCAAGAAAATAATGTATCTTTTTGTTGTTTTGTCTCATTCTTAGCACAGGGCTCACTCAGGCTGTTCCCACATGGTTCTGTCATGTTTTGAAGGCACATCTTTTATGTCTCATGATTGGTTTCCTCCTAGGCTAAAAGCTTAGTTCTTTGCAGCTTGCCACCTGTTGTGAATAGAGAGATCTAAGTATCTTCAGGAACCTGCATGCTTCCACACTAGCAAACCCATTCTCTTAATCAACCAGTGCCTTCAGTACATTGCAAAATAGGTGAACAGCTTCTACAAGAAAGTATAAAATTGGGAATGGTGTTACTCTAATCAGGTCAATGACAGAGATGTTGTAGTTGAATATTTGGTCCTTTTATCTGAAATTATTTTATCTGAAATTATTTTATCTGAGAATAATTTTCTTTGCCCCTGCAGGGAAATGGGTATAGCCCAACACCACTTGATCTCTCTAATGTGGCACTTTCTAGGGAGCTTCAGGTTCGTATTTGTGTAAAATATGTCTTACATATATTATGCTGAAAGGAATGGATGTACTTGGTTTCATTATTATTAATGAGTTGAATTTTGCTAGGTTCTATGAGTGTATTTGTGACTGTAGTTGTGATAAGCTGTTGTAGAAAGGGTGCATGCTATTTACATACTGAAAGATGAAATTTCTACTGTTCGTGCCATTGGTGCTTCCTGAGTTCCTATAAAAAATTAAGCACGAAGCTAAGGAAGGGGCTGTCAACAGCATGTTATAATATGTGTATCCTGTGCTTGTGCTGACTTCAAAGAACAGCTGAATATAGAAATTACACTTAGCTATGATGTTTCTTTATCACAAGAGTGTAGACTTAAGACTCTGAAATCATGCAGCATTACAGAATTTTTAATTGTCACCTAATCTTGCGTCTTGTTTTTTCTGATGCTAATGTAGGGAATGGTTGAGGTAATGGCAGAAAACTACCATAATATATGGGCCAAAAAGAAGAAAATGGAGTTGGAAAGCAAAGGTAAGACACAATCCTGCAAACCACCCCAAAAAAGACAAGGACAATGAGGGAGAACAAACAATCTGAAAGACGACAGTGTAAGACAATCAAAAATGAATAGTTCCTTTTGTACATGAAGCAGAATAAATCTTAGAGCAGAAAAACTTACAGTTCTTTCAACTTTACTAAAGGTGGAGGTAGTCATCCTTTACTGGTACCTTATGACACATTGACAGCCAAGGAGAAATCACGGGACCGTGAAAAGGCACAAGAGCTGTTTAAATTCCTTCAAGTCAATGGCATAATCATCTCTCGGTAAGTTGCACATTTTTTCAGATGCTCGCTTGCATTCAGTGCACAAACCAGCACGTTAATCTCATCTCACTGCAGACTGGCAGTTATTAACATAATTACTGTTCAGCATTTCTTCTATGAATCAGAGTTACTTTTATGTTCAGAAAGACTCTTCTAAAACAGCATATTCAGGCAGCATTTTTAATAAGTATGTGATCATAATAAATACAAAATGCAACAGTAGGGTAATTAAACAAGAGGATAATTTAAAATGTCTAAGTTAGTAGCTAGCAATGTCAGTAAGGATCATGGGAAAATTAATCTGAGGTCTGATACTGAAACATATCTATGTAAAACTGCTTTTTAATCCAGCTTTTGAAAAAAAATTGCTTTGAGTTCTGTAAAGTAAAAAAACAAAGTGGCTCTACTTTGTGGGCACTATCTTCTACTCTAGCAAAAGCATAGACATCTTTAATTTTACTGTAACTTGAATTGCTGTGTCTCAAAGCAAGCTGGTTTGTGAGGACTTCTTACTGTACTATGTGGCTTTCTATGATGGAATTGTGAATTGCTATACTATAACTCTCCTCTTTTCTTGTATGAGAAACGCCTGAACACATAGGAAACCTCGATTTTCTGGCATTAAGCATTTTTGTGAATTAAACTGTATTCATTGACAAATTTTTCTGTACACACATAAAGTCAGATCTTTTGTGAATGCATTTATTTCTACTTTTCAAGTCTGTGACTATTGAAAGTATACTCAGAAATTTATAAAAATCAATTTTTAGGATCTTCAAAATGTAACTTTGTTCACTTCAAGAGTTAATAATATTTCAAAGAGCCGAGAAAAGTGTTCCAAGTACATTTCTGTATTACTACAGAGAAAAATTCCCTCCTGCCACATAGGTAGGTTCTCAGCCTGAACTCAAAATGTAGATATGCCACCAAATATTTTTATAACCTGCATAGCTGCTTCAGAGCCATTGAATAAGAAAAGCTGGTCTACTTAGTGCAAATGAATGATCTTCTGAAACACCAATGGAAATGCTCAAATTTTGCAGCTGCATGTGTTTGGATCAGGAAATCAATTTTTTTAATGTTATATCATGGGACAAATCAACTTGAAAAAGCATGTTCAAACTCTTCATTGATACAGGCAAAGAGTTTGCAGTGATTTTGTATATCAAGATGAATCAAGATTATCCTGTTTTCAGTGTTTTCTTCAGATGAATATATGCATCTATATATATATAAAATCTTTTGAAATACTCATTGCAATTATCACATTTCAAGATGTTATTCTTGAAAATGTTGGACTAATCATTAAACATAGGAATTGTTTATAATTGGAAATGTATAGGCGGAGTGTACTGTACATATACCATCTGCCTCTGTTTTTGGGTTTTTTGCTCTTTGCTGAGAATATTTTTGAAACACTTTGTTTGTTTATGACATACAGATAAATCTCTCAGGCCTTACTCAAGTATGTATTAGAACAACATAGTATTTTGTTACATATCTTTAAATCTCTGCAAGGTCTTTGGATATTGTTTTTTATACTTCACAGACCTATCAACATATTTCAGTATTTAGGAAAGTATGTGTAATCTTTTAGGAACCATGACTCCTTATATACTCAAAAAGACAATATTTACAATGACCTCACTGAAAATACAGATATGTACTTAGTCTCCTTTGTGAGAGTGAGGCAGCAGAAGATGCCTCTCAAGCATACATAGCTTTTAATTCATACTAAATAATTTGATTTCACAGGTGATAAATTAATAGTCATCAAAGTATACAAACTAGAACTCTTTAAATAGAATTTTTATTAATTTTTTCACAAATTAAACTAAGATGGGAGGTTAGAGTCCTACTAAGTGTATGTTTAAAATGGATTGAAATGTCTTCCTTGGTCCTCTGGCTGTGTTCCCCTAGACTATAACCATTTCTTTCCTCTTAACTGTGTTCTGACATGGTCAAGAGCATATATTTTATTATTAGTTTCTTATGTTGTTAAAATTTCTGCTACATCATCCTTCTCCCAGAATTACTTTTTTTTGCTTGGAATTCTCTCATAGCTGTTTTTAAACTGCTAGTCTAATATTCCATTTTACCTCCCTAATTTACTCCCATACCAGTGGTAAGGACTCTTAGTACAAATGATTATTTTCTTACACCACAGCAGTGAGTCCAGCAACTTCCCTTTTTTTTTGCTCTTTTCTTGCTTTTGCCTCAGTGCCACAAACTACCAGTTCCTTCCTTCTTCCCTACTTTTCTGACACATTGTTCAGCTCCTTTGTAGTCTCTGCATGTCCTTTGGACAGGTTATTTTCTCTTAACTGGTAAGGGCTGAATCTTCCTATCTGCTACTATTTGAAGAGGCTGCATAGAAGCAGATGAAGTAGCCATTTATGATTAACCAGAGGTTTGCCTTAACACCACTCAGTTACTTCCTCACTTGATAAAGCAGTTAGATGTCCTGAGTGTGACCCACCATCCACCAACAGAAAATCTTAATCAGAGTTCAGTTCTTTTGGTATTGGAATAAAGAGACTATGAAGAAGTTGCAAACTAAACAAAAGTACAAGAGAACCTCAAGGAAATGAAGATGAAAAATTAAGGACTTGTGAAAGCAAGTACATTTGAAAACAGAATAAATTAAAAAATGTATAGAATTAAGTGACTTCAAAAGGGTAACGAAAAAAAAATCCCTGGTCTTGTCCTGGATGCCAAGACAGAAAGGATTGTTTGCAGATTTGTGGAATGAACCCTTAGCAAGGAATTGGAGAGTCTGGCTACCCTTCAGAGCTTTGATAGTCTGGAGAAATGGGCTGACAGAAATTGTATGAGGTTGCGCAAAGGTAAATGCAAAGTCCTATACCTTGGATGGAATAATCCCAGTAACAGGGGAGCTGAGCCTGGGAGCACATGTGCAGAAAAGCTCTTTGAATTGTGCGTGTTGAACATGAATCAGGAATGTGTCCCTGTGATGATGAAACCTGACTGAGTACTAGTTTTTATCAGCAAGTGTGTTCTGCAGGTTGACAGATCATGAGATTCTATCAGGAGGATATTGTCCCATTTTTTGGTTCTCCAGTGCTAAGCAAGACATTGAGAACAAAGTCACTCAAGTGGGAGGCCACTGAGGTACTCTGTGGATGCTCTGTGGATGGATGCCAATGTCATGCCAGGAGAGGCTCTGAGGAGTGGTTGGATTTTTTTCAGTTTTAAAACAGAAGGCTACAATAGGATTTATGTCTGTCTTCAACTTCTGCATGCACGGTTATAGAGAAAATGAGGTCAAACACTTAGTCCTCAAAAGTAGTAAGTTGTTACAAGGAAAATTCCAGCTAGATATAAGAAAATATTTCACCACTATTTTTTTTCTTGGTGAGGGTGGCCAAATATTATAGGGTCTCCAGGGTCGTTATGAGATTTTGATCCTTGAACCTACTCAGCACATTATCATACATAGTTCTGAGCAACCTTGTCTTGTGGCTTTGCTTTGAGGTGGGACTTAGATCAGATGATTTTCAGAGGTTCCTTCCAACCTTAATTTGTGTGTGATCCTAAAGAATTTTAGAATTTCAGTCATGCAGGTTTCGTTTGTACTTAAAATCAAATCCAGTATTTTAAATCTAGCCTCAGACAACCACATGTATTTTTATTCCTCTTTAATATCTTGTATGATCAACTGTGATTTAGGTAATGACTTTTTCTTAAAGAAAATAATAAAACACACCTCTTTAGAAGTTATTGTATTCTGCTGAAAATTTTCAAGTACTTTAATAATATAATAGTTTGTTACTTAAATGTAAGGTTTTGTTTAGTAGCTGAAGTAATTTTGGCGTTGTTCATAAAATTAAAGGACAAAATGAAGTTTAACACTGATGAAGAGTAGTACTTAGGCTGATTTTGTAAAGATGCAACTGCTGACTTCCCAAACACTTGGAACATAAATGTGTCAGAAGTAGAAATTGAGTGACCAATGCATTACTTTTTTAGATTCAGATGCATGATGGCTATGTTTGTGCAATAAGCTAGCACTCTAAATTTCTTATCCTAAAATATATGTTTTGTATACTTTAGTCATAAGCTAATATACCTCTTATTAAAGTCAGTTCATTTTCCTCTATTTCTTCCTAGATAGTTGATAATTAAGAGTTACCATGGTCATTTTCTGCTTCTCATGAAAATTTACCATAATAAAAAAATAAGGCATGAAATGCTTCATGGTACTGTCATCATTTGTACTACTGCCATCATCAATGCTACTTCTCCTAATCCTTTCCAAAACAGGGGCCTGAATGACATGGAGTTGGATGCTTCATCCATGGAAAAGAGGTTTGCCTTTAAGTTTCTGAAGAAAATTTTAAAGTATGTTGATTCTGCTCAAGAGTTTATTGCACATTTGGGTAAGTTGCAGATTTTATTTTTAAAATCATTAGAATTGTTGAAATTTAAATATTTGATTGATACATTTACATTTTTAGTGATCACTATTTTTATTGCACTTAAGAAAGTTAAATCATGTATTTTAATTTTCAGATTAAATTATGGAATATTTGTAACTAGCTAAGCAGTTTCTGCTCTTTTATTTTTATTTGAGTAAAACTAATTTTTCAAGTCTATCTGAAAGATCTATTGTGTTATTTATTATTAGACAGCTTCTTATTTGTGTCTGCCTTGACTCTATCATTGCAGAAGCCATTGTAACCAGTGGAAAAACTGAAAAATCTCCACACGACCAAGAAATAAAATTCTTTGCTAAAGTGAGTGATTATTTCATGTTCACATATGTTCCACTATACAGAATATGTAAATTTGTAATGTTAGACTGTTTTTCACATAATAGAAATATATATTTTCCATTTTTTAATGATAACTAATCACTGTTATCAAATATTTTGAAATGTCTTCAGAAATATCTCAGTATATTTGCTGGATTCAAATAATTCAAAATACTTCAAAAAATTTGTTTCTGTATGAGAAGGAGCATAAAAATTAAGATGCAGATTATTCATTACATGATATTAAATACTCTTACTGAATATATAAATTTAATCTGAATTTTTTTACCACAAGATATCACTGAAGCGCACATCATCTAATCAGCAGAAAGAAATACTCCTATGCAGTCTTAGATCCAAAACAGATATCTCTGTGGAAGTCTGTTTATTATTTATGTAATTTTGAATAAAATTTTAAGACTTCAGGATTTAATTTACATGAGTTTGTGTCTGAAATGAAAAAATGCAGCTGTTACAGAACTAAAATTCTTCTTATGAACTTTGATTAATCAGAGCATTTCTGCTACATTTACCATTGTGCTCTGTAAAAAATACATTTTGTGTCTATATTTCTTAGGTTCTTTTACCATTAGTTGATCAGTACTTTACAAATCACTGCCTCTACTTCCTGTCTTCTCCATCAAAAACCCTCAGTAGCAGTGGATATGCATCAAATAAGGAAAAGGAAATGGTAGCAAGGTAAGTAAAAAAATAAATGTATCCACAGCAGGGTTTTATTCAGATAACCAAAGGTCTCTTCTTAGATTGCAGAGAAAGACAGATCAAAAGCTGACTTTCCTCACCTGGAAAGTGAATATTTTATTTATATGAGAATGGCAGTGAGTGAATAAAACTCCTCATCTTGCTTTCATATATATATATAGACACACATATATATATATACACACATATAAATATACACACACACAATTAAAGAGTTAAGTACATATGCTATTTTTTTACAATATGCAATTGTAGATGATAACATCAAAATACTAATAAACTATTCTGTGAGCAGTGGAATTACTTAGTTTCTGATGGGTTCTGTTTCATTATGTTGGTGGCAGTTTCTGGTTGAAGCTCTTTCCACAGTTGGTTCATTTAAATGGTCTCACACTTATTTAAATTTTCAGCTACCAAAAAAGTGTTAAAAATATCATGAGGCAGCTTTTTAAGGGGAAATATGGATTCTATACAAAATCACCTCTGCCCCTGCACAAGTATTACTGGAATTTAATAATTTTTGCATGTCTTTACTGTTTAGATGGAATCAGCCAATTGACACAAAGTTATTCTAGAAAATTCTGTTTAAAATAATTGCCTTTTAATTTAGAACGTGCTGCCTATTTGAAAATATGAATTTCTATTTTCTGCAATTAAAATATAAAAATAATTTTAAATAATATTTGTGTGTTAACTATTACTGTAATTTAATAATTTGCCAGGTCTTGTCTTTCCCTTGAGGTGTGCTGCTGATTACTTTCTTTTGGAAATTTTGTGTCCTAGCATTTCAAACTGTTTTACTCTCATGTTTTCTTAGTTCAGCCGTCAGTTTCTCAGATTTCTTTTACTTTCCTTCACTGTGTTGACCAGAATTAACTGCTTTTTCCAGTGGAAAGTAGATATAAAATTTGAAAGGAAAGGTTACTTACTTGTTATTACATAAGATCAGGCCTAGGACTCAGCTTCCTTCCGTTCTTCAGTTTATCTCTCAACACATTTTTGCACTTCTCTAAATTGTTATTACCCTTTGTTTCCATCTTCTTTGTGGGTGGCAGTCCTTACAGAGCAGTTGTGCGTAAGAGTGGTGAGTCCCCAAGATTCTGCTTTACTCAGCTCTCAGATATTGACAAACCTGCAAGAGAGTCCTCCAGGAGCTGGGAAAGACAGCTCAGGCTCAGGAGGATGGAAGTGTCACTTCATTTCATTTCAATTTCATGCTTCCCCTCTGAGTACTCCTGTTACTTCTCTAAGGTCAGGTCTTAGTGAAGGTAGAAGGATGCGTTCTAGGCTTATAGAAGTGGCTTTAAAAGACACATGAAGAAGTTAGATGTCTAGCAGACATATCTGCTAGTATAACTGCAGAAATACCTTATCATTCTTAGTGCATCCTTCACTGAGAGAAGTGACTATCTGCCATTTTCATCTTATAGGAAGTATAGTATCTCCTTACCATTGTGAAGATAACAATAACAATCTGTGCTTGGTATAAGACCATACAAAGTCCAAAGGTATATGCTTCATTTTCTTACGTCCTAATTCCATTTGTAAAGTATGGCCCAAATGATATGCGAGTCTGTCAGCTGTCTGTTAAAGTAACCCCTTTAATCTTTAGGGTGTTTGTGCTATATTCTCTTAATTATCCTACTGTATTGACAGGTAGGTTAGATATGCAAGTATCTGATATGCTTGCCAGAAGCTCTCTAGTGTGTATATACTTAGGATTCATATTATCATCATCAGAGGGTAAACACAAATTTATTTATTTAGAAAGGACATCCTTGCAAATAATTTTAAATAGTATGAAGATTTTTAACATTCATTTCCTGTGGAATTCCAAGTAAAACACTAAAATGTTTGTCATTTTTTTCTTGTTCTTACAAAGAAGTTTTTTATTCAGAAATAATAGCCGTAAAGAATGACTCAGCCATATCAGTTGCAATTGTTGAAAATCACTGTCAAAAGAAAGTTGCAGATTTCAAGACACCTCTGAAGTGGTGAAGTATAGAAAATGAGAGATCTCAGGAGCTTCAAAATGTTACTCTGCTTAATGCAGTTGACTGTTACCATCATGTATCACTCAAAGTACGCTTTCCAGGAACTATGTTGTGTTTTCTTTTTCATATTCCTACTATTCTTTACCTCATATTCTAAATAAATCTTTCATCTTTGTCTTGTTTTGCACTCTCTGTTCTTCTCTACTTTAGCCTGTTCTGCAAACTAGCTGCTCTTGTTAGACATAGGATCTCACTTTTTGGTAAGTAGTTAAGAAAGAGCTTGATAAAAATTTAAAGAATACATAACCATTGTTTCTCTCTTACCTGAAAATTTTCACAACTATAGCCAAAATTCTATTAAATGCTCCCTAAGCCTCTAGTGAAATTAGTAAGGGCATTGAACATGGCTCTGAAGCTAACACTTGATAAAATACATAAAGTATCAAAGCAGGAAAAAAAGCACATTGTCATATATCTAGACTCCATTTAAAAAAAGAAAAAAAATCAGTGCTTTGCAGTTACTTTTAGCTTTTCCAAAGTAATCTTACACTAATTATTTTGGTTTCTGTCATCCAACTGTTGAATCCAATAGACTAATTTCTCAACAGATAAAAGGGGATGTAAGGAAAAATAATACGCCTCCTACAAAGATATTGGTAAAAAAAAATTAAAATAAACATAAGTACTACAAGATACGGAGTTCAGAATGTTGTAAGGTTAGGTGGTGAAAATTTGCCCCAAGTAGACATTAGTTATTCTGTTTTGTTCTTATATAGAAATTGACTTAAAAAACTAAGAGTTATTTCTAGAATCAGACTTGACTGCTTCTTCAGTGACCTAAGGTGGGAGACTTAGGTAATGTCTTGTTTAAACTGTGCATCTCCAGTAAGGACATTTTGGATCATTAGATGATGCTATGTTTCCTGTGCTATTGTGCCCTCACAGTATCTCTTTCTAACCAGGTAGTGATTCTGCTACAATGGTGAACTGCCTGCACATCTTAGCTCAGTCTCTTGACACACGGTAAGTTTGCAACTTTTGTACCAACTCAAACTACAAAGGTTTCAGAGAGCTTTTTAGAAGCAGTTGGATTGTTTCTGCATTTTTTTTCTTTATTCGTAATCAATTATATTAATGGCATCAACAATTCAGATATTGCCCTCCACAGTAGCAAATTTTGTCTGAAGTGTTTCAGCTACATTTTTCTGCTCAATGTCTGTCATTCAAACACTGAAAAGACTTGTCAACCTGTCCAAGTTCATTTGAAGACTTTATGGGGATACATAAATGACATGGCCATTGGAACTGAAAGTAGTGATACCTACAGATATTAAGAAAGTTTAGTGCATAGTGTAAAATCTGTCATTAGAAATATGTAGAGTATATTATTTTTGGGCATAGTTATATTTGCTAATTTTACTGCTTATCATTGAAGTGACTGCATAGATTAAAACAGAGGCCAGAATAGTTTTTGAATTTGAGCTGTTTTCTGGCCTGGTTAAGTTACACAGCAGCCTGATAATGAGTTTATTGTGGACTTGTGAACAACACTGGAATCTTCATTAAGGTGACAGTGAAGCATGCAAAAAGTCAAGGAATGGGACTGTGATTCTGGTATTGCAGTTGCATTTTCTATATTTAGGGAGCTTTAAAGTATTGTGACTTACACACCTATCTACTGTGGCTCCCATAAAGCTATAGGGATTAAGAGTTTGGGGGTTTTGAGCACATTTTATAGAGGAGCTTTCTCATGACTTTCGACATTTACTGAGAAGGCATTATCTTATTCAAAAGCAGATCACAAAAACCTGGAAAGGCAAGGCTATGGAATCAAGGTCTTCGGTGTTATTATTTTGTATTAAAAACTGAAAGAAAATTGTTGCTTATACTGCTATTCAGATGTAAGTGCCCTTTTCTGTTCATAATGTGAAGTTCCCTGATACATGGGGTTATCTTCAAAGACTGACAGAATGTAACTAACGTGTACCTGTATCTCTATACAACTACTAAATATGAAGACAAAGTTGATAGTTTTTCCTTTATTTTTTTTCAGAACTGTTATGAAATCAGGATCTGAGCTTGTTAAAGCGGGATTGCGTGCCTTTTTTGAAAATGCAGCTGAAGACTTGGAAAAAACTTCCGAAAATCTTAAACTGGGAAAATTTACTCATTCACGAACACAAATCAAGGGTGTTTCACAGAATATCAATTATACTACAGTAGCATTGTTACCAATCTTAACATCAATTTTTGAACATATTTCACAATATCACTTTGGAATAGATTTGCTTTGTAAGTATTTTATTTTAATTTCGAATTTTATTGTGTTATAAAGGTACAAATACTTTTTAGTAATGACTGCATGGATTCAAAGGATGAAATTCTGTTTTCAGTAACATGTACATTTCCAGAATTAATTCTGAAATTAGCAATATAGTACCTTATTTCTAGTACATGTTCAAAAATAATACTCAATAAGCTTATTTATGTACAACATTTCTTCAAACATTAAGAGGGAAATTAAAATATCCCTTAAAGTGCTCTCTTAAGAAATGTGTGGATGAGACTAGTTTTCTATACAAAATCTGTATTTCATTATATTAAAGGGGACAACTATCTCTAAGTTCCCTGTGGATTTTCCCTTACATGGGAAAACAACTGTAGGTCTTTGAATTTATATTTTCCCTGTTTTTCACATCAGTTAAATACTGAAATGACTCCTTGAGATTCAGCCATATGCTGAATGGTCTTATTGCATTCTAATGTCTCTAATGTCTGTAATTATGTTCCAAAATTTTGTATATATTTAGGTCATAATTAAAAGATGGATAACCATGGAAATAATTTCTTTAAAAATATGGTGAATGTTTAGATCATTTACTTAAAGGTTAGACACACAGAGTGATGTCATTTAGCTGAAGATTGTACTCTGTGAGTGTGACAAGCTGGAATATCTTAGTAGCAAGTGTCTGCTGTCCTCTTGGAATATCTGATGATCTGTTAGGCTTTGGAATGAATGTAGTTGATAGACCAGGAATTAGAGACATTGAAGGTAAATACTATGTGGAGTATGGACAGTCAGAATGTTCAGTGATATATGTGCTTAAAGTTTTAGATACTGTTTAACATATTGCATAAAACAGATGTTTGATACTTGAAAAGTAGTCCTTATCTGAATAAATACTGATAATGCATTTTCATTTTCCTCTAGTGGGTGATGTGCAAGTTTCATGTTACAGAATTCTTTGTAGCCTCTATTCTCTTGGGACTGGAAAGAACATCTATGTTGAAAGGTATTAAGTGTAAAACTCAGCATGCAAAATTTTCTCTTCTTTAGGAGCCTGTTGCAGAGGTAATAAAGCAGTTTGGATGAAAGGTGAATCCAAAAGAGTGAGAGATGTTTAAAATACACTTTCCCTTGAAAATAGTTGCCTATAGTTTAGCATTCAATTCCACAGGGAAAAAACCCTCAATAGAAGTAAATAACTTATTCTGCATATGGCAGTGTATCTGCACAGAGCCTATTTTTCCCATAAGAAAAGCTGAATTTTTCTTTGGATTGCCATTGGGTTCTCAAAGTTTTTCTACCACATATTGCTGTGATAAGTAGGCTGAGTACTAAGTAGGAAGCATCTGTTTCACACCTAAGTCTATAAAGGGTTCTCAAAAGAGTTGTCCTGAGCATAAAATCCTGAGGATATGCAGTGTTCTGACAACCATTAACTCTACAAAGAAAACCACTAGGTACTTGTATTTAAAAATGACTAAGGTCTACAATTCCTTTAAGTGTCTAGTTGCTATGCTATGTTTCAAGCCCTTTCTTCCAATAGAAGGGGATCAAATCTGTACTCGTTAGCTCAGAAAAGAGAACCATAATTTCTTGTCTGTGTATCACAAGACAGGAACCATGATAAGGATAACCCCTCCTCGTAATTGCAAAAGTTTCAGGTTAGGCAATTTTCAATGCCTTTCTTATGATGGAAAGTTTAAGATCCATAGGGAGAGAGAGACTAAGCTGGAAGAAATTCAAGTCTGTAGTCTGGTTAGGAGTGGATTTGCCTATTGTGAGGAATGCCAGTCTCCAATTCCTTCCTTCCAGAGTTTATTCAGAATTCTTTCATACAAAATGCAGGAGGTGTCTGGTGGACAGATCTTTCCTCCCACTTTGCATGCATGCACGTGTGTGCACAAGCTGCATGTTCTCAATCAGGCATTTATGCATCCATCTCTAATCACAAAGCTATACTCTTTTTCTCCTCTTTCTGGGCTTCAAAATCTTAAATACTCCTTTACATAGATCTAAGAGGAAAAATATGGAGTGCCGTACCCCTTATCTAACTAGCAGTCAGGGTCTCCTCACAGGAAATGAAATGTGATTGTGTTTGAGCTGCCTTTCAGTAAGAAAAGCTCACAGCACAGGCCTCCACTTAACTGCAAAATCTGTAAGCACTGGACAGTTTCCATAAACATATAGAAGCTAGAAGGATCACCTTTGCCTGCAGTATTTGTCTCCTTAGAATGGAAAAGCGATCAGATTGGATATATCCAGGAAAACTAATTATTCTCCTAAAGCTGTCTGAGATGTGCTCCACTGTGGATCTCATTTAGTTTGTTTTTCACTAGTCTCAGGCTCCTAAATTACAGTTTTAGGCAGACATCAGTGTCTATGTGGGAAGTCTAGGATTTCAAACACAATGCTCAATGTTTCAGCAAAACTTGGGAGTGATTGAGCTGACTTGAACATTTATTCAAATTAAGCAATGTTCAGTTTCAGGATCAAATTGCACATCTTTCTCCTAGTGAATTTTTGCAGGGACATTAAGTTTTACCTTTCATGGAAGAATGAGTCATAGTTCACTTTTCATAGATAAATATCTCTTTTTCTATGGCTGAAATAGTTCTGCTGGCTGCAGGGGCTCAGGACTAATTCTTAGTTCCATTGCTGCTGCTGCACTGTTAAGACAAACTTCCATTGTCAAATGTTTTGTCCTTTGTACAAAGATTATTTATCTTCTTTAGGATGTTGGAGTTGTTTCTAGCTTTTCTGTGAACATTTCTTCTCTAAAAGTCTCCATGGTTCATAAATGTTGAGAACTGGATGCAAAATGCTGTAGCTCTTGATTACTTTGAGCCCTAATGCTCTACTGACTAGATATCTTTCTTCATGGTGTTTCACTTGTCTTGGTGCACTAACAGATGATCCTTGAAAAGACACCTTCCCCTCACACTTTCCAGGAGTCGTCCCCAGAGGCTGAGAGTTTCTGCCCTTTTCTCAATCCCTTTTGCAATGCCCACATCCCAGGACAGGGATCCCTGATGCTCAGCTTCACTACCATCCACTTTCATATCCTGGGTCATGATATCCCAGCATTGGAGCAGCCAGGTCACGAGGGGCTCACCTGACTGGTGGATGAAACCTTTTCACACATCTCGCAGCTCACCCAGGGATAGGGATCACGTTTATCTCTCACCCTGAGTGTGCCTCCTTGTGAGGGCCCTACTTCCTCTTCTTCCCTCACTAAGCAAACTGATTTTGTCTGTCTTGTATTTTTTCTTCTGTGTAGGGGTTACTGCTACTGGCACAGGTTGTTCTTTGGTTCAGCTGCAGTTTGAGTGGCCAGAATGCATTGCTTTCCTCCTCCTCCTCCCCCCCAAGAGTGCTGTCTAGGATCAAGCAGTGTCCAAAAATAGTAGCTAGAGCCCAGCATGTTGCATAACTTTACACCTCCCTGAAACTGCCACAGCAGTTTTCCTTCAAGTATTCTGCCACTTTATCAAGCACTGTAGTTGCTCTGGGGTGAACTTAAAAACCATTGGAGCAAAATCATCCTTCAAAGGTCAACCCATTTTCTTCCACCTGCCATACCACTTGTGACTATCCACCCTTGAGGCACATCTCTGAAATACTCTCTTAAAAATCTCTTTTGTAACTCCACGGTGCGGACCAAAGCAAGGGGACCCAGAAGACCAAGCAATAAGAGCATGCTTTCCTTAATATCTGAGAGAAGTTCAAAATCCTCAAAAGCAGTTATCACAGGCCTGAAGGAGGATAAGGGTGTGAAAAGCTGAGGAAAATTATCCACCCTCTTCCTCCCACAGGCTGGGTAAAATTATTAATGGACTTCCTGAGGTGGTGCCCAAGGTAAGGGCAGAAGAGCAACACTGAATACACATCCCAAATGACCTTCATTGTCCTCGTTGTTATCATCATAAGCTGATATTACATTGTGCAGCAACAAAGCAATCCTGATCCCTCTCCCTGCTCTGAAAAATATCACCATGAGGAGCACATATTGCATATATGGGAATGTATTCAGGGTTAGGTACCGCAATCATGTGAACTGACCCAGCAACATTGTGACCAGTGGCTCTGGACCTAATACAACAAATGCTTAGATCACATTTGCTTTCTACTCACTCTGGTCAGATCTGTTGTTATCTCAGCCTTTTCTGCCCTGTGTTGAATGCCAAGTAAGGGTGTTGGTTTCAAAATGGTATTCTCCCAGTATTTCCCCTGGAAACACTCCAAACCATGTTCCACTTGCTCAGTCCCTCCTCCCCTGTCCCTGTGGTGGATGGAGAGAAGAATTGGAGGCACTAAAGGTAAATATCATGGGTTGAGATGAGAGCAATTTACTGGAAACAGCAACAAAATAAGGCAATGAACAGTAAGAGCAACAATACTAATGATGGTGTACAAGAAAGAGGCAAACAATTCAAATGCAATTGCTTGCCATCACACAGGACCCCTGACAAGGCCTGACCCCTAAAGAACTCTGTCCCTGGCAGTGACATGAGGTGGCATAGAATAACCTCCAGGTCCTGTCCATGACAAAAATTAACCCTGTCCTGATCAGAACCGGAACACTCGTGGAAGTGGGGTTTTTAAACTGCTTTTCTTGCACCACTGTGATCTCTGGTAGTTCTTTTCATGTGAAAAAAATTAATTTTTTCTAAGATGTCAGATAGTTCCTAATGTTTAAAAAATATTTTGAAAAATATTTTAAAAATCAACTGTAAATACTAATATGTCTTTTTATCATGCATGCTAGACACTGAAAGCCTGGTGAAACACTTTTCCTCTCAGATGACTTTTAGTGTCTCTCATATACAGGCAGCGTCCTGCACTTGGTGAGTGTTTAGCATCTCTCGCGGCAGCCATTCCAGTAGCATTCCTTGAACCTTCCCTCAACCATTACAATCCACTGTCTGTTTTCAACACAAAAAGTGCAAGAGAAAGAGCAAGTAAGTACTGTTCCTCACCAAAAAAAAAAAAAAAAGTCTGTTCACTCCACTCCAACTAAATAATAGAAGTTGTATCATGAAAAAGCCCTGAATGTATCCCTCAGAAGAGAGCTCCTGCTACTAATGTTTCATTGCTTGCCATTTTAACCTTGCTGTACTTTGTTGAGACTGTGCCAACAATGTTCTCTTTCTCCTAATATTTTTTTATATTTTTCTGAACATGGTGTTTGAATACTTTTCTAAAGATGCATACTGTAATATTTAAAGCTTAATTGAAGATCTATGTATCTACATTAGAAATATTTTTTGTAAAATACAGTTGTGTTCCTGTAGCAAAATGCAAGAGGTATAATATCTGATTTAAGTGAACAAGAAAATAATTTCTATGGTTTCATCATCTAACCAGTGATCCAAAGCAGTTTGGTATAGGGAACTCCCAGCAGAATATGATTAATTCCATGAAACCTTGATGAAAAAGGGACCTCAACAAGTTGGAGAGATGGGCAGGGAAGAACTGCCTGAAATTCAACAAAGGCAAATGTAGGGTCCTGCACCTGGGGAAGAATGACCCCATAAACCAGTCCAGGCTGGGAGCTGACCTTCTGGAAAGCAGCTTTGTGGAGAAAGATCTGTGGGTACTGGTGGACAACAAACTGTCCCTGAGCCAGCAGTGTGTCCTTGTAGCCAAGAAGGCCACTGTGACGTGCATTAGGAAGGGCATGGCCAGCAGGTTGAGTGAGATGATCCAGCCCCTCTACTCAGCCCTGGTGAGGCCTGACCTGGAGTTCTGTATCCAGTTCTGGGCTCCTCAGGACAGGAGACATGGAGCTATTGGAGTGAATCCAGTGAAGGGCAACAAAGATGATGAGGGGACTGGAGCTTCCCTCTTATGAGGAAAGGCTGAGGGAGCTGGGCCTGTTCAGTCTCACGAAGAGAGGACTGAGAGGGGACCTCATCATTGTATCCAAAATATCTAAAGGGAGGGTGTCAAGAGGACAGAGTCAGGGTCTCCTCAGTGGTGCCTAGCAATAAGAAAACAGGCAGAAACTGATGCACAGGAAGTTTCACCTACAATGAGGAAGAACTTTCCTGTGTGGGTAGCTGTGCATTGGACCAGATTGCTCAGAGAGATTGTGGAGTCTCCCTCACAGGAGACACTCAAGAACTGTCTGGACACAAACCTGTGCCACGAGCTCTAGGAATATCCTTGCTTGAGCAGGACCAGATCATAGAATCATAGAATAACCAGAGCTGGAAGGGACCCACAAGGATCATTGAGTTCAACTCCTGGCCCTGGACTCCCTAACAATCACACCATGTGCCTGAGAGTGTTGTCCAAATGCTTCTTGAACTCTGTCAGGCTGGTGCTGTGACCACTTCCCAAGTGACTAGACAGAGCTCCTCATAAGGCTTCCCCTTCAGAGCCTTCCCCATCCTTGTGGCCCCCCTTTAGAGGAGGGCCTCTAAAAGCTTTGTGTCTTTTTAATATTCTGATGCCCAAAACTGCGCCCCAGTGCAGAGCAGAGCAGAGCAGGACAATCCCCTCCCTTGACGCCTGGCAATGTTGTGCCTGATGCACTGAGGGACACAGGTGGCCCTCCTGGCTGCCAGGGCACTGCTGACTCATAATAAACTTGCTGCCAAACAGGGTCCTGAGGTTCCTTTCCACAACACTGCTTTCCAGCATCTCATTCCCCAGTCTATACATACAACCCCACAATGGGCCATACCCATTCTCTGATTCTCATCAAAGGAGCATGAGTCCTTCTGCATTGAATTTCTTTGCTTGTTTCTCTCCCAACTTATTTTTGATGGACTCATATCTTAAAGTATTTCAGCATTTTCCTCAGTGATCCATGAGAGCCACTACCTGCCAAAATCATTGTAGCTTTAAACAAACAAACAAGAAAAATAAATACAGGTAGGTTGATTTCATATGCTTCATAGAGTTTTTTCCATATAAAAGCAGTTATGGAAAAGCTTCTTCTAGCCCTTCCTCTCTGTCAGGTCTGCTTTATAGGAACAGCACTATATATCCATTACCATATCCATAAATAGTGGAAGAATTTTGCTGGAGTGACTGGCACTAGATGGCGATGGGTTGTTAATTGCTGAATAAGCATCCTCCATTTTCTAATACAAGCATATGATAACTGGAATTCTTTCTTGGCATTTTTGTTGGGAGATAGTTTGTGAACTAAGTGCAGTTTCATTTGAACCCCACCCATAGTTTTACGTTGTTTATTTCCCTTTCTCTGAGGTGGATTAAATCCTTGGCAAATCAGCATAAAAATTGTGAATGATTATGAATACAATGTCCAGAGTATAGCCAATATTAATAAAAGCTTTCTGTTCTGCACTTTTACATAGCTCAATAGATAATTGCAGGCCACCCTAGGGTAAAGCCATAGCTTTCTAGCAGCTATTGTTTACATTATTGCTATATGCACATCATCTGTAAGACACAATTTATGAAAGGAGATACCCATGCATACCCCAAAGTGTTCCTATAGTTCTGCCTGTACAAGATGGTGAAGGAAAAAAATCTGAGCCATTTGTATTTAGGGTTTAAACATAGATGTTCTCTTTCATTTTGCTAATTAATCTTTTGGTATTCTGTCCTTACTTGCAGTTTTAGGTATGCCTGATACAGTAGAGGAAATGTGTCCAGAGATCCCTCAGCTGGATAGACTAATAAAGGAAATAAATGATTTAGCAGAGTCTGGAGCAAGGTATACTGAAATGCCTCATGTAATTGAGGTGATCTTACCCATGCTATGCAACTATTTATCCTACTGGTGGGAAAGAGGATCTGAGAGTGTTCCTCAAAGTGCTGGGCCTTGCTGTACAATGATAACGTCTGAGCATCTGAGCATTGTTCTTGGAAACATTCTAAAAATCATTAACAACAATCTGGGAATAGATGAAGCATCTTGGATGAAAAGAATTGCAGGTACTATAAATATTTTTTTAACAGTAATTGTACGAATAATATTTAATTACTTTGCTATGCTTTACCTCATTGCCCAGTATTAAAATAACAAAAAAATATAAATAGAACCATCATGAAAGAAAGATAAATAAAAGATAAGTAACAATAAGAGAAATATGTTTATATTTTATTATTAGTTATATGCATGCATTGTAGCATCATTGTAAGTAGAGAGCTTTCTATTCACCATAAGAGATTTTGAAAATCTCCTCCTCTATGCACTTTGTAAGAGCCTTAGCATTTAATTCGGAGTTGTGAATTCCACTGATTTTTCAAGACACCTGAGTTTTACAGTAGAGGGTATAAGTGCTGTGAATTCTGTTCATGAAATATCAGGACAAAATGGAAAGAAAGTGTAAATGGTGAAATAATCTCAGGAGTAACCCAAGTTCAAAATTAGTTGGTTTGCCTGAATAAATGTGTGAGCTATTAAATAGGCTGAAAGTTTTTTCAAAATTTCGCGTTAGACATAGTATCTATCCTGCTATAAAAGTTTACTGTATCCAAATTTTGTCATTCATATTATACAGTATAAGAATATAATGTGCAATAACATTGTTCAAGACAATCTATGTAAAAGTAATAATTTCCTGCTAAATTTGAATAACTATTACCTATTAGTACAGTGGTTTTGGTATTTTAAATGCTGGAAGGTCTTTAATAATAACAAGGATTCCATTAAAATTTAGTAAGAAGTTTGCTGCTCAATTGTAGAGAATGTTTCCTGCAGTTTTGTACTGATTGTTCATCTATATAAGGTGATAATATACTCACGTTGTTCTTGCAAGGATTTTTGACTTGGGTAGTTATTACTAGTACTTATACAAAATTGTTTTATGACCTTGAATTACTCATTCATTCTATGCATTTTAACTTTCCCAAGGCAAAATAGGTAAAGGAATTCTTACAGAACACTATCTTCTGGTGGTTTTCTGACCTTGGACACAAAAAAATCATCTCAGACACAAAAAACCACAAACAAAACAAAAAGTATTTTTGTGAGGTCTTTGTGTCTCAATCCTTATTTTGCTTAGGTTCTTAATTAGAGACATGGGGCTTGCCAAAACCATGATAGTTTAATTTATATAAGACTGAAATACTTATAATCCAAATCCACAGTCCTTTAATCTGTCAATATGCAGTTTTTGTAAAGCTACAGTCATAGTTTTATTAATAATTTTATGGTGCAGAAATTTATGAAGCCCCATAACCTTTACTGTTTCTATAACTTCAGCATTCATTTTAATACAATGAAAAGCACCAGTTAGGCATTAATCATAGAATTATCTATATTTTCATGTATAGTTTATGCTCAACCCATCATCAGCAAAGCCAGACCTGATCTTCTCAGATCTCACTTTATTCCAACACTGGATAAATTGAAGAAAAAAGCTATGAAGATAGTGATGGAAGAAGAGCAACTGAAAGCAGACAATAAAAATGACACCCAAGAAGCTGAGCTACTCATTCTTGATGAGTTTGCTGTACTTTGTAGAGACCTTTATGCCTTCTATCCAATGTTGATACGTTATGTAGACAACAACAGGTAAAAAAACTTAATAATTAAACCCATATTTATTACTTAATATACTGGAATCCATGATCAGACAATCAGGAGGAACACACTTCACTTAGGGTGAGAATCAGATCATGTGTGTTTTAAGATTCTTGAATCTTAATCCTGAATAATTTAAGATTCCTAAAGAATTCTGTACCTTGAATTCACACCTCTTGCTCAGCTGCAAATTCCTAGATTAACTAGAAAAATGTTACCTGATCTATTAAATAGAGATTATTATATTAATCTGTCTTCTTTTAAGTATCTTATTTTAAATTTCTCTTATTTTTGTAATTAGAGCTAACTGGCTGAAGAAACCAGATGCAGACTCTGATGAACTCTTTCGAATGGTTGCTGAAGTTTTTATCCTGTGGTGTAAATCACATGTAAGACAAAATGTGCACTTTTCCTTTCATTTCATTCTATCTTTAAATGTGGTACATGCAGATGAGTTAAACTTCTGGTGATTTATTTTTTCTTTAGAATTTTAAAAGAGAAGAACAAAATTTTGTGATTCAGAATGAAATCAACAATTTGGCATTTTTAACAGGAGACACCAAGAGCAAGATGTCTAAAGTAAGTTAATAAAAAATTGTGGATCAGGTAAATCTACACCATGTGTTTAATATGTAGAAAAAAGGCTCTGAAAGTCTATTCAGATTGCAGCTGCTCTGCTGTTAGAAGAAAAGAAAAATAGTTTTGCTTCTTGATGACAGATATGACAACTAATTTGCAAAATATAGTCTATGTACCTTAGAGTTACTTACTAAATGTCTGCTAATACTCAAAGACACAAGATTAAAATATAAGTCTTAATTGGAAAAAATAGCACATATAAGAAAATATGGGCTGTATTATAAATTATGGGTTATTTAACATTCAAGAAAGAAAAAGGTAGACTATCTTATAAAAGTGAAGAAACATTGCTTCATCATTTTTGTGTGAATGTCAGTCTGTAAGTTCTGTCAGCTCTGATGGAGCACAGCTGTCTTTGCATATACCTCTATTTATACATATAGTGTGCTACATGTGCACCGTTTTTCTTGCTTCTTATAAACTAACGCACTCATTTCTTTTTTGCTAATTTTCAATATGACAAGATGCTATGATGGCTTCAAAGTACATTTTATTACCTGTATAATAGAGAAATCATCAAGATAATTGTCAAAGGCTGCTTTGACTTTAGCTGAGGAAATTGCCTTACTCAGCTAAAGCCAGATGAAGTCTAATTCCAAATTAGTGTTGGTAAATATAGTGAAGAAACCCTTTCTTTTATTCATATTTATGAGTTTGGACTAATCCTATTCTGAAGGTGTCGGAGAGAAGTAGCATTTAAAGTTTTGTATTTCACTATATTTTGGTTACCTGTAACCTAGCTACTGTAAATCCAATTCCAAACAATAGATAAGCAGATAAAATGTACCATTAAATTCCTTAATTATCTTTAAAAATGTGTTTTAAAATGTGTTTAAAACCCAAGTTCTTTTTCTTTTTTTTTTCCTATGAATTTTTAAGTTTTGAAACCTGACTAAGCCAAACCTTTATATTGGAATTTTTACAAGCAAAAATAGCACATTATCTGCTCATCATTAGTTCATTGATGGCACTGAAAAACAAGTCCAACTTTATAAAGAATTCTGTATTTGGAGATAAGGAAATTTTTAACCTGTTTTCTTGTTGTTAAGATGCAGCTTATCAAAAATTTTTGATAGTATTGGAATGTTTGTATCATCCCTGTTTACAAGATATATAGTGGGCACATCCAGGCTGTTTGAGGAGCAATTGCACAATATAACAGAGTATAATTTGTAGCTCTGTACTTTTGTCTTATGGCAATCAATGCACACATATTTATTATGTGTATTTAAACATTTATACATTACAACTGGCCTGAGGAGACAAAAAATAGGTGTACTTTCTTTTTTTAGACATCATAGATTAGAAACAGTATATTTAATCTAAATTATGTCCCACTTCAGTACTGATAACAGGATAATATGAAGTAAAGTGTTAGTGTCATATTTTTGTCAGTCTGGCATGGTAGGAATAAAAGACAAATCTTTACCAAACAAGGCATAGGTAGGTCTCATACTGCTCTGGTTTTGATAAAATCACAGGAATTTAAAATCAAGAATCTCTATTACCCAAATCTGATTTTAAGATTACATTTTCAAATGATTGTTGTGTATATTTAAGTATACAGATACACTATGTATGAATAATTGTATCAATATGTTTGTAACAGAGATGTAGATGCATATGTAAACACGTTTTTTTTTCTGATGGGTATACAGTACAGAGAGATTCTGGGGGTTTTTGTATGCATATAATTTTTTGTAAGCAAATTAATATCAACTTATGGTGTTCCAGCAGACTGTGCATGGTTATTGCTAATAAAGGAAGAAAGAAAATACTGTATTGTTCATGACTGAATATTTTATCAATATGGTACTGTAACAGCAGGCGTGATTGCAGAACAGAATTTAGATATTTGTTTCATGATGACTTAAATACCATGATGAAATATACGAAGCGTCTTTTAGAAGGGTTACATTGGTTTTCTAGATATGGTTTATAAGCAGGAAATTGCTAATATTTCATAATATAAAATGTAAGTGGTCTAAAATCAGCACATCCAATAAATGATAGATTTACATCTGGTTTTTTTTTTTACTACTCCATAGTTTAAAAGAAACAAGAAATTCTCTATGTAACTGAATTTCAGGTTTTCTTGCAGGTTGGATATTTATTTCTATCCTTAGACATCGATCAGTAGAGGACATTACATTAGGGAACATTATTTTTATCATTTCTTACTTTAATATTAACATTTATCTCAAAAAGTAGCACATTTCCAGGATAATTAGCCCTTTCCTCTCTATCACTTATTCCTCTTTATTCACATTATTTCTAGTGGAAGCAATCATGTCCAATATTTCTCAAGCATGAGAAAGTATAGCAAACAGAACATGAACATTGGCTATTGATAGTGGGCCCAAGGCAGAAAGTTTGGGGGTCTCCTAAAGGAGTAAGGCCCCAGGCTGGTCTCAGTGTTGCTCCTGGTGCAAAATACTGGAATGCTATCAGACTGTAAGGTGTAGTATAGCATCTACAGAAGGTTCTATACTCTTACATGCTATTTGGAAGTAAAAAAGAAAGCAGAGGAGAAAGGAGTAGCATGATGTTACTTATTGGTAGCTAATAGCCATGGTAACAAACGATTCATCATTGCAATCGAGAAATTCATTTAGTACCCATTGTATTTTTATTATACCATATTAACTTTGTTAATAGTTTTTCAAATAAATGTATTAACAGCTGAGAATTTAATTTTTCTTTTCTGAAAATATGGCAGCAGAATGCTCGGAGGGGAATGGTAAGTTAGAGAACTTTCAGTCTGAAAGAGACTGGTAACTTAGATCACATTGAAACACCAGATTTGTGATAGAAGTGTTGAAATGGAGAATTTAGACACATTCAATTCCACTAGTCTGTTATTTTCGACCCCTTCATAGGCTTCTTGATAAAATAGTCTTTTGGTTAAGAGGAAATTATATCCTATTGTGTTTTTCAGCTAATTGGACTAGAAGACTAAATGTATACATTCACATGTACATAATAATTGTGTAATATGTATGTGGGCGATTTTTTTGTGTCAGTTTTAGAATCTAAATGAATATGTGGCTGGATATACACCCTTAGTTGCTAAACATTTGCATATCCTACTGAAGTTTTATTTGACTTGGCCTCATTAATTTTTTTAATCTATTTTTAAGAATGTTTGAGTAGACCTATTATAGAAGTTAGAGGCAGTCATAAAATGCAAGTTTGTATTATGAAACAACATGGTTGGTTGTGCCCATCTGTAATATGCAGTACATACTGTTTGCATATTTACAAGAGTTAGATGATTTCATGTTAGTATTTCCTGCAGGAATTTTGTATCTCTTCTTTGAGAGTATTTCAATTGCATAAAATACATTTCCTTTGGATATACTGAGGTAAATAAGGAGTGGATTATTTTTATGGTCAGCTACAATAAATTAAATATAATTAACATCTTGTCTTTCCTTAGCTTTATGTATACGTACATCTGTATATACCTGCTGAGCCATGTCTATGCAGCATCTACATTATTTCACACAAATGAAATTTTAAATTAAAATTTGCTATTTTTCTAAGGTATTAAATATTCTAAGATGCTAAGATTCTAACACTTAATTTGAATATTAGTCTTCTGCTTTTCTTGACTTGTATCTGTTTTTCTTACTCTGCGGTATAAATCGAGTAGGAAATAAAAAGATTTTAATAATAGCTCAACATTAACATTTTGAAACTTACTCAGGTACCACAAGAAAATAAAGTTACTATTAGGGCAGAATGACAGAAGTGAGGGCTTGTGTGTGGTTTTTTTCTGCTTGTTTTTTACCAACAGCTTTCCGTAGTATTGTCCTATGCCTGCTTGAGGATTCTTTTCAGTAATAGTTTATTTTATTTTACCATAAATAAATGGTTTTGTTGTTATTTTCTTAAGATTTCCTGACACAATTATAACATAATGATGACTATGGAATACATATTTATTTAAGTGTATTTATGGTATTAATATAAGAAATGTGAAAAAATTCTCTGTATGTATGAGAGTTACAGCTGAGTTTATAATACTGGTCTCAAAATGGGTATTGCGGAGAGATGCAAGCTACATTTTTCTCTCAGGCTGTCTTCAAAAGAGTAATAAGCTATGCAATGGGAAAATAGATCTGTAAATTAAGTGCTGTACCTTGCCAGTGATAGTTTGATTTCTGAACACAGTTTTTTCTCAAACATATTTTGGGGGAAAAGAGGTAGAAAGAGCTATTTTTGTGGAAACGTGAATATTTTTCATTACTGGATTATCCAGAGTTCCAGACACCTTTCTTCTTTTAACAAAATTGGGAAAAGATGCAGTAATCAGTGTATTGACAGGTTAACTTACTGGATGACCTTATATGTGCAAGCAACAAATGGAAGTGTGTGGTAGAACAGAAACAGAAATTCAGAAGTTCAATCAGTCAATAAGGATTAAGCTGATTTCACTAAGATTTCATTTGGTTATGCATTTACAGTCTATTGTTTTAGCTATGAGTTTATTATATTTTTACTGTCCTCATAAAGCTGAGTAAGTTTATAAGTAACTTGTAAAATTATCATCCTTTCATCTCTTTTACTTATGTTTTTTTTCCCCTTTATTTTTCTTTCACACAGGCCATGCAAGTAAAGGTACAGGTCAAAGTGCATGATGTGTCTTTGTTTTAGATTTAGAGATGATCAGGCTCCAAGCACTCTTTCCATTGATCATAGCAGTGGCGTCACAGAGTGAAGCACCAGGTTCCACCTACTATAAATTTTGTCCCAGCTAAAGTGGCAGCCTTTGACCAGAGCAGATGAAATTCCCTTCGGCACTCCTAAATATTGCTTAATGTGAAAATGTACTAAAGCTACCTTTAGCCACTATTTAAATGTACATTCTGCCTCTGCTGTCCTTCTGCATTCTGGATTTTTGCTAAAATAGTGAAGTAGACATTGTGAAAAAAAAGTCTAAGTAGAGTCATTAGAAAGATGTATTTGGCTTATGATATTCAAGAGGAATATTTGGGAGAAATGTGTTATAAACTCTACCCCATCTGTAGGTGAATAGAAGATTGCATTAAATCAAATAAGTTTAAATAAGATATATAGTTCAAATCCTACCTTTTTCCAAAAGTTAAATGGTCTTTACTAAAGGTGTGAGGTGTGACAAAGCTTTAGAATAACCCTTATTTCTTTTATGTATTTAATGTATTTGAAGATTTCCTCCAGTGAACTAAAGGCCACTTTCCTTTGTATCATTCATATTCTTTTTTTTAATATGAATTTCTAAAAGAGATGAGTACTTTCTGACCTGTAGTGCATTCTGCATTGGAGAAGTAGAATAAGCAGCAAAATGGAGCATAAACCCTTTCATCTTTACCCTGTGTGCTGAGAAGCACACATGATGCTGTGAAGAGCTCTTAATCAATAACTGGAGACATGAGTTAAAAAGGGAGAAGCTCTGTTAAACTAATAACCTGATTTCATGCTTTGCTATTGTCCAACTTCTCCAGGTACACAGAGCAGGATTTAATGAGTGCCCTCATAGTAATCTCAAAGAACTGAAGCTGAAAGAGGGATGGAAGTACAAAAAATATTAATTCCATAATCTTAGCCACTTTTAGCTGATTTTTAAGTGTAAATAAATGATTTCTTCTTTTTCATTGTGTATTTAGTTATTATTGGTCTACTAAAGAATCTGTAATGGGTTTTTGGTATATGGGTTTTTTCAGAAATATCCATTTGTGTGTTTAAATCCTCAGACAAGTAAGATCATTTCATGCTTTTAGGCAAACAAATTATATCATTCCTCCTGTTGAAGTCCTTTTAGCACAGTCAATTATTTAGGCAAAGTATATCCGATTTAATGCTCTTTACATATGTAATGCAGGTATTGTGTGTGCATAGGTGCATATTAGAACTGAAAGAGACAAAATTCCATTGTCGTTTACGTTTCAGTCTGTGACTCTACTTATACATTTAGCAGCTGGAGAAGTGAATTCACAGACAGCAGAATTTACAGCAAAGGCAGAATGGATCTTCTTTTCATGTTTTGAAAATTCTCCAGTTTTAAGGTTCACAATCTTATTAATCTCGTATGAACATAAAGAAAATTGGATGTGCAAAATATCCACTGGCATAAAAGATGCAGAAACCAGTACCTCTCCTTTTCCTTTTTTTTTCTTTAAAAAATTTATCTACTACATATCTTGTTATTCCTTATTTAAGATGCATAGTGACGCCACTGGAATACAGTGATACATTGTGGGATTTGTTTGTCTGCTGTCAATGTAGAGTACAAATAATGTCATTATTAAAGCCATTGCATCACTATTTCTAAGGCACTTTGAAAAGCAAAGCTTTGAGGCAAAGTACTCTCTTGCAATTGTTAGTTCCTTAAGAAAGGAAGCCACATCCATTGCGTGTTCCCTCACACTTGCAAAATACTTAACACGAGCTATGTACATAGACATTCACCATCTAGAAGACAGAATTTGCCAAAATTTATCACCAAATAGAATACATACGGCTGCCTTTTTTCTTGCAGTGATTACTGTGATATCAGTGAGGCATTAATTGGGAAATAATGAATTGCAATGGATTCTGCTGTATCCTTATGTGGAACTACACAATATGTTATAAGAATAGTAGTTTGTAAATCCTAATTGACAGAAGGAAAATAATGTGGAGGGTTAAATGAAAGCATTTGTTATTTTGTAGTGTTGTACAAGCCTGGAGGCCTAGTCCTGAAATCTTATCTTAAGCAAAACTCCCCTTGAGTATAGTAGGAGTTTAATCTGGGTACAGAATTCAGAACTGGGCTGTCTGATGTTGTTGCTGTTTACTGTGTGTTTATTAAATATATGGGTCTGTTTGAAAGATTTTGGTTCTCTGTCTCATAAAGGAAAAGTGGGTGTGAAGTATGTCATACAGTGTCTGTCATAAGAAGATAGGGCAGATGTTATTCTGTTGTGCTGTTTACTTATGTCTCTTTTGTTTTCCTTTTCCTATTACCGATGATATCCAAAGATACAAAATTTTAAATTTTTTATCCAAAATTTACTAACATTATCCAAAGCCAAAGGGCAGTACTTTCCCAGAGGCATTAAATCATTGGCATTTTATTACATTGAATCAAAGCCTTTTAAATAATACTGTTTTTCAGATGAGACAAGTCAGGCAATATTCATTCATTCAGACCCTGGATAACTGTCTTTATATAAATCTCTTACAAAAATGTAAACATCCTGAATTTGTCTCTGTAACATTAGACAAATAATAGTGTCCCCTGAGAATGATTCAGCTTTTAATTTTAGGGTTGTTTCTGATTTGAAAGGTAAGATCCAGAACATATTGTTAAAATCATATGTATGAATGCCCACAAAAGTGTGTAACTCCTATTACAACACTACTGTTACTGCATTTTCTGCACTGGTGCACACCAAAAGTATTCCTTTACATTTCCTGACCAAGCCTGTACACCCTTGCTCTAGTGTAGCATTTTTAATTATTTGTACTACATCAGGAACATAGTTTCCTTGGACCATTAGTGGAAGAGCATGTTGGAAAAGTGTGTGACCAGAAAATTAGTAATTTTTCTTTTTTTCTTTTCTTCCCCCCTCCCACCCTTTTTTTTTTTTTTTTTTTTAACTTGTAGTCTGGAGGACAAGATCAAGAGAGGAAGAAATCAAAACGTAGAGGGGATTTGTACTCCATACAAACATCCTTGATTGTGGCTGCACTTAAAAAGATGCTTCCTATTGGTTTGAATATGTGCACTCCTGGAGACCAAGAGCTCATCTCTTTGGCTAAGACTAGATACAGCCATGTAAGTGGGTGCTTTTAATAGTTTTTAATGCAAAAAATAAGCAGAACTTTCTAAACTGAATTTTGAAGCATAGAAATCTAAGCAGTCAATGTTATTAAATATCTGTATGTACTGTAAGCAATTATAGCTGCTATTTATTGTGCTTTTTTTAAAAAAAGTGTATATAGAGCTGCCGTACTTTCCCTGTTATTTTCCATTTGTATACCATGTGCAGTTTTATATATTCATGTTCTTTTGCACCAAATACTGAAATACAATTAGTTAGCTTTAATTCCCTTCAATGCCCTTGTTTTATGGTTAAAGGAAGCTTTTGCCCCTTCTGGTATCTTACATATTTTGAAAGCAAAAGAGGTTAAATTTCAATATTGAAATATAAGCTGTTCTAAGTTGTAAAAGTTCTTATGAAATGAATCATAATCTGAATTGAAAAATACTTCTATCTTTCTACAGAGGGACACAGATGAGGAAGTCAAAGAACACTTACGCAACAACTTACACCTGCAGGAAAAGGTAATACAAAAAAATCACTTTTAAAACACAGAAGTTGCAACTGTTTTTTTTTATTGTGACAAATTAAAAAAGATAATCCAAAAAGCTATTCGAAAGTTTTCCACTTAAAAAGTATTCTTCCTGATATTTCATTTCAATAAATGCCTTATTTGTAGCTTTTTTTGGTATATTCAAGTTTCTGGAAGATCTATAGAATGGGACAAATGTGAAGAATTGAGATACTGGTAGCCTTAAAGCTCTAATTACTTAGAATCAAAGAGTCTAGTTACTTAGATCCAAGAAGAAAATAAAATTGAAACTCTACTACTTCAGCTTTTCTTCTTGTGATGCCTTGTGAAGGCTGACCTAGAACAGAGGCTACATGGAGTTAAAGAATAAAGAAGGTATTTATTAAAAGGCCTCAATGGATACACCTTGGGCAGTACAAGAGCTCAGCCAGGGCTACACCCAAGATGAACCCAAAATGGTCACAAAATGAACGACCGGTCACGAGGTCTCTCACTTTTGTAGCTTCTGGTCCATCAGCATATTGGAGTTAATTGTCCAATTACAGCTTTAGATTATGAAGTCACATCCTTCTTGTTTTTCTGTCTTCATTCCACCGTTGTTTATGCTCTTGGGCCTGAGATTTGGATCATTTGTCCTTGGTCCCCAGCTAGAGAATGAATTGTTTTATCTTCCTACTCTATGAAGAGAGCTTAATATCCCCTAATATGAAACACAGAACTACACACTAAAGCAGTACAGAATCTGAACAATATAAAAGCTAAAACCTGAGGCATCACTTGAATCTAGCTTTCACTAATGAATAAATTAGGTATTTCTAAAAATATATCCATTTTAAAGTGACTGTAATAAAGTACAAAAAGCTTGTGTCATCTTAGCACTTGTGAGTTTTACAAATACATTCATATTCCTACAATTCATATGCTGAATACACTGTCAAAGGTAATACCAATACGGAGTCCTCATCATTCTGTAAATTAAAAATAATTTTGACCACTGCCTACAGTGTTCAAACACAGTAAGAGTAACTTACTTACCTGTCAAGGAAGTTGACTCTCTATTTGCTATAAATTTGTGCTTGCATACATTTAAATGAACACAAGAAGTAATTTAATGTGATTTTCCTATTTCTGTCTTGCAAGAAAAAAAAAACCAAAAACTTTGGCTGTAACTATTCACCTACTGAAAAGCCAGCTGTCTTTTCCAGACTCCAAAAAAAAATTTAAAGTTTATATCTCAGTATAAAGACTCCGCAAATCAAACTCAATCCCAGTACTAAATCTGCTTCCTTATTTTTAATGGAGTTAAGTGGAGAAAGTAAGTTGCAAGGTACTTTATTTGGTTTCATGAAATAAAAATACAGAACCTTTCTTAAGAATTGAGTTAAATTGCCCAATAATATATAGAATCAATGCCATTTTTTGGAGCAGCTAGCAGATGTTAATTTGGCCTGAAAGGGGACAGAAATTGGGAGTATTTATAAGCTTCTTTATTAAACTATGGGAGTAGAAGTCAAATTCAGTGCCTCATTCAGCAGCTTACAAATGAAATATGTTGGGTTTCAGTCTGATGATCCAGCTGTGAAATGGCAGCTAAATCTGTACAAAGACATTTTAAAGAGTGATGGACCTACTGACCCTGAGAAAAATGTGGAACGTGTGCAGAGGATATCAGCTGCTCTGTATCATCTGGAGCAGGTAAAAAGCCAAATGTCTATACTGTGTGTGTTTTAAAAAACTGAGATCTTTCCTTGCAGAGATTATTTCAGGTACAGTGACTGTCACCATTGAAGTGTCCAAAACTTTGGGTTTTGTACATGCGTGCATGCAAGTACCCATGCACATACAGATGTGCATATATGAAAGTTTTCAATGTAATCTGTTGAAGTGCCTCCATTTAGCTGCAGGGAAACTCAGGATATATTTCTGCAAAACTGCATGAACAGTCACAAGAAGTATAGTACACAAATCATCTCCATGCAGTAGCTGAAACCCATGTGATTTTAGGAAGAGGTGTTTGCTTGTGCCCTTATTTTTAATATACTGAGTTTAGCCTGTCTCCTATTTGTGCACCATAGGATGCTGTAGCAACTTTTTGGTTGCTTGCCTGTTCATCCAAATGATGCAATTTAAATAAAGGAAGGCATTTGTACTCTTCCTACGTAAAGTTTATCCATTCCATTCACAAATGATATAGCACAGAAATACGTTCACATGAACAACTGAATATGTATTGTTAAAAACAGACAAAATAGCAATTTTTGAAATTTATCAAGTAGTCCCACACGAGGTATTCTAGCATCTTGAATAGTCTTGTCTGAATAAACTGTGAGATTTCGATATAGAAGGTCCCCAGTATTTTTCCTTATTAATAAAAAAAATAAAGCCCCAAAAGAACATTTTTTGCAGATGATGCAGAGCATTGGTAACATTTTCCACTTTGCTAACTAGCTAACCACTAGCTGTGTAGAAAATTTTGGATGAAAGTTGAAAAGTTTCCATTGCATATACCAGAAGATATTCTCCCATAGGTTGAACAACCACTGAGATCAAAAAAAGCTGTTTGGCACAAACTCCTGTCAAAACAACGCAAAAGGGCTGTTGTTGCATGTTTCAGAATGGCACCATTATACAACCTGCCAAGGTAAGTGGCTGAAAGGTTTATTTCTTCATAACTTTTGTTTGCATTGTTTACTGAGTACAAATACTGCTTGTCTGTTGACCTACGTGTTTCTTGATTGGTAGGTGTATGTAATTTTAAGAGACAAAAATTGATTAGTCATCAGCTAATTCCTCACAGTAGGAAAATCGTCATCTCATGACAAACAACCTGAGTGGGAAACACCATAAGAATTACATGCTTCATTTTTGTCAGTTATTCTGTATAGTTCCTCAACTTATCTGTGAAAATTATGATGTTGCTGTCTCTGTCCATTTTTTGTCTCTGATTGGTTGCTCTTTTTACTCTTTAGTCTCCTCTGTTTTTATTGTTTTCTTCTCTTTTTTTTTCTTTTTTTTCTTTTTTTTATATATTTTTTTTAATTTTGTATGGCTCTTCCTCTCCTCTTGCATGAACACTTCATGCTCTGTAGCTTGTCTGGGCCAATCTTAAGGTACTACATCAGAATGTTATATGAATTAAAGTGATTTTTGGGGCAGAGCAGTGCAGAGAGCACTGCAGAATGATATTTTAGACTTCTTTGTTATTCTGCTTCTTATTCCAGTTGAATTTAGATACCACAAAGTCCAAGATAAAATGCATTCTGTGCCTGGATCCATCTACTGCTTTAAGCAGAATATTAAGATCATATGGCACTGGAGTAATTACTCTGTTTCTTCTCAAAAAATCTGAGTTTTATTCAGATAGAGGTTAAGCACACCTTTAGTTAGGTTTGCTTCTCTCATTCTTCAATTTTTCACTTTTCATGTTTAATTTTGTTATTTAAAGATTTTTGGCAAAGTATTTAACTGAAGGGTTGTGTTGGATTTTTAAATGCGTTTATTAAAGCCAATTTACACATTTGGTGTAAAGGTCTTTAGCTAAAGGCCTGTAACTGTGCCACTAGCACACTGGAGGAATATTGGGCTTGCAGAGGACAAATAAAAAGCCAGTTTATACCATAAAAAGCACACAACCTTCCTTTACAAAAAGGAGTAGTTCTAGACTATAGTAACTTCTCCAAGTTATCATGCTACCACCAGGTCACCTTTAAAGGACCAGAAAATGGAGAAGATTAAATACAACATACCAAACCAGCCAGTATCAACCCTTCCATCTCCGAGAGCTGTGTTTGGCAAAACAAGAGGAAGTGGTATGAAGAAATATCATTTCAGTACAACCTTTTTGTGAGCAAGTTTTTTTTTCACAACCATACTCTGCCTTTGTAAATTCTTAAAATGTTTAGAATAAATGCATGACCACCCAAATGTTAAAAGGGCTCATCCTTTTTTTGCCTTAAAAAGCACCC
>VZSE01007897.1:1314477-1436299 GCA_013398275.1 Promerops cafer
GGGTGCTTTTTAAGGCAAAAAAAGGATGAGCCCTTTTAACATTTGGGTGGTCATGCATTTATTCTAAACATTTTAAGAATTTACAAAGGCAGAATCTTTAAATTATTTTTTTTTATTTTCAACAAAATATGGAAAACTACCATATTGAAATGGAACATTTACATTACATGTAATTTTTTTAAATGTTTTTGTGTTAAAACCTTTTCTCGAATTTTTTCTTCCCAAACTTTATGGTAGATTTTGTGGAGCAGTGTACTCCTAATTTGAATATGAATATCAGGCAAATCTACCCAGCTATTTCATTCTGTAGTTGCTAAAAATGAACTCTCACAAAACTATTTTTTGTCAGTTAATTGTGTTCTCTGCACCTCAAAACAGGCAAGAGTGAAAAAACAGTTTGAACTTAAAATCCTAAAGTCATGGAACAGTTTGGGTTGGAACGGACCTTTAAGGGTCATCTATTCCAACCCTGCTGCCATGAGCAAACTTCTAGGTATATTGCTCAACTAACAGGTGCAAACCAAAGTTTTAAAGTTCACTAGCTTATAGACACTTTTTTTTCCTAGATAAATCATAGCATTCTGACAGGAAAATAAGGCTATCATACTATTATAATCATCTCCATCATCTAAATTGACAGTGTTGCTCAGACATGTCTGAACCCTAGGGAGATTATTTCAAGAGGGGTATGTTTTATTCTAGGAGCTATTTAAATCTTTTTGATACAGAGTTTAAAATGCACCTTTCTATCTTGTCTATTTCCTCATCTAAGCAGCAGCTTTGTATTGGGAGTGTTAATTCTAACTTTGATGCTAGAATCAATTAATTTAAAGGGCAGCAAACAAATACTATGATAGTAACCTTTCATTTATCCTAGAAAAGATCGATCTTCAGTAAATAATAAAATTACTCTTTTGAAATTTTTCCAGATATTTAGGTGGCTTTCAATACAGTTTAATTTTAGTCTCAGAGTTTAGGTTAATTTTCTGCAAAACTCACTCCAATGTCTATTAGTTTTTAGGAATTTCAGCAAGATATTTCAGAAATGGACATGTCCATTGATATGAAGGTGTTTGTTAAATCACAGAAAAATTACTTCTACCACAAATATTCCAAGAACTCCCTTTGATGAAAAGTCCCTGTACAAAACAAATAGCTATATTTTTTTAAAAAATTGTATTTTTCAAAGAATTAAACATCAGTTAAGTTAGGAAGTATTAATTCTTCATGTTCTGTGTTTATTGAATGTACATGGCTTTGAAAAACTGTCTTATGTGATAAGTGTTTTCTCTGTCTATTTATGTTTGATGTTTTAAGGAAATTACTTTGAAAAAACTTTGTCTTATTGTCTGTCATCTGTATATGCACATAGATACAGCAAAGATGTACATGGCAATTTTTCAAACACGGTTTACGATACATTCTTTCTGACTACTTTATTGAATTTAACTTGTGCCTTTCTTCAATGAAAACCTATATGCTTTTCTTCAGACACAAAATTAGCAATTTCTTCCTGAGCACCTTTCAACGTGTTTGGCTGGAAAAAGTACATGAAAAAACTCAGTATGACAGGCTTATACTCAAGTTAACGGTAATGTAACTTGTGGAGAGCCTCTTGCTTATGCGCCCACTTCTTCCTTCCCAGCCATGATTTGATATTATCATAAAAACATGGATTTGTACAATTTTCAGAGGGGATTCTGATTGGTCAGTTTTTGAAATTTGATAATAAAACAGCACCAGTGTCAGCAAGTGAGCCTAAAGTGTTGACTCAATAGTTACTCCATTATAAAATACTGATTAGTGCACACAGTGTATTTACAAGGTATTAAATGGTGTCTATGCAGCACATTTTTATAGCTTTTTTTGGTGGCAACAGATAAAAGTAAATGAAAAGTCTGCATGGAACAGCCTTTCTGACCTCATGTAGTGCAGCTCAGAAAAAATTTTCCCCCAAAATAATGTAAAGATGGAATTATTTTGCCATTATTATGTGTAGTCATTGCCGTGAGCTGTATTTTCTGTGGAAAGTTATACTAATGAATAGTATACAGTAGCAATTAATATGACTTAGAGTTTTCTAAAATCAGTCATTTTATAGAGCAGGTTTTATATATTTCTAATGCAACTTCTTTGAAGACATGCTAATAACTGCCCTGATTTGGAACTGGAAGACAAGAAGCTGAGGTTAGGCTTCTTTCTGTGGAAGAAGGCAATGTTTGTCTGTAGATACTATGATGGAAAGCACTTCATAATTATTTTGGTGTTGATGGCCAGTGTCTGCTGTCTTGATGTCCTAAACTGAGTAATTTAGATTTACACCTTATAGATGTAAACCCCACTCATTCTCAGTCTGTTCAAGTGTGTGTTTTTCTCATGCTTGCATTAAGGTATCAGTCCTGCAGATTCACATATAATGTATTTTAGGCCTCTCTTAGCCTTTAAAATAGAAAGTAATGTATACATATGTATATAAAAACAGTAAGAATGTTCAAAAGTACCTGCAGATTTGTCACTCTATGTTAGTTATGTTTTGCATTTTGTTTGACTGACCAATCAGAGGATCAGAATTGTACAAATATGTATCCTTACTAACCATTAACCATCTGAGCTGTTATACTCTGTTCTGTTACCCCTCTTGATCTCACTTTCACAACCCCCCCAGGCACCGTTCTATTAACCTCTTCCTCAATGGCTATCAGAACTTTTGGATAGAAACAGAGGAATATTCATTTGAGGAGAAACTAGTTCAGGATTTGGCTGTAAGTACTGACATAACTGGGCATATATTTCAATCCCCACTTCAGTGTGTATTCTATGTATCTATTGTAAACTATATTAAATTTTTGTGTACTGTATGCATAAACTTATATTAATCCTCATGCTTCAGAGCATGAGGTCATTTTCTGCTGTGGTCAAAAAGACATTGTCCTTTGATGCGCACTGAAGTGCATGAAGGTGATTTATGCCTTCAGATGAGCTACATAATAATCATTCTTGGGAAGAGAAATGGATTAGATGAACAGTCAGACTACTTTTGTCATTATGGTAATTGCTATGTTTGAAAAAATTATTTACTGGGGTTTTTTTAAAGCTTGGCACTATTGATCCTTTTCCCTTTTAAAATTTTTGTTATGCATAATTAATTTTAACATTTTCAGCTTTGATACAAATTAATTTTGCTGTTTTCCTTTTTGATGCGTCATAAGGACAAGTAAATACATGCAGCCATATTCAGCAAAAATGTAGTTTACCTGTGTACTTGATAAAAAGTGATTGGTAAACTTCAGGATTTTGGTAGTGAACATTGATTCAGAAATCCTACTGCTTTTTCTCTTCCCTCTATGTAGTTAGCTTGTCAAAAATACCTCCAAGGAGCTTATCTCCACAGTCTCTAAACACCGTGAAAGTTGATAGACAGCTTCATGGATCACATGCAGATGCATCAGGAAGTGCTTCAGTGTTAAAAAAACAGTCATGTTGTGCATTTTAAAGACCCATTATACCTGATATGGTAGAGACATAGGTTTGGGTTGGAAGGGACCATGGAGATCATCTAGTTCCAACCCCCCTGCCATGGGCAGGGACATTCTTCACATGCTCTGGACAGTTACATGGTCAGTCTTCGTTTGACTTCGTTGCTTCCTGCTAAAGGAAAGAATGAGGCCATTAATCAAAGCAGTGCCTGCAATTCTTTCAGATTTCCTAAAGAAGTAAATTGAACTTCTGCAATTATAATTATTACTGTAATTACAATAAATCTACAATAACTAGTAACACTACAAAGGTGTGATAACATAAGTAAGGTAAGGCTAATAATCTGATCTTTGGCCATTTCTGACTATATTTTTAACGGCCAAAAAATGTTTGCAGTTTACAATAATGCACATTAATTGAACCAAAGTTACTTAGAAATGATATATGAAAATATCATAGCTAACACTAGTCTGAACAGGATGTATCTGATGATGTTATTAAAAATTATTCCAGTATTCTACTACAAAATAATTGAGCTAGAACTTCCTTTCAGTTTGGGTCAACTGGAGATGCATGATTTCTCTTGAATAAGGCTTCCCTAAGATTTTCCCTGTCTCATCCTCAATACCTTGCAAATGAGAAACTTCTAAAGTTACAAAAAACATGAATAAAAACCATATACTCTTATCTCTTCTGAGTCATACAGGCACATAATGTTGCAGGTTATGCTGTAAACTCCTGAATAAGATTAATACAGGCAGTTAATACACATTGGATAGAATAAAATTGCTGAAATCCTTTCCTAAGCTTAATTACTGAATTTTTTTCTTACTTATCAAGCTTAACTTTTATATTCTAAATCTTGAGACAGACATCTCCAAAAAAAGATGAAGAGGAAGAAGAAGAGACTGACAAAAACCATCCTGATCCACTTCATCAGATAATCCTCTATTTTAGTCGCAGTGCTCTTACAGAGAGAAGGTAAAAGAGCTGGGTGGAAAAGCCCATTGAGTAAAAGCACACAGTAACTGAATTTTTAGTAGCATTACTGAAGTGATTTAACACGTGTCGTTCATTATTGTACATGGTGAATACATTTTTCCCTTTCAGTTTCATTAGAGTTTTCATATATTTAAACTCAGTATAACCTTTACATTGAGATAAATATTGACCATTTTTTGACATTTTAAAAGCTTGGTAAATACCCAGTGCAGAAATGATTGAGCATGACTTCTCATAGAAACACAAATTCTACAGGAATTGCAGGTTTAATTAGAGTACCTTGCCCTGGTCTCTCCTGGTAATAGACGTGTGTTCTTAGTTTTGGTATTCATTATTCATTTCACTCAGTAAGTTAGAAAATGTTTTGTTGATGTTTATGAATCTCATTGCCAGTTTCTGTTTTGACTTTAGATTGTTGATTAGAATGATTAGAATTAGATTTTTATGAGTACTCCAGAGCTTCATATACTTTTTCTGTATGACTAATAAAATCTTGACATCTGACAGTTACAATTATTCTAATTGTAACTCCATATCACTTTTCTGCACCTTCAACAGCCAATGATGATCCAACATGACTAAGTTGAATGCACAAATATACCTTTAAATTGATTGAGTAAAAACTTAGTGATTTGGATTTAGATAAGAGAAATCATTCATGACACAATTTTCAAGTTTAATAGCTTTTCAAGTAGACGACTTTAATAAAATACCCTTTTCATAAAAAGGTAGGCATATGACATCTTTATATTACTATATCATAAAATAATTTAAAATATTTTTTACTCTTCACAGCAATCTAGGACACGATCCTCTATATATTGCCTATTCTGCCATGATGGCAAAAGTAAGTATAAAATTTCAAGCTCCATCCCTCACTGCATTTGGGTACTTTCCATTAATTTTAGATGCTTCTTAAAACTTCTCTTTCTGTTTCTTACAAGGACTGCTTGATACTAGTAACTTCTGTTTTTTTAATGAAGCAAATGCTGTTCAGAGTTTTACACAAATGTATAATGAGAAATTTCCTATGTTGAAACAATACTATAAAATTCCAGTAGGTGCAGTCCTGTTCGTTTCACTTGGCACTTTTTTTTGTGTATGATTAACTCATGAGCAGTTTAAACCCATTAGTTAATCTTTATTCTTTGGGTAATTATTTTTGCGTTAATACTTGAAGTCTGTCAAAGTCAATTTTTGCAACATATTGATTACAGCTGACTCGTGATGAGAGCTTGACTGTGAAGAGAAATATCACAGATACAGAGATATGGCACAAGGTTATATAGCCTGCAAAATTACAGGGTCTGTATGTAGTTGGATGAATACACCCTAAAACAGTCATACATTAGGGAATATCAGGTTCTTAGTGTAGATGAGCACAAATATTTACAATTACAGGTTTTTAAAATCTTCTTAATACCTTTAGTAATTGCTTGAAAAAAAGTATTTGGCCATTTTTGTAAAAATACTGTAGCAAAAGTAGGCATTATATTCCTTAATAAGCAAGATCTTGTGATTTCTGTTTTTAACATCAAAAGAGCTGTCAGGAAGAAGAAGAGGGAGACGAAGAAAAAGAAAAGACATTTGAGGTGAGAGTTAAAATAACATTTCTTTCTCATAATCTAATGTGGAAGTATTTTAAATATGTCCACTAGAATAAATGCAAAAAAAGCATAACACATTGTGTGTTGAACACAGCGAGCTGGTTTACTAGGTTATTCATATGAAAGAAAGATGGGGTGTTTTGAATTTTTTTGGTCAAACAACCCATGGATTTTGGAGGCAGATGGTCTTCAATAACTTCAGATTTCTCATCTTCCTATTTTTCCTGGATCCATTCCAATCTGTAGTCTGTTCTCATTTTTGTTCCCAAACCCAGGAGAAAGAAATGGAAAAACAGAGAACTCTCTATCAGCAAGCTCGCTTACATGATCGTGGAGCTGCTGAGATGGTCCTTCAGATGATTAGTGCAAGCAAAGGTAATCCTCTGTGATATCTGCTAAGTATACACAGGTGTGCTATGTCATTATACCTATCATGTACATATCATATACAGCTTCTATATGATAGTTAATGATGCAAAATAAATGTCAGTAGCAACTGCACTAAGTTAAAGTTCCAGACTGCATTTCTGATTGAAGAGTTCATAACTGCAAGTTTTAGGGAGTGTACCCTTGTTTTGACAGGTCATACAGGACCCATGGTTGTTGAAACACTGAAACTTGGTATTGCTATTCTAAATGGTGGAAACACCATAGTTCAACAGGTAATGCATTTCCAACTACTGTGAGTCTTGCTTGCATAAATGAAAGGAGTAATTTTGAGAATTTTAGTGTCCTGTTGTTTAAATTAGTGTACTTAATTTTAAGCCAAACAGTGAAGAAATATCTGTATTTTTGGTGCAAGAGCAATTATATTATTTTTTGCCAGTGATTTGCATTTCAAGGAATTAATATAATTTCAAATCATTGATTATAAGGTACCTATTACTTTTACTATTTTATTTTGGTTTATAAATATTAATTAATAATTAATTCCTTATTTTTTATATATATATTGTTAACATTGTGTTTTTTCCCTTCAAAAATATGCAATGTTTAGAAAATGCTAGACTACCTGAAGGAGAAAAAGGATGCTGGATTTTTTCAAAGCCTCTCTGGTTTGATGCAGTCCTGCAGGTAAAACCATAAATTGCATTATTACAGGTTCCATTTTATTCATGTTGGTGGCTTATTGCTCAGGGCAGGTGGACATTTTAGATTTATATTACAGGAGTCACAGGTTGTAGAATTCTTGTGGGAAAGTTTTCTGAATTCCAGAAACAGCCTGTTAATTTTTTAGAGTATTCTTCCAAAGGAGAAAATAAAGCAAAAGACTGCACATGCCTTTGAAGACTTAGTTTGAAGAGGTAGCAAATTAAAACATAATGGCTCCTTTACTGATCCTACATCCCTCAAGGTTTTTGTCTGGTAGGTTCCAAGGATGGAGAGAAGCCACCACGAAGGGGGAGACAGGCCAGTGGAGCTTTACTGAGCTTTCAGTTTCTGCACATTTCTGATGTGTAGCATAATCTCTGTCTCTCCTGAATCCTCTGCATATGTATCAGGTTTGTTAGAGTTGGCATGTGACCAGTGAGACTGTAGTAGTCCATTCCATTGATAAAAAAGTTCAACTTTGTTAAGGTAAAGGACTCCCATACAGAAGATGGAAAAATCTTGGTGTTTTTGATTACTCTTACAGTAGACAGCCTCCTTTTCTCAGCCTTTTAAAGAACTAGAAGGGCTCTGAAGGAGTAGACTGGGAATTAGAAGTGAAGGAGCTGTATGAACAGAGGATAAAATGTGGAAGGAATGGTGACCTGCATTGCAGAAATTATTGTTGAATAGTTGCACCCTAATTAAATAATATCTGCCTCGTCATTTTTTCATTTATGTAGAATACTTTAGCAGGGATTTGCTCAAACAGGCTCTGCTGTGATATTATTACCAATTCTGTGTATGTATTATTCAGGACTTCATTAAAACAGGTATTGATAAGATTACTTGAACATGATAAGAGAATGAAAATGATGCTTTAAGAAATGGTTTTTGGTTTTAATGATATATGTGACTGCATTGTTATTTAACTGAACTAAAATTAGGTAATGATAGAATTATATTGGAATGTTTGAATGAAAGTATTCCAACTGGGTGGTGAGAAGAATCATGATTTGCTATTCCATGTGCTGAGCTATGCTGAGTTAACAAAATAAAATTCAGATATCAGTGTCTTTTGACCTTGCAAGATATGGATCCTCTGATTACATTTCTGCCTTGTGCATATAGAATCAGAAGTTCCATACATCTTCTGAATAATATAAACATGATAATATATATAGAAACAATATGATCAAAGTAATAGTGACAACTTAGTGGAAAAGTGTGAGAGAAACAACAGCAGTAGTGTCCTTTTGGAGGTAGGTTTAAATCAACATAAAGAGTAATATTTCAGGCTCCTTTTCCACTCATTTGTACACAAAACCGTGTATGACATCAGGAGTGAAGTTAGGTAAGTGGTGAGACCTGACCTGAGACTCATTTCTTTTCAGAACTGTACACTGGTCCCTTAGATTCATCCAAAGCTCATTTATTTAATACGAGTATTAAAAACATTATGAGGCAATGCATGTCGTAGTGATGTAAGAGTAGTTGTTAAAGGCTTCTAGAAATTTTATAGAAGAAAATGCTTTTCCATTGGTTACTATAGTCCTTTCTCCTGTTTGTGCTGTTTTTTTTTCTTTAAATATAAGTGTTCTTGACTTGAATGCGTTTGAGAGACAGAATAAAGCGGAAGGCCTGGGAATGGTTACTGAAGAAGGAACTCGTAAGTAGAATGAAATTGATCCCAGTAGTGCTTCAAACATTATTTGTGCTTCCTTCTTTAACTAGAACTGTTATTTACTGTGGCTTGAGGTTTCTGTTGTTAAACTTACTATAAGTAATTCTAGGCTCTGGGTTCTGAATATGCTTTTTTTAAACAATATCTTTAGCAATAATTTTTAAGAAAAATATTGTAACTTTCAATATTCTTATCTTGTATTCTTGTTATTTTTCTTTGATCCACAGTCATCGTTCGTGAGCGTGGTATGTTTGGGTTTACAGTTTTTGATACTATTGTTGCAAAAGTGTGTTGCAAATACAGAGAGAAATCTCTTATTGCATCTTCTCAGATATCTTTAGGTTTAGCTTTATGGTCTGCAGCAGGTTGTGTGTTTAGCTTGAATAAAGAGTTTGATGCTTATTAAAGAAGTGTCACTCATATTTAAGGCATGATTTTAGTTATGACTAACAATTTACTTATTAGATATATATCCCGTTGCCTTTTTTTTTTTTCAAATTAGTGTTGTTTTTTTAACCATGGATGCATTGGAGTGCTAAACACTTTGGCTCTGCTTTTTCTGTCTCAGTTTTTCTTTTCAATATTATCAGTCTGTTTCTTTTAAATTGCTTTAACGCTTTTAAATACTGGTTCTTTTATTAAAATTCCAGTTTAAAAGGTTACCGTAAGATTATGTGTTCTGTATAATTAATCATAACAGTTGTCACAATCATTGTATTTATATATTTTAAAGGTGAAAAAGTCTTGCAGCATGATGAATTTACTCGAGATCTATTTAGATTTTTGCAACTTCTCTGTGAAGGGCATAACAATGGTAAGAGAACTGAATTAATTTTGTACAAAATGTGTGGTGAGTCTGCTCCTCAACAGAGTGCAATAGAACCAATTCTGATGTTTTCCTCTAATGCATTAAGTTTTCTGAGGGGAAACTGGCATGACAACAATTTGAATTTCAGAGTTCAATTTGATTTTTTAAGTCTTAATTTAGTTTTGGTGTTCAGCATATTACTAGTAAAGCCTGTTCCAAGTCACCTGGATAACTATTCTTCAGTTATATATATATATATAGGATCTAAAGTTTAATTTCTACCACATAAGCATCTGTATCCAACAAGATACTTAAAAAGAAGGCATTCCCCATGAAAATAGAAAAATAATGTTGTATTTTTTTTCCTTTATATACTAACCAAGCACAAATCACTTCTTATTTCAGATTTTCAAAATTACTTACGTACTCAAATGGGCAACACCACAACAGTGAATATTATCATTAGTACTGTTGACTATCTCTTGCGTCTTCAGGTGAGGAAAAAACAGATGAAAATGGAGTATAACATATTTGCTTTTCCTTCACTTCTGTCGATTCACATTTTATTGGAATCAAATGTGAAAATTCTCTCTAAAGGGATACCTAAAATGAAGTATTTTTATTTATTTCATATCTTTTTTCCTTTGAAAACAGATGACATTTCAGAATTCTGTGTGAAATCAGATGTTTGATAATGTATTTCATTGTTCACTTCTGAAGACAGTGCAAAATATTATTGTAATGAGAAATAGATTGACACAGATACGCTAAATTTCATCTGAATTACTGATTCAAGTTTTGGTGATACAAATGCAGGCAGTAAATACTGCATAGAGAAATCAAAACTAGAAAATGTAACATTGTTTTTTTTCCTTAGGAATCCATCAGTGACTTCTATTGGTACTATTCAGGAAAGGATGTCATTGATGAATCAGGACAACGTAACTTTTCTAAAGCTTTGGCTGTCACCAAACAAATATTCAATTCTCTTACAGAATATATCCAGGTAAACAGGATGTATTTCTCAAGAAAACTTCTCCAACAGAGAAGTTTCATGCTCACACAGCATGATCATGTTATTTCATAAATTTGTAAATGCTTTGCACTTACTTTTTTAAAATTTTGATAAAGTTACATGGAATCACTGGACCAGTGTAAAGTGAAAACTAAAACATGCAAACAGCTATGTATGTAACAGGATACAATTTGGTATTTATGCACTAGATACCCAGAGTTCTTGGAAAACTTTCTTATGTAGCTTCATGGCTGCCTGAAACTTTTTTATTTGTTTTGGTTTATTTGACATAAATAAAAAATGCGTTTTTCTTAATTTTTTTAGGGCCCTTGCATAGGTAATCAACAGAGTCTGGCTCATAGTAGGCTGTGGGATGCAGTTGTTGGCTTTCTTCACGTGTTTGCCAATATGCAAATGAAACTTTCACAGGTATTTTCAACATTAATTGTCACTGTGCACTCACCTTCACTAAAACCAAACTTGACATTTACAGCTCAATTATACCTTTCTGATAATGAATGTAGCAGTTTGGTCCCTTCCTCCCTGTTGCCAAAACCAGAGGATCTGTCAGAGCAGAAGCACCATTAAAAACATGGCCCCCGTGCTGAAGATAAGCAGGCCAAGAGAAAAGCTGAGAAAGATCCAAACAGAGAGGGAATGTGATATTTAACTTATATTATCCAGTTAATTAATCAAAGACACTGAGCACAGGGGCACAGGCAGTGTTCATTTCACTGTACAGAGCACAGTGGAGTCCCACTCCACAGTGTCAGGATTCTGTGTCCTTCTGTGACTTCTGCTTAATGTATCCATACACTCAAGCTCTGCGCTGAATGCAACCGTGCAGAGAGTAATTTCCTTTATTTTTCAGTGTCTCTGCTGTCCTCTGACTTCCCACCCTATAAAAGTATATCAGAATTTTGAGAAGAGTATTGAGGGCCTTAATGTCAGACACAAATCTACGTTAGACTTACCATGTTCTGTAGTTAAACTAAACAGTTCTAGTCCTCTTTGAGTGGTAATACCTCTGCTGCAGTAAAGTGACATGTTGTATTAGACTTCTGACAGCAATCATAATAAAATGACAATGAAATGTTGCTGAATAATGTGAATGAAATTTAGCTGATTATGTTTAATACAATTTTTCTCTAAATTTATTTAGTTTTCCATATAAATACGAATTAAAAACAACCTTACAGTCCCTTTTTCTTTTTTTTTAATAGGACTCTGCTCAGATTGAATTGCTTAAGGAACTTCTAGATCTACTAAAGGATATGGTAGTGATGCTCTTGTCACTGCTTGAAGGTTTGACCTGTTTTTCTTTATGGTCAAATATGATTATCTCACCTTCCTAGTGTAAAGCACAATTATTATGTTCATCTTTCTAAACTGCTTATTAATTGCCTTTATGTAATTTTTGGGGAAAAAAACATTCTTCATATTTATTTAATAATTATTCTGCAAAATACATAGTCAAGAAATAGAGGGCTAGAGGAAAGCATCTTGGAAGAAAAAATACTAATATTTAAGAACATTTTTGTTCTGTTTTCAGCACAAATATGATATGTCTTTATTTAAAATGTAGCTGTCAAATAACTTTCTGTTATAACACACTACTCAGGTAACGTTGTAAATGGAACTATTGGAAAACAAATGGTGGACACGCTTGTAGAATCATCTAGCAATGTAGAAATGATTTTGAAGTTCTTTGACATGTTCCTGAAGTTAAAAGATCTGACTAACTCAGATGCTTTCAAAGAGTATGATCCAGATGGTAAAGGAATCATTTCCAAGAAGGAATTTCAGAAATCAATGGAGGCTCAAAAACAATACATACAGTCAGAGATTGAATTCCTGCTGTCCTGTACAGAAGCTGATGAAAACGACATGTTTAATTATGTTGACTTTGTGGAAAGATTCCATGAACCAGCCAAAGACATTGGATTTAATGTAGTAGTATTGCTAACAAACCTTTCAGAGCACATGCCTAATGATCCACGCCTTCAGAGCCTACTTGAGCCTGCAGAAAGTGTTCTTAATTACTTTGAACCCTACCTTGGCCGTATTGAAATAATGGGTGGGGCCAAGAAAATAGAGAGAGTTTACTTCGAAATCAGTGAATCCAGTAGAATGCAGTGGGAGAAGCCACAGGTGAAGGAATCTAAAAGACAGTTCATATTTGATGTTGTAAATGAAGGTGGAGAGCAAGAGAAAATGGAACTCTTTGTGAATTTCTGTGAGGACACAATTTTTGAAATGCAATTAGCATCCCAGATCTCTGAAACAGATTCATCTGAGAGGCCCGAGGAGGAGGAAGAGGCAGAACCTGCTTATGTAGTGGATATTGGAGATGATGAGGAAGAAGAAAAGTCCCTGGAACCTGCTTCAGCTTTTGCAGTGGCCTGCGTTGCAGTGAAGAAGAATGTTGCCAACTTTTTTAAAATGGTCACTGTGAAGAACCTTAGGAAACAATACAGGAAAGTTAAAAAGATGACAGTAAAAGAGATGGTGAAAGTGTTTTTCTCCTTTTTCTGGATCCTATTTGTAGGAACATTCCAAATGTTCTTTTCTATAGTGTGGGGGATATTCCAGATTCTTTGGAGCACTGTATTTGGGGGTGGCCTGGTTGAAGGAGCCAAAAACATAAAAGTTACAAAAATATTAGGAGATATGCCTGATCCAACACAGTTTGGAATCCATGACGATGTTTTGGAAGCAGAAAAAGCTGAAGGTGCTGAGCATGGCATAAGAGCTGAACTTGGGGAGTTTGTGAAGAGTGAAAAGGGAGAAACTGACATCATCGCAGACATTTTTGGCATTCCTACAAAGAAAGAAGGATCAAAACATGGTCATGATGCTGGACTTGGAGATATTGCAGAAATCCTTGGTACTGAGATCCAGACACCTTTGGAAAACGCAGTTCATAAGAAAAAAAGATTGCAGGTAAATTAAAGAGATTTTGTATTTCTTTTAAGACAATATTAATAATAATAATTATAATGATAATAAACTACTAAATGTTAATAACAGATTTATTTGATATTTAACTGATTAATATATATTATCAGTAAGAACTTACTTTATAATCTCTACACATTTAAACACCAACAGGAAATTTTGTCACAGAAAAATTCAGCCCAGTGTTTAGATTTCAGTGCAGTAAATTGTTACTGTTCATTTGGACTTTATTCAAAACATAAACTGCTAGCAAATTTCTAGTCAGTTTTTGCTTTAAATGATTTATGGTCTTGTTTATTCTGCATACCATTTGTTCACAGTATGCTTCAAGTACTTTTACAACTTATTACCTCCATAATAATGCCTTATCATTAACATCTTTCTTCTATATGCTTTACATGCAATACAGTGTCCTTTTTTCCCTAATATTTGAAATCCATTTTCCTGAATTTATTGTTAGTTTAATTTTTATAATGTAATTATTCTTTAGTCTTATTCCGGTTTATAAACAATATATTTTGTTTCACTTGGCTGGACTAAAAAGAATATTCTTTGGCGTAAAAATGGATAGAACTAAATGTCAAAACCAATATATTTATCATATTTGGAAGGCATTATGTTTCATTTTACACCTCAGGTCTGTTTCTACTTGTTATTCAAAAATATCTTTTCTCTCATCATTAACCCACCTATTTATGATATACTTTCCAGATGTTTTCAAGATAAGTCTAAAATGTGCAACTTCTTAGTGCATTATTTTCTCTTAATTGGTATGTTTTCCTCCAGATTCTGGTTCTTGCCTAAATTGAACTAAATTTTTTGCAATTGTTTTTCTTGTTTGTTTATTAACTCATTTTTATGTGTGGACTTAAAAAAATTCAGTCTATTAAAATCATGTCTCATTCAGCATAAATATAATGTTTCTGGTATTTAAAAATAACTATTTTAATGCAAGAATCTTGGCAGGTATAAGTAAACACTTTAAAATTTTCTTCAATAGTTGAAGTAAATATTTTACTTCAGATTTGAATAAACACTTTAGAATATTCTTTGCTTTACTTTGATTTATACATTTCTTACATGTGTTTGATACTATTTGATGAAAATGCTCTGTAATTTTTGTAGATAGTTTGAGTCATTAATGTGAAGTCAGTTATGCAATTTATCCAGCTTTTACCTTTAATATGTTACCTTGTGAAACTTACCAAAGCAATGTTTGCACTAATTCTATATTACAGGAATTGCTATTCATTCACACTGTGTATATAAATGCCTCACATAATCTAGTTAGAGGAGAGGATTTAAAAAATATGTGGAGCTCAAAGCATAAACAGCAGTGTAAGAATCAAAAATTCCCTTCAAGAAGTCACTATGTCTTTCTTAAGCATCTGCAATGATAAAATTCACACAAATGGACAGAAATAGAAAATCAGGTCTATATACTGGAAAAGTGTACTTATAAGGTCAGTGACATTTACCATATAGCCAGAGAAACTGCAAAATAACCTGTGGAATCATATATGATGAAGCCTTTTAGGACTTTGCTTTTACTATAAGGAATCTGTGCTGAGAGTTATGTGGGTTCACAAATTAGAAAAGTAGTAGTGACATAACAGTTTGCTGATAAATCTAATTATTGGTAGCAATAAAATCAAGAGCTAACTGTGAAGTTACCTTAAAATAACAGATAAAAATCAGTGACATGATGAATACAGGAGGAAAAGTTATAAGTTTACCAGTAAAATGCTTCATTTTGATCTCATTGTTACTGTTCGAGTATGAAATCTTGGGAATATAATTGAGTTGTACAACAATATCAATTCAATGATAATGTCAGTGAAGCAAACTGAAATTTTGAATTGTTGAGAAAGGAAGAGAGCAAACCCCCAATATTATTATGCTCCATGAACCTTAATTTATCTGTGTCTTGAAGACCAGGTTCCCTCATTTCAATAAGAGTGTGATAAAACTGGAAAAGATTCAGTGAAGATCAAGGAGCTGTTAAAACCTGGTATGGAACAAATCTTGAGTATGGAATTAAGTAAGTTAAGGCTCTTCAGCCTGGAAAAGAGAAAATTGAGAGAGCATATATGGATAAGATGAATAGGGATTTATTCTTTCATCTACCACCCTACACCTTAGAAGAACTAGGCATCACCTCACAATTACCCTCCACCAGCTTGAGATCCCAGGGGAGATTCTTTGTGAAGGAGTTACACCTGCATTGTTCACTAGGTGAAGTTCCACAGAAAATATGTGAGATAAACAAGGGAAGATCAACTTAATAAATTCTTTCCTATATCCTCTTCCCATGTACTTGTGAGAGAAAGGGATCCAGATGAGTAGCTGCAGAAACCTTAGATAACTGTATATATGTATTAACCAGAAATGTAGGAGCAATAGACAACTGCTGCCTAGGCACTTCAAGAGAATACCAAAGAGGATTAAGAGTTAAGACAGGTTTTTGCAAAAGGGAATGGAGACAAATTTCAGCCCTTTAGATTTCTTTGTGAGTCAGGGCCTGCATCTCTTGGACTTCCATTGAAGCTTAGATACTCAAACTGCATTTGAAATGAGTTTACTTTGATCTTGTAACACCAAGCCTAAAGGCGTTTCATATCCAGGCCCCAGCTTCTTTGCTGCAGTTACCCATCTGTAAAATTGTATATTGGTTTTTCCTTATCTCATGGGAAAGCTGTAAACAGACACTTAAGAGGGTTGTGTGGTGTGCCAGTAAAGGTTTAATGAACCATCAGCCCAGCTAAGATAAATAGCTTGAAGAAAACATTGTGTAAGTAGAAGTGGTTCTGAGTATTTGTCTCTTTTCAGTTGCATTATTTGATCACGGCCAAGTAACTGGGTTTTGTAATATCTGATAGTTAAATAGACATTTTTAAGATTTTTGATGATAACATTAATATATTTTTTCTTGTTTCAATCAGTAACACCCCTGAGTCTTTGTGGGTTACTTCAGTATCAGGATATGATCTGGATATAGTTACCTTCATCCTTAGCTGTTCACATAGATCACTGTGTATAATTCAGTTGTTCAGTCAACTGGACTAGTTAGAGTATTGATAATACTATACTGAAAAAGGCTACCAGAAAAATTTCTGCTTTTTTCACTATTAAAATATAGCCTGAGCTCTCTATCTTTAAAAATCTAACACTTTAAAAGCACAGTATGCCATAAAAATATTAATTATTTTATTTGTTTCTTAGAAGACAGTAACTAAAGTTACCAGAATTTTATTTTAATGGATCCATTTTGAAAGTTAAAATACTTTTTGCAGATATCTGAAATTGCAAAAGAAGCTGGAACACAAAGAAAAGCAGAAGCTGAGAAGGCTGAGTAAGTAAAGTTTTTACAAAATTCCTGCTTAACTCCTTGGTACTTCCTAGTGCTAAAGAATGCAAGAAATACTCGGCATTCAAAGAACTTTATGTACACTTTGTTTCATCACTATTTTGAAAATATACTAAGGGGTACATAAAAGTATCTTGCAAATATACTAAAAGATGGCAGACCATGTCACTAGGCAGCATAATGGCAATCTGATTTTTGTGGCCCTTGACAATTACGCATATATAAATCTGTGGCCATTGTCTTTTTGAAAATTCATATAAAAATCCACATAACTTCCTTTAAAAATGAGCACCAGTCTTAAAAAAAACCTCTGCAACTTATCATTACTACTTTCTGCTTTCCCTGGTACCCACTACAATTTTCATGCAACAATACTGGATCATTAAAACACAATATTTAACTAACCCAACCATTTTTAATTATTGCTTTTTTATCAGTTCTTGAATTGTGAAGCAGCAGGTGCATTCCTTTGTCCATTCATCCTACAGATACTGCCTAAAGAAGATTTAAAATACTTACCTTGCATTAGCAGCATCCTACTGTTAAGGAGCATCCTATCTCTGGACCTGCAGCCACATTGTAGCAACATATTAAAATATTTGTAGAGAGAGACGAAAGGTGTGCTAGGGATTCTTACAGATTCAAAAGCTATACATAATTTTCTATTTTGCTTCATGGTTAAAATATTTACTTCAGAGTTATTTATCTTTCTCCTATTATCTGCCAATGTTAATTTTTTTAAACCTGTCATCAGGGTCAATACTTTAAGACAACCATATTGATGCCTCAACATTATTTCTCACATATGGAGATCCAGCTTTTTTTTTTTTTTTTTTTTTTTTTTTTTTTTTTTGTTAGTAACTATATTCCTCTGATGCTACCTACAGTATAAAAACGAAATTTAAAGCCAAATTTTATGAACTCAAATTCATTTGAAATGAATGCATTTACATTTGGCTAGATATTTTTGTTTAGTTAAGCTTTCTTCTAGCATGGAAGATGGTGAGAAACAAGATAAAGCAAAGGAAGTACAATCTGAGCAGCTAGAGGAGGGAAAAATGAAGAAAAAGAAGAGAAGGCATGGACAAAAAATTGAGAAACCAGAGGCTGTTATGGCTAACTTCTTCAAAGCTTTGGAAATTTATCAAACAAAGATGCTTGTAAGTTTGTCTTAAATTCTTTAATCATTGAATTTTTATTTATAGAACCCTTTTTTCATATTAAGGGAGCAAAATCATCATAAAGGGAAATTTGGCATGAATGTTCAGATGATTGGCTGTAGTCAGTCTCTTGCGATTTTATAATACTTCTTAGAGCTATATAATTAAGTGTTTCTGTGTGTAATTTCTACTAGGACAGATTAGCCTCTTGAGCTCCTTTTTAGCAGCTCCCCATCTTCCATAATCTAACTTCTAGAACCTTTACTTTCTATTTTTCTGTGTTCTTAAAACCATGACATGTTGAATTCTCTGAAAAGTCTCAAGTAGATTCTTTCTGGTATTCTAACATACCTTTCCATACTTCTTTCTGTTTCAGTCTTCTCTGACTTCTAATTTTAAGGCCATTATTTTAAATTCCATTTATCATGAAAAAGAGGAATAGGCTGCCAAGAAATGCCCTCACTTATAACTGGTGTATGAAGGCAACACAATCATGTGTTTACTGTTTTAAAAATCTTGCTATTTTTCTTATTTTGGTATTACTCACAGGCTACCTTTAATTACTTTTTTTTTTTACTTTCAGCACTACTTGGCAAGAAATTTCTACAACTTAAGGTTTCTTGCTCTATTTGTTGCATTTGCCATCAATTTTATTCTTCTATTTTACAAGGTAAGGTAACATTGTTCTTTAAATATTTTTGTTAGTATCAGATATTGTAATAATTTAATATTTGTACTATTCTGTTTTTATTTTATTCAGGCTGAATGAAAAGAGATTTTTTTTAATTTCTCCTTTATAGTTGAGTTTCTAGGCATTTTTTCGCTTCATCACAGGAGTCTGTTATTGTTTGGACTGTTAATCTTGTTCTAGGAAAATTGAAATTGACTAGAATAATTCAAATGTCAAAATTGTTGGATTATTTTTCTTTAGTTTGTTCCCACGATATTAAGATAAATCTGGTTATTCTCAGTTACTTCTGTTTTTTATAGTAGGCTATGGTTCTTTTTGTTTAGCTGACTGATGAAGAAGGCTATACATTCACACTTTAAACCTAATGTTAGAGGTTCACCCAAATCTAGAGTTGTTTCAGGTTCTGGTGTATAACACCAGATGATACAAAGTAGAACATCTTCAGCAGCCTCCACCAAAGTCTTTCTTGAATCTTCACAACATTGAAATGAAGCAGGTTAGAATTCAATAAAAGAATTCCCCTCCATAAAAGCCTCATTTTTTTTTTCCCTTTCCATACTGAAGTCTGGAAGAAGAGTTCTGATTTATCCATATCCTGAAATCTGGACCTTTTGATTTTCCCCTCCTAGATACTGAATGAAAGTTGTAATAAGCTGACGAACCTTGTGTTTTTCAATATTACATATTCTATTACATATTCTGTTACTTACAACCAAAAACTTCAACAACAAAAGCAGCTGGTTGGACATTCAGTCTAGAAATAACTGAGTCCTGTTCTCAAATACCTTGAAATGCAACTCCTATAACACAATTACATTCTCAGAGGCAGGGCAGGCGAAGATGTAAAAAGCCCTTGGAAACTGGGCAGAATGTAAGTGCACATTCCAGGAGAAAGATGTCGTGGCTGTTTCGGGCTTCCTTCTTGTCTCTTTATTTCCTTCCCACAGGGTTAGCAAAGATTGACTTCAAATATACATGCAGAATTCTGCTTTTGTCTATGCCAGTCTCCTTTTCTCCCCATTCTCTTCTGCTTTTCTTTGAGTCTGGTGGATGACAACCTGAGCAAGGACAAAAGTTCATGTCTATCAGTGCAAGTCCATTTGTCATAGATAGAAAAGGGTCAGTGGGAGTCAAACAGGACTGAACAGGACCTTAGCTTTTAGATAAAGTTGTCAAAAAAGCACACCTAGGGATTTTATTTTAAAGGGCAGGCTTTTAAAGTCAGTGGAAGAATTTAGGGCAGTATGTCAGGAGATAAAATACTGTATATAATTTTTTAGCTCTAAACTGAGTCATGAAATAAAATTTATGAACAGTGTATGAGCTGGTTATATGAAAATTTTGCTTCTTTTTAGACTTGAGCAATCAGGAACTATGTAGATTACAAAAAAACCCCTGATTTCAGTAATAATAGATAACCCTGTCATTCCTCGCTTCTTCCAAGAAATCGTTTTTGCAGAGCTTTTTCATTTGCTTTAGTTTTGCTACAGCATTGTTAGATTTGTAAACTGCCTGTATTTGCTTTTTCCAGTTTTTCTTTTCAGTGACATGACATGATGTGGAGACTTATGCTGTGCAAATGAAGAACGTTTAAAGCTAATGATCTATCATCTTCCTTTGAGTAGGCTTTGCAAACATCATTTAAGGAAAAGCTTTCAAGTTTATTTTATTTTCAATGCTCTTGAATTTTTCTCAGGTGACAGAAGAGCCACTCGATGAAGTAGAGGAAGACTCTAATCTCTGGAACTCCTTTGCTGAAGAGGAAGAGGAGGAGGGCATGGTGTTTTTTGTTTTAGAAGAAAGTACCGGCTACATGGCACCTGCTCTCAGAGCACTGGCAGTTATTCATACTGTCATCTCCTTTGTCTGTGTGATTGGATACTACTGCTTAAAGGCAAGTTCTTGATCTTACTGCTAATCTGCTTGTTAAACATTGGCTATGTCCCAAGGTGGTTGGTGGTGCTAATACTGGAATATGTATTTGTACCTAGCTGTTTACAAATTCTCACTGCTCAATAGGTAGACGTTTTCCTCCTGTATTCTGACCAGCAGAAATGGAGTTAACTTTCTTCCTAGCAGTGTGTTTTGGATTTGTGGTTAAAACAGTGCATGTAACACAGCCACATTTGGTTATTGCTGGACAGTGTTTGCATAGTGTGAGGGCTCTCTCTTTGCTTTACCCACTCTGTGAATCCCTCAGCAGGAGTGCTGGGAGGGGTCTCAGCTGAAGACAGCTGAGCCAACCAACCAGAGGGATATTCCATGGCATGTGGCATCACACTCAGCAATAAAATGCAGGGCTGGGGCTTGAATGCCAAGGCAGCCATTGCTCAGAGGCTGCCTAGGCACTGATCTGCCTAGTGTGGGAGATTCTAGTGTGATTTTTGGTCTTACATTTTTGTGTTATAAAGAACCAAAAATACATAAACCATGACAAAGATGGCCACTGTCACTTTCACAGGTCCCTCTGGTTGTATTCAAGAGAGAAAAGGAGGTAGCTAGGAAGCTGGAATTTGATGGACTATACATAACTGAACAACCAACTGAGGATGATATTAAAGGACAATGGGATCGCCTCGTTATAAATACTCCGTAAGTAAAATTAAACGACTGTGTAAACTGCTTATAATATTACAGATTATTAAGCCACTGATCTAGAACCTCTCCTGTCCCCCTGTCACTTAGTTCATCTAAAAGAAAGGCACTTAGCACCTTACATAGATGCTACAGTAGTAGATTCTAACGTGAAGTCCTGTATTATCTGTTTATTTAATAAATACTGTGATAATACACACATTCCACCTCCTTTTCATTTTCCAGGATTTGCAAAGATTAGGTATTTTACCTCACAATGTCTCTTCGAGACATTTCACATATTAGGCTCTATTGAGAAAGTTTTAAAAAGATAACTTCCATCCTTTCCAGTGACTCTATTTCCCTTGTACAGTAATATTCTCCTCCCTTTCTTTCCCTTTCCTTGTTAAAGAAATTTGTGTGTGATGAGAGGAGTAAATCTAGTGAAAAATAGCATTCCTAGGATTTGAGTAGGTCTGACAGGAATTTCTGTCAAGTTGTAGGCATTAGCAAATACTTTAGTAGCCATACACTGATTCTAAGAGTCTCAGTAAGCTGCAGCAGTTTGTAGGAGTGGCACAGACAAACACAGCAAGTCAGCTCTTTTCCTGCAGAAAGAATGCCTTGACTACAGGCTGTTTTTCAGAATTTACTGGTAGGTTTAGATTAGCTATTAGGAAGAAGTTCTTTACTATAACAGTGGTGAGGCTCTGGCACAGGTTGCCCAGAGAAGCTGTGGATGCCCCAGCCCTGGAAGTGTTCAAGGCCAGGCTGGATGGGGCTTGTAGCAACCTGGTCTAGTGGAAGCTAGCCCTGCCCATGGCAGGGAGTTGGAACTAGGTGATCTTTAAGGCCCCTTCCATCTATGCTTCCATGATTAGAATTTCTAAAATACGGGAAATTCTTGAATCCTTTGTTTTCCTACACGTAAGTTGTAAGACTTTTTCTTAATTTCAATCAGAAGTATGGACTAGCACGCATTATTAAAGTTACAACAGACGGTAATTGGGAAACTGGAGAGCTTTGTTTTCCAATCAGTTTCTTTCACTATTGATAGCAACCCATCTAGATACCCAGTAAGTTTATCTTCAGCAAAAAGAAGCATGAATTAATGAAATATATTGTCAACTTATCCCTAATGACATGCTGTACAGTCTGTTCTCAGCATGTTGCACTGCCTACTGAAGTTAAACAAAAGATTAAGACTAATTTGAGCAGGCTAATCCTTCACTCTGATGTTAAAGTGCAAGTACTGTACGATCACAATAACCACGGCTGGAGGGTACCCAGTGTTCTGTATAAATTGAAATGTGCTTTCTATAACTGAAAAAAAGTAATTAAAAGTGCGAAAGATGTACCCTGACAATTTATTTGATGTTTTTTGTAAAAGAGATAGGCACAAGCTGGCTACACTGTACATACACATATTTTGCTTAAAAGCCTGAGAAATCAAGCAAAAAAAATAGTACAGAGCATTGGACTAGAATATACCATCCATTTGAGTCACAAAAAGCAATTGCCTTTATCTGGATTAATTTAAATCAGAATTCCAATTCAGAAAGGTAAAAGTTGGAGCATAGTCATTGGGAAGTTTGTCTCACATCCCAGCAGAACATTGTTCTGGAATCTCATTTTTCTTGTGCTAGCACTTACTTTATTTTTCCTAATATCCTTTAGTTTAAGTTGTTATTTTTTTCTTTTGCATTCCTGCGTATTTTCTCAACTCAGTGTTATTTCCAGGAAACAAGGAGAGAAAAATCTTAAATTTTGTAGTGTTTCCTGCTAATTGCCATTCCTCAAAACAGATATAATAGACAGTAATATCATTAGAATGAGCAGTTCCTGGATACTGCTATATATATATATATTTGCTATATATTGGCAAATTATCTTCTTGAATTTTCTTGGCAAGTTTAATATTTTAAATTTTCTGTTGGCAAACAGTTGACTGGTTGTCAAGTGTTCAGCCTCTATTTGAAATGTAATCCAATGAACGTAAAAATTATTTATGCTTTAAGACTCTCTTCTTTTTCTCTGAAAATCATTGTCTGGTTTGATTTTTATGGCTAGGGGTGATAAAGTATTTGTTTAGTAGATGAATGATACTACAGTGACTAACCTGCTCTTATGTAATTGTTAAGCTTATTAGGTGATAGTATTTAGCCTGCTGTCCTTTTGTAGCATATTTGTGGATGGGAAAAAGAAAAGGGGTGTGGAGAGGAAAGATGATATTGCAGCAAAATTATAATTAATAACAGCTCTTGTCCACATGAAAAGAAATAATTCTCCTAATTTGAAGCGCAGTGAGTGAAAAAAAATTTGCAATCATCAGGAACATGGTATTTTTTTCTTTTTGTTGTTGTTGTTCTATTCCTTTCCCCTAACAAGTTAAATAACTTGAAATATCTTTGCCTTATCTATGTAGGTCCTTTCCTAACAATTACTGGGACAAATTTGTGAAACGGAAGGTAGGATTTTTATATTTCTATTATGTTTTTCAGGGCAATCATCTACTCTTTGGTTAATTTGGATGTACACATAAATACAGAAATAACTGAGAACTGGAATTTGTTTTATGGAAGTCATTGTTGTGTTAAATGTGTCCGTGAACAGGCAGGTGTGGTGTAGGTGGGAGGAGGGAGGAAGACAGAAGGCTGTGGTTTCCTTCCTAGACTCAGACATTTGAAATAACTTCGTGCTGTCAATCAGCCAGCAGGTCTAATTTACAATCATTGTCATCTTTAGGATACAAAGCCCCCTCATTGCCCTAAAAAAAGAAAAACATGCCATCTTAAATGACAGCAAATTATACATAAGCTTTCAGATAATAGCCTTTAATGCTTCTGTTTTTCTTTTTTATGCTCCCCTGGTTTCCTGGGAGTTCTTACTGTTCTGGTAGTGTTAATTGTGAAGGACTTCTTTTTAATTCCTGACAACTACTGGTCTAAAGTAGGTGAATGTCACTGAGGAGTTTCTGTGAGCAAAAGCTTCTCTTCTTCCCTTTCTAGGTTATTAACAAGTATGGAGACTTATATGGAGCAGAGCGCATTGCAGAACTTTTGGGTTTGGACAAAAGTGCCCTTGATTTTAGTCCAGTGGAAGAGAGCGAACCAGAAGAGGCATCTCTTGTGTCATGGTACGACCTCTGAACTTCACAGACAAATTACATGTTGGTGTAACTTCACCATCAAAGGCAAAAATGGTTTCGTTTTGAAACTGTGGTAATATTTTCCTCAACATGGAAAATTCAAATGGATAAGTCTTCCTATTGTGGAAGTAAAATAAAATAGCTTTTTGTTTGTTCTAAAACACAGTTGTGTTATAAAAGTAAGAAAAAAAATCAGCACATTTATGCTGACTGATATAGTTGGCCACTCTTTCATTTTAAACAATAATTAATGCAGCATCTATAAGGTCTTACAACAGTTTATTAACCAATGGACGGGAAAAGTATTGATAATAAATACCTAGAAAACAGGTGTCTAGTACAGATTCAGAGGTTTTCCTGACTTAGTCAGTCAAGATGAGAGCTTGAAAGTGTCCCAGTCTTAAGTGATTTATGCTCCTACAAGAGTTGGTTTTCTCAATATGTAAGATGCACAAGAAAGATTTCCCTTTGCATGCCATCCAATGGCTAATACAATATTTAGAATATTGCAGAAGGCATTACCTTTTCTCTTGGTTGTTCTGGCAATATTTTACACTAGAGAGATCACTTACCTCTTGAATTTAAGCAATTTATGTTCCACATTTCACTTCTTTTGGCACAGATTTTAATTTTTTAAGTCTGGAATATGGCAGTATCATTCTTCCTGAAATTATTATACCAGTTTTGTTGGTTAACAAACTCTTTATCATGCTCAGAATTAATGAATACTCTCTGAAAAAAGAAGCACCCAGATCACTCAAAAAATGAACAATTAATCTATATCACCAAAAAAAAGGTGAAATGCCAAAACTAGTTTGCTGTTTATAAATACAGAATTCAATACTTATTTTTGACATTTATGCATTTCAAATTTTTTTTATTTCTCAGGCTAAGCTCCATTGATACAAAGTACCACATTTGGAAGCTCGGAGTTGTTTTCACTGATAATGTGAGTATGTTAGTCTAGAAGAATATACTTTGATTTACTCTAAGCATGTATGTCCTCCCCCACCTGCTTTTACTTTCAACAAACATACACAAATAATAGTGCATTATAGAGCCATTTTAAAATATTTTTTTCTGTCTTGTGATTAGACTAAAGGGTGTTTTAATCGGAATTATGTACTGCACAGTATAGATGGTTATAACTGCTATTACACTACATTATTTATTAAATGAATGGTTTAAAAGGTAGTTTAATAATTATTGTTATGTTACTTGCCCGTATCAGTGACAGAGGACAAACCTCTTTAGTTCAACCTCAAGGAGCAACCCTGGGGAGTGCTCCCACTCAAGTAAAGAATCTACACACACCCCTGGGAGTGCTTGAAATCCCTGCCATTAAAAAGAAGGACTGAGGTTTTACAACATGAAGTGATTGACAGGAATTCACATGTTCCCAGGCTAGTCACGTTAGCTCAGCAGAGCACCAATCATCTTAAGTTATTAGTACCTCCAATCATTGGTTGTTCTATCAGGACCACCTCCCACATCCCTGCCAGTGCCAGTAGCTCTCAGGATACACAGTTTTTCACATCCTTGTGATGTCTATATTTGGGGCTGTTGAGTGAGGCTCGTCTCAGCATTTTTCAACAGCAAAAGTAGTGTGATGTCCCCCTCCATCACTGGTAATTTTTGAAAGTTGGGTGCAGTTTGAATCCCTACACAGTCAAAGTGTCCTGCTACAACCACTTGAGTGACTTGAAAACGCTATGTTCTGGATCCAATAATCCACATCAGCACCTGTTAACCCTCTGCCACTTTTCACTTTCTCTGCAGTCATTTTTATACTTAGCTTGGTACACAACTATGTCTATCCTTGGGCACTACAACAACTTCTTCTTTGCTGCTCATCTGCTGGATATTGCTATGGGTTTTAAGACATTGCGAACTATTTTGTCTTCAGTCACTCACAACGGCAAACAGGTTAGTGCTAAATGCAAAGGTTTGAAAATAAATACACTTTGTAAAAGCACTGGAAAAAAACTTGTACTGGAAATATCAGAATGCAATTCATTTTTGTCATGATAGGATTGATCATATCTTCTGCAGCACACTTAATACGTGTTAAATCCTATGAAATTATAACAATCTATACCCAACAAGTGATGACAGATAAAGAGAAGTTGTACACAATAGAAAACAAATAATTTTAGAAAAATACAAGAATGTGCATTATTACCTAATCAGCTCCTTCCATATTCTCAGTGATGCGCCGACTGGTGATAAATATTAAGAATAAACAATCCCTCCTTAGCTGCAGCACTAATAATGATCTAGGATCTGAGATTTCAATACCTGGCTAATAAGAATGTGCTTAAAGGTGTGGGCATTCTGCACTGTGGAATATGCTTCTGTGGCACTTTGTCATGCAAAAATCAGGTTAATAAAGGGTACTTCTAAAACTAATTGTTAAAATTTCTGCAGGGAATCATGCTCTGATCTCCAAAGAATCCAGGTTCCTAGCTAGCATAACAAAAACCAAGTTTTAAAGCTACTTTTAAACTCACATTTTAGAAATCTAAATTCACCAAAGTATAATTTCAAACGTACACGTTCCACTCCTTCTCAAATGCAGTAACATATATTCTAAGCCCACTTCTACGCCCTGCTAGATTTGTCAAAACATTTTAAACCACATGATGTTTTGGAAGAGGCATAAAAATATACTCACACACGGTGATGGCGTGCTATCGTCACACAACCAAATTAAATTCCTGGGTTTATACTATTTATTTTACTTCAGGATGACCAATTTTGCATTTGTTTTCATGATTGTAATGATTTATGTATTTTCCTTATGAATTTTTAAAAAATGTAATAGTCAAAACTGAGCATAGTTGACAAAACTGTTTTAACTGAAGACCATAGCTTTTACATTCTTAACAAGCAATGAGTAGTTTTTCTAATCCTGTTGCTTTTGTGGCTAGTAAATATGAACACTGAAAGACAGCTGCAGATTTCTGAATTGAAATGTTCACTTTGGGAGCATGCTGACAGATTTGCAGATAGTGATAATTGATCAGCTTGTCTTTCAATACTCTTCTGTTTCTTTTACAAGAGTAAATACTGATTCTTGCATTTTTTAAAATACGTAAACTCCTCTACAGAGCTGTATCTTCTAAGACCAACTTCAACAGACAATATAATCTAGTCTCATTAACTGCTGAACTTTTTCAGCTAATGATTTTGCTTACTTACTGGCAGGACCTGGAAATAACTTACTATTATCTAAAAAATTTTCTCTCCATTTTAGCAATGGCTTTGCTAAACAGCTTTGGAAGAGAAAATAGACTATGATAAGTCTTTATAAGTCCTAATAAGTCCCAGTTGAAATTGTCAAATTATCTAAAGGGTTTTATTTTTATTATTTAATTTTCATTGTATATCCAGTGTTTTCAGTTACTATAATTAAACTTTTAAACTGAAGAGTGTAACAAATTGCTTTGGTGATACTCACAGAATGGCTGTCTTTAGTTTCCTTATTGGGAAAGATACAATATGACTCATTTTCAATATTTAAGGCACCAAGCAGGCATGTCTCCTCTGACAAAATGATACTGAAACCTATTTTCATGTCATGTCTCCACACACAGCTTGTGCTTACTGTGGGACTCCTCGCTGTAGTAGTGTACCTTTACACTGTGGTGGCCTTCAACTTCTTCCGCAAATTCTACAACAAAAGTGAAGATGAAGATGAGCCAGACATGAAGTGTGATGACATGATGACGGTAACTAAAACATCACCTGCATGCCTCAAATATCACCCTGAATTTTCAAATGGATACTTTAGAATGCTAAGTAAGGAGGGATGTGTTTGTTTTTAAATCCATTGGGTTGTTGTTCTTCTTGATACACATCATTTTGGAAATACGAGTAGTCTTGAAATTCCCCCTGCATTCTCCAATGGTCTAGACTCAACAGCAAATAGATGACACATAGGAAGGTATTTTGAATTTTTCTCCTAAATACTGTTGTTTATGATGTGCCACAATGCTTTCACACCTGAGGATGGCAAACCCTCAAAGTAAAAAAGGAATTTCTTGACAAACTGGTCCAAGCTTCAAAAAGAAGCTGTGTTGTCACAACAAAGAAACCCCATTTGTTCCCAATGCTTGCAAGTGTGCAAGCTCCTCCTGTCCTTATTTAGGTTATATGAATTATGTGATGTTATTAGCACTAGTTATAAAAGCCTGCTCCAAAATTGCAATTAGTAGTTTAGTCATGAAGAAAGAAGTCAAGGGTGAGAAAGCAGAAATTACAACTTATTATGAGTGATAATCTTATGACACCAATTTACGATCTGACTTCTACCCATTGCCGCTGAATGCTATTTCTGTCAAAATAGCACATACTCTACAGATATATATTAATGTATGAAGAGGTATGTATGATTTTCTTACTGTATACAGAAAACACAAATTCAGGTATTAAAAATGTAATATTCTGAGTTTGGGGCCAGCTGATACCTCCCATGGAACAGAAACTCTCTGCCCTGTGTTTTACACCAAAGATGGAATAAAATACCTCAGAATAGAAGTGTATCATAGACTTCACAGAGTGATCCTCCCTATTCTTGAACTTTCTTTTAAACACTCAGTGCAGGTTAGGCATGCAAATTACAGAAATTATGAAACCTGCTCAAACTTTGTGAGCTGAATACTATGGTCTGGTTACAAAACAGGTGTAGGAATAATTAGAATAATAAAACTATACTACATTTTAAACCACTCTATCAAGTGAGGTAAATCAATTTAAGCAACATTTTTAAGTATTATTAATCTAGTACTAGCATCTTATGTCATCAGTAAAATTGCATTATAAAAATGGATGCATAGTTCTGTTTACTGTTTGCTAATGCCAGGTTTTATACTCATTATTTAACACTTACTGCTCTCTAATGTGACTTCAGAAAACTGGCTGTGGTTAGAGACTGATATTTTTAACCCACACTGTGTGGCTGACGGTGATTTACAAGATTCTATAGCCAATCATCATCATCAGGAACATCAGTAGTTTATCACTCATGCAGAAAATTCCATTCCAAAATACTTACAGAGCTTAAATATACAGATTATTAAAGATTTTTCAATTAAGATTTATATCTTAAAAAATATGACAATACTTTTGTAAAGTGATTTCTTCTGCACTGAACTGAACACAGGTCGTTTCACAGATCACAACTAATTTACAATCAATCAGACATCTAGTATTGCAAAATTAATTTATCTAGAAACCACCCACACACAGGTAGGTCTACTTGTTGTGAATATCCCACTATTTATTTTAGGGCAATATTTTCCACGTTTCTAAACTTCACTGCAAGACTTTAAAAGATGTCCTCTTCTTACTCAGAGCAAGATAGAACCTTAGAAATCAATATAAGGAGTAGACTATAGTTGAATACAGTAACAAATACAAGACAAATACCCCTAAAATAGTCTCAGTCTGAAAGTAAGACGCAGGGAGTGAGGAGCAGGTAACAGCTGATGCTGACTCCCCCTCCTAGTAAGTGTACCTGAAGGTGGAATCACATTAGTTAAGACAGCAACAGATTTTTGGTGCAGTGTGTTTGATACATGAGGAATGATATTATGTGTTCTTGTTACTATAAATTGTCAAGATAATTAGCAGAGCAGAATAATTAAAAGAAAAAAAAAAGAAAAAAACCCCAAAGAATAATTAATGGTAAATATATCTGTAATTTTCCTCTCTCTTATTTAGTGTTACCTGTTCCACATGTATGTGGGTGTAAGAGCTGGTGGTGGCATTGGAGATGAAATTGAGGATCCTGCTGGAGACCCTTATGAAATGTACCGAATTGTCTTTGACATCACATTTTTCTTCTTTGTCATTGTTATCCTACTGGCCATTATTCAAGGTACCCTCACTTACCTTAGTAGATATTGTTCAAAATTAATTCATCATTGAAAACCATGTTTATGTTTGAGGTAAATTTAGCAGTATTTCTGTAAAGACTTATTCCTTATAAAATCATTAATTCTGAAAGTAATAATTTTATATTAATTCATACATAATATGCCTTTTCCCAAGTACTACACAAAGTCAAAGCACAAGGAATGTAACTTAAGTGGGTTGTAGTGTTTATGAACACTTTTATAACCATCCAGCAATGATGAACCTTGTGCAGGATCTCTGTTCTCCTATATTAAGCATTTACACTTGGGAGAGCCTTGATGAAGACACTCTTCCCACTTTTAGCCATAAAGACCACAGCTGACTGGGGAATGGAGACTTTCCAGTTGGAAAGGGTAAATGACATGGAGAAAGTCACCACGGCCACATAGCCATTTCCTCCTTTCTTTAGAGGCTGATTTGCAGTTTTAATTGGTTTGCAACTGTGGTTTACAGCAAACAAGACCCATCTTCGGTGATGGGCAGCATTCAACACTCATTGCATAAACCCTTCTGAGGCTGTTAGGAAAAAATGGCACTGTTTTATGGCAACCTGGTGGCAAAGAAAAAATGTAGCACATCTACACTGAGAAAAAGTTACAAATGTTACAGTCCCCAAAATGATCCAATTCTTTTCTTAAAATGTTGAAAGTGGAGGAGTAATGCTTCAGCTGTGAAGCAGACTCACAAACTGTCCAAGGTGGGCTGTGGGAGCAGAGCTGTCTTTGTTGAACAAGACTTGGGATGTAACAGTTTCATGAGAAAGAAAGTGAAAATTAATTTCATTCATGGCAGCAAAAGAGAGGAGCTTGTGTAAGGACTATAATAAAGCCCAAAAAAGTCTTTCCTCTCTCAAGATTGTGCCTGTATGTATAAGTACACTAAATTCTAGACACTGAAGGACTGACATTACTTGCAATATGAATATTGCTAAGTACTGAAGTGTTGCTACTTTTCTATTTGAAATAGGTCTGATTATTGATGCTTTTGGTGAATTAAGAGACCAGCAAGAACAAGTGAGGGAAGACATGGAGGTAGGAAGCACGTTACATTTTTCATTGCTCTTGTTCACCATTGTCACCAATTAGTGTTTTTGAGTTAAAATTCATCTGTAACCACAACTTTTCTTTCAGACCAAATGCTTTATTTGTGGAATCGGCAATGACTACTTTGACACAACCCCACATGGCTTTGAAACACATACTTTGCAAGAACATAACTTGGCAAACTATCTGTAAGTACATTTTAAAATTGGAATTGTGATAAAGAGACCTTTCAGATGTAGTGTAATTTAGGTGCACACATTGCTGAAAATCCCATGGCAGAATTCTATAAAACTGTATATAAATTCTGTATTTCCTCTCCTTTCTGGTCTCCCCTCCTCTGTTCCACACTGCTGGTTACCTTTACAGTGCTCATCTTACACTTAGTAGTATGACACCAGAAGTCACATCAACTCCTTATTCTGCTGGGAGGAAAGCCAGGTATGGGAAAGGATAGAGGACAGTTTAATAAGTTGCTTTAGTTTGGAAGTTTTCATTGTGACTTTTGGGGGCTTGGCAATGCTGATAAGACCATAGAAAATTGAAGTCAATTTGACAAAAAAAGAAAAGCCAAACCAAAACAAAGCAAACAAAGGCACTTGTAGAACGTTCTTTAAAGATAAGCTCCAAAAAATAATTAACTCTGTTCCTATAGTTCTTTAGTGAGAGTGGAGCTTTTTGAAACCTTGAAGCACTCAGGAGCTGTACATGTTTAGACTATACCAAACTCCCAAGAGAGTACTCTTCCACTTTCATTAGTAAATATAGAGCAGACCTAAGAGGATATTAAAGAAGTTATTCTTGTTGCATTAGTTATTCATACAACGAAGATAATTAATTAAACAAGCATTGCGCCAGCAGAATGAAAGGAGAAGCTAGCAGTCTGGCTTTGGAATACAGCATCTGAACTTTTTTAAATTTAAAAAAAATCAATTGCTTAATGTTATGCAAATTTCTATTAATATCCATAGTTTTACCAGTCTACAACATCCAAGCTTTTCTTACTATAATGAATTGCTTAGTTGTTACATGGGAACCTCTAATTCACTGTAAATTAAAAATGGCCATTTTCTTCATAATAGAATATATAGTGAGCAATCTTTTTACCCAGGTTACTCTTTAATTAGACAACTGTTAAAATCAGTGTACTTTCCTTCCTTCACAATGCAAGCACATACAAAGCCTAATTCCAAATTCACTGCACCAAAGCTGTCCAACCATGAGTAGTATTACCTCTAAACAGACCTCAGTTGGTTCTCTACAGTCTTCCTAATTAGCTGAAGCTCTCAACTAATTGACTGAGCACAGGTATTGGGGAAGGATAGGCTCAGCCTATGAGCTGTACAGCAGCAGTGCTCAGAATTCCTGGTGCAGCTCAGTATTTCCCACACTTCTCATGCAGTAGCCATAGTAACTTCTTTCAAGGTGAGATGTTGGAGCATATGTGCTCAGAATTTGGCATATGTCTAATTCAGGTATTGCTCCTCACAGTGAAATGAAGGAAATGCTAAACTCCATTTTTCTACTTCTACAGATTTTTTATCTGTTAGCACTTTCACAGGAGACATGCTTCAGGACAGGATTTTCTTCCTTAAAATAAGCACTTAGGATGCCTAGCAGTGACATTGCTTTGCTGGTTGGCAGAATCTTCCTCACATACCCCAGACTAGAAAAGGTCAGGCAGAGATATTATGTTTCCTGCATTAATACCCACTTCATGTGCTTGTTTCAGGTTCTTCTTAATGTATCTAATTAACAAGGATGAAACTGAGCATACTGGCCAGGTGAGTAGAAAATAAAACTTAAGAAAAACCATTAAGCTTATCTTTCAACATTTTTATCTTCTCAAGCCTTGTAGTTGTGTACCAGCAGGTGGAACTGATGTACCACTGAGAACTGTGGATGATGCCACTCTCCCCAAGAGGCTACTGCCAGTGAAAGAAAAGAAGGGTTAAAACAAAAGTGAGGGGGAAAATGCTGCACTATGCTATTTCACCCAGCAATGAACTCTGTCAGAAGTCAGTTAGTAGTAATCTGTCATCTTATCTCTGAAAAGAAAATCTCAAATGCACCAGGTGTAGTTTATTCCCAAAAGGGTTAAGTAGATAAGCTACTACACTTGTAGTCAAAATCTATATATATGTGTAGATAGATAGGTATTTGGGTGACCGTATGTTTAGCATTGTTAGCCCCTAAAGGAAAATAAATACGAAAATAACGAGAGCTTAATTATATCTTATCTCTAGTAAGAAGCTCTTAGACAAATGCTACAGAAGTACCTTTGTTTTCCATTCAAAGCAAAACACATTTGCTTATATACAAATTTATCAACAGGTTTGCTCTGATAAAAATTGATTGATTAATTTATACTTAGATATTTTACTAATAGAGCTTAAATTTCAGTAGTACTGAATTAAGAGACGTACAAAACTTTTATAAACATTATTGAGTTACAATCTTTTGAGTTCCAGTGTCTTTACAATTCTACTCCAGGGTAGCAGGCACAGTATGTGGCTATTGTTAAAAGTTTATCTACAGCACTAACTGCACAGCAACTGGTAAAATAAATACTCTTTCTCATTTTCAGGAATCATTTGTGTGGAAGATGTACCAAGAAAGATGTTGGGATTTTTTCCCAGCAGGGGACTGCTTCCGAAAACAGTATGAGGATCAACTTGGCTAATATCACAAAAGAAATGATTTATTCATGAACTCCTAAGATCCAGTAAACAAAAAAAAAATCTGTTCTTTTCATGACGTAATTTCACAGCTTGTATTTGCTTCAACTGTCTTCAAAGTTCAAGACACACATAAAATTTGACACAATTTCAGAGGCTTTTTGTATCTACCACATATGAAACAGGTCTTTTGTTGGAATTTTAATTAGCAAAAACTATGCCAGATTAACTTAAGCCTTCCAGTTCAAACATGGCCTAAAATTGTAACAACTTTTTAACCACATCATTAACCTGGTGTTTGGCAGTACAGTTGAAAGGGCTAAAAGGCATCTTAATTGCACATCTGACATTGAAGAACTTGAACATCAGAGACCGTACCTCAGAAAAAATAGTTCAACTAACTGCTGTCCAGTTTTTCCCCACAGTATTTGCTAGTGAATGTATTAAGATACAGTTTGAAAAGCTTTAAGCAGTTAAAAAGAAATCATTTTCAAACACTTTGTCAACCTTGAAACATTAAAGTGCCTTAAAACCTCTGTAGACATAGCTATGCAAACTTTTTGTTAGTGTTCTAGATTAACAGACCCATTAGCTGTATTGCTTTTCTGTATTTCTGTATCAAATTGCACTTGAACTTTGTTTATATACTACCTTCAATAACAGCTTATTAGATGCTGCTGTTAAAAGACATACACTGTATCAAAATGAACACAATTTAAATCTTAGGCCAAAATAAAACAATGCTCTACGGTCACCTGCAAGTAGAAGTTGCTAGGATTATGCTTTTTTTTTTCTTCTAATAAAAAGTGCCCACTGCAATAAAGTATTATAAACCAAATATAACTGTTGCTGTCATCTTTCCCATTTTTCTACAATACAGAGTTTTGTGACAATGGTAACTAAAAACACATATATTCATTGTTCATCCACAGCTTTATTTTAAGGACTACATAGAGCAAGTACAAGCTGAAAAAACTGTTCTCTTTCTGCACTGCAGTCTGCTTCTCTAGCAAAGAAAACTCTAACTTCACCACAAATTTTAGACTTTTCTAATATTATCATTAGTCTTCAACAATTTTCCATCTCATCTAAAAAATTTTGTGCAACCAAAATGAATAAGTGCCGGCAAAGAAAAACAGGCATTTGGCATACTGAGAAAGGAGATAAAGAAAGATTAAAGTTTCTACATAATGTTTGCTATATTCAATTATTCATATGAGGAAATTTGAGCTTCAGGTGATCATGCTGTCCAGCCAGTCTTCAAGCTCTTCTTCAGTAACATCTTTAGATGTACCTTGCTGCTGCTGTGATGATGTGCTCTTCTCTTCAGGCACATCTACTTTGAAAGGCTCTAGAGAAGCGAAAACAAGAAGACTGAAAATCAGGAAACAATTCCATACTACCTCTGTCCTGCATCGTTTTGCTTTTAATGCACAACTGACTGTATTTAAACACAAACCCTCCTTCTTGAAGAACAGCAAGTCATATTCCAAAAGTAGTTTCCATGCAAAACATCATTTTGTAAAATCAATGCTAGTAAGGTTTTAAAGTAGCATTTAGGAGAAGCCATCAGAAATATCTGCCAATTCTTCTGTACACTAATAGCTCAGTGAACTAAAGGTTGATGAAGTTACACTAATACTTTATCTTCACTGCAATAAAATCCCCTAGCAATACACTTTTTTAATTAAATTTAAATTTTTGCTAAATCATAAGCCCGATGCTGTTTTGCAGAAGAACTTAATGTTTAAAGTGAACTGACAACGGTGAAACTTCAGGTTAGTGAGGAGTTAAAAACTGAAAATGAACAAATGGGCCAGAACACAGCCCCAGATAAATGAAATGCAGTGTGACAGAAATTATGATAGCAGTACTGTTGACTGGCTAATCAAAAATTCAAAAACATCACCAAAATGGAGAGCAATGGAAATTAAAGAAGGTCATGCTGGGAGAAAACTTACCATTTTCCTTACAATCCATTTTCAAATCTTTCTCAGTTGATATGCTGCAGGATAATGTACCTGACACAGGTTTATTTTCTGTATTAATGGGAGCCTCTAGATTCAGGAGAAGATCTAGTTCTTCATCCAAATGGTCAGTGTCTTGATTTGATAGTGGATGGACTCTTTGAAATGATTCTCTTGCATTTGCCCTAGAGCCATTTTTATTCCCAGGTTCTGACGGAGCAACAGAATTACCAACAGGATGGGAGACCAACCCGGTTTCACTTTGAGCCAGAGACTGTCGAAACAGCTGCTCTCTCTTCTTCCCATCTTCAAAAATTTTAGATTTCATCTGTGGGATCTCTAGAGGTGTTGATGCCTAAGAGTACAAGAAAGAACTTGAGTCCTTAAAGTGATTCTCTATTATTACTGTTCTGTCTAATTTGGATTATAATTCATACTTGCTATATTTGATCACTTAAGGTACAGGAAATTTGAGCAGAATCGAATTCAGAAGTAAAAGTAAACTAAAGTTATCTTCATACTTCTGCAAAAGCAAATGCAAAATACAAACTTCTTTTATCCCCTATTACAGAATATGAGATTGTATGCTAACACTGATACTGACAAAATCATAGAATGGTTTGGTTTGGAAGGGACCTTAAAGATTACCTGGCTCTAAGCTGCCCGTCATGGGCAGGGAACTTTCCACTAATGCAGACTGCTCAAAGCCTCATCCAACCTGGCATTGAACACTTCAGGGAATAGCAAGTCCATAGCTTCTCTAGGAAAGCTGTTCCAGTGCCTCACCACTCTTACAGTCAAGAACTTCTTGAAATCTAATATAATCCAACCCTCCTTCAGCTTAAAGCTATTTCCTTTGTCCTATCTATACGTGCCCATGTGAGAAGCTCCTCTCCAGCTCTGCTCTGCAGGCCTGCTTAAGGCACTGGAAGGTGCTGTAAGGTCTCTCTGGAACCTTCTGTTCTCCAGCCTAAAGAGCCCCAACTCTCAGCCTGTCTTCACAGGAGAGGTGCTTCAGCTATCTGATCAACTTTGTGGCCTTCCTCCACACTCATTCCAGCAGGTCCATCTCTTTCTTGTGCAGGGGACCCCAGAGCTGGATACAGATCTCCAGGTGGGAGCTCACAAGGGCAGAGCAGACAGCGAGAATCAGCTCCCTCAGCCTGATGGTCAGGTTTCCTTTGAAACATGGCACGCATTGCTGAGTCATGTTGAGCTTTTCATTCACAAACACCCCCAAAGTCCTTCTTCCCTAGGGCTAGTCCTAATCCTTCTGTAAGGGCCATACTTCTCCTTGCTTGGACAAGGGAATATATCTTTTAAGAATTTTTTTTTTTATATTTAAGTCTCACTGGCTCTTTTTCCCTTACATTAGTATTTTCTTTTTCACAGTTTGAAGGAACACTTTACTAATATTGTTGCTATCCCACCACTGGAGAATAAATGACATTTTCTTCATCTGTACAATTGACACTTTTACCTATAAGGATTGATTCATGGAAGAAAGCACGCATGTTGATATTAGCTATGTAGAAGATTAAATCACAATAAATACATTTAGCAGGAAGAATGTGAAAGCACTTACAAAATTTGGGTGCAAGCTTTTAACAGCTGCTAACAAGAAAAGCAAACACAAAAAACAGTGCAATCATTCCATGTCAAACACTCTGATACCTCATTTAGAATCTAATATGCTGCGCATCCAGACATTTTGTTTCAGGCCAAATAAGCACACAAAATGCATCAATAGAGGGGTATCCTGCATTACATGCCACTTGACACACCAGTCTAAATGAATGCATTTACTTATATAATACATTCTACTTCTGTTTGAAGACTAATCATTCTTGCACACATTATTTCTCCTAAAATATTTGCATTTTCTTGTGAAATTTCTCAGCATTACCTGTACAAGGTCAGCAGCTACATTCAGCCTCAGATGTAGAGGCAATTCCTGAAGGGCCTGGACCAAAGACTGGCAGTCAACAGAAAGTGCAGAGAACTGAAACACAATTCAACACATAGTACACTTGTGAAAAAAAAACCAAAACAACCAGCCAACAAAAACAAAAACACCCACCAACAAAAACCCTCATGATTTTAATGTATTACATTCCCCTGTCACATACATTCAGGAAATCTAATGAAATACACAAATTAATAGTTTAAAATACACTTCTATGAAGCAGTTTGGCTAAATAATAACATATAAACACCTAAAATGCAAATAATCACTTAAGGTTAAAAAACAAGTTATAAATAGAATGCTCCTTAGACAATACCTTGAGATTCCAAAGTAGGAAATAGTTCAGGAAGTTGACAATGGCATAAGAAGCTGTTCCATCTGCAACATCTTTTGAACTGTGAAGCTTTCATGCAGTGTGAAATGCCATTCTGTACTGAGTTGCTATTTCCTACGCAATCAACCCATGTAGCTCCTGTGTAGCGAAATTTAATGCCTCTACAGAGGCCTGTTCATATTTCCCCATATTTTCAAATGTTTTGATACTTCCAAAAGCAACAAAGTATATAGTTACAAACACTTCTAAAATTACATTCGAGAAAGATTGTTACTGCTGCTAAATGAGAACTTATTACTGTGACAGATACTGAAGTTGCCTTTTCTCTTGACCCTTTTTTAAAAAACAAAAGTACACAAAATGGACCAGCAATATTTGTGGTTTCTACAGAATAGATCAGATTTCAGTAGTTTTAGATTTCAAGCTCAGAATACAAGAGAACATTCTGAGCACGTTCACGATAGATAAACTGGCAAAGATACATCTGATATTTTAAAATCTGACAATGAAATGCTGAAGTTCAGTCTATACTCTCAGTCTATATTTTCATGGAAGTAGAGAAGTTGCTTCCAAATCTCACTTGGAGGGACAAAAATTTGTCCCTCTCAATATGATGTAGACTGGCACAGACATATAGAAGTCCAAATACTCATAAATTAGGAGAATTTTGTGACATATTGTAAGAAATTTGTCAAAGAAATTCATACTGCTTCCAAAATCCAGTCAACACCTTTTAACAGGCTTTTAACACCTGCACATGAAGCAAGAATGAACATCAAAGACAGTATGTTCTGACAGTATATTTACAAAATTAAAATAAATTAAAAAAAGAAACAATGCAGTTGATTTAACAGCTTCTTGTATCCGAATTCAGGTTCTGGTATACAGTAATGAGAATAAAAGGGCTAAAAAAATATCTGATGTACAAACTTTTCTTCTGTACTGAGAACTTCATTTTACAGTGGATTAGTGAGCACCATCAAAGATGATTCACTGGTGCAAGTAACCTCACAAAGTCTTCACCAAATAATTCTTGTTGCCCAGCAATGAACTAGATGTTCAGAAAATCCAGTTATTTTGACAGATATTAAGGATCAAATGTAGTTTCTGCCCAGTTGCAAAAGACAATGAAATTGTATGAATCTGGTAACACAAAAAAATTCTAAGTACAATTGAATAACAAATATTTAAGTGCATTTTGGAAGAGCTATGTATACTTGCAAAAATATTAACATGAACAAACATTGCATATAAAGGTAAAAAAGTGGAGACAGGGAAGAGGACGAAATGCTGAGGATAAAGGAAAAGAGGAATTTTGGGAAACAACATAATAAGAAGGAAGAAGGAAGGAAGAAGAAATAGATAAGAAGGAGGAATTTGGTATCTAAGTAGAGACTTCTCTAAAAGTGGTGTTCTAATAAAGAACAAAGGGATCAAAGCAGTATTTAGTAACTTATGAACATTTCATGGTACATAGCGTTATTTGCTCAAAAAAATTGTAGAGGCATACTTTGTTGCTGGAATTGCCATTTTTTACCGAAAAATCCAAATTACTAATAACTTTTTGCTTTTTCAATTGCAGACCATGATATGAAACATTTTTATTTCATTTTATCTATATGCAAGGGAGCAAATGCAAATCTACTTTTTGTGAAAATGAAAGACAGTATTCTTAATAAATTGAAATTCTGTTATTGTTGATGTCACTGTGACATTTCCATTCCACATTTGAAACTGATGCTTTGCCATTGCTTTCTACAAAAGATAGAGAATGAGAAACATCTAATAATTCTGCAACTAATTCTACATCTTTTCTGCTTTATTCTGTTTCCTCATAACCAATTTACTTCAGTTTAAAATTCTCTAATCCTGTACATAATGTGTAGACAGGCAAAGAACTAGAAATAGGTGAGTTAGAGGCAAAAGGCAGGAATCTGGCAAATGGTATCTAGGATGAAAATTAGATTTGGATCTGGCTTTCAGGGAAAAGAAAGATGGGTCAGAAATAAAAATGAGATACCAGATCAGAGACAATGTGAAAAATTAGATAATGCTATGAAACCATCTGGGACAGAATTCTGAATTAAAATAAGAAATCAAAGGAAGGGTAATGGTGACAACATACAGCTTTTCAGTCTGCTCACAATGGCTTTAGCCATTCAGGAATTAATTATTGTGTTCTAATCACTTAAATGCTATAATGAAAAGCCTCTGAGGAAATTATGAAGAAATTAATATTTGGGATACTGACACCATCCTGCACACTAAGAATGGAAGAACTGATAAGGAAAAATAGTCACTGAAAGCCTGTGTTCCACTGAAGAAACAGGTGGTGGTTTAGACAAATGCTGTATTTGGGTTTAGTTCCTCCCTTTAATTTGACTTTGCAACTTTAAAGTACCTTTAAATACACTTCCCAGGGAAAAATTATTGTAGTATTTTATAAAATAAATAGCAAATCTTTAGAATTTGAATACACATAGATGCTACAAGAAACACTCAAGCAGAGTTTCACAGCAATTTTAAGAAAAGCCTGAAAGACAAAAGCATGTATTTTTCAAAAATTTAGGTGACTTGGACCAGGAAGACAGCTGCAGAGATTGGGACACTTTAAGGTATCCTGATAGAGAAAACAGGAGACTTCTATTGGCGCCCTCCTTTTTATTCAAGCATAAAGAATTCATATACAAAAAATCTAGTTGGTGTCCTAATTATTTAGGGCATGAAGTTTCAAGCAGAGGATATGAACTGTTAATTTGAAAGAACTAGAATAATTCGCAGTCCAATATACGAATATGCTTCTACAGGTTTTGTTATAGTCATTCTATTAAAACCCTTTTCTCTTGAATACAGCTGAAAAAGGAAGGCTGAATTCCTTTGTCAGTAAAGCAGAGACAGTCCCTTATTTTCTCTTCGCTGGAGGGCTTTCTTGTTCTTTCCTCCCATTACTTAAAAACCAAGCCTGTGGCTTTGATTAGTCCTCAGCAGAAAAGAAAGGACAAGGCCCAAGGACAACAGCCTCCAGCATTAGAGAGAAGTTGATAAAAATATAGAGAATAAAGAGTGCTATTATTGTATTAACAGTTTGTTACTGAAGGCACAACTGCCTAGATATTCTATCCCAGGTGATTATCTATATAAAATAATTTGAATGATAATTCTGTTACCTGCTTATGGCATATACTTTCTTTATCCCATTCTTTCTCATCAGCAAATCGAAACTGTGTAAAGGAATCTCCTAAGGAATAGAAATTAAAAAATACATTTATTTTAATAAAGAATAAAAACATTTTCTCTCAAGTTCCCAACCCTAAAGAAGTAAATTCAATAAATAAATCTCACTTCTTCAAAAATTTTCAGTTAATATCAATGCTGTTTGTATTCACAATATTAAACTTATTTATGCCAAACTTCTATAGGACTTTTAATCGCTTATTGCAAAACAGCACTAAAAAGGGGCAACAAATACAAAACTGAATGATGAGGTGTTAGGTGCCATGCCAACATGCAAGATTTTCATTCAAAGGTCCAATTTGGACAACATACTAGGAATACACAGTATTCACAGAGTGAATTTCTTATAAACAGCTTTGAAAGTTCTGTAGATAGACTTTCTCTTACCAACATGCAAATATTTCTAAAAAAAGATTATGAATATTTTTTAAATCGCTTTGTACAAGCCAAATAAAGACTTCCTGTTGTCTGGTAACTATATTCTCTCTCTTCTTTGAACTACTCCTTCCTCCAACATATCATCAGAAAAAGGCACTGAACCCCAAATTCCAATTCATATGCAAAAAGGACAGAATTAAAAGAAACCCTTAAATAGGACTAATTAAGTTAAATATGTAATTACAGGATATTCCAACCTACTGCATTCCTTCAAGCCAGTAGAAACTTTTTCTTACTATAAGCGATACTGTATTATCATTTTGCTTGAAATGTAGTATTTTTATTGCAGCACCATGCTGTGTTACAAAAGACAGACCTACAAATTTATTTACTGAAAAAAACCATACAAGAACCCCAATACATCAAAAAAATCAGTAAGGTCTGTGACAGAGGAAACATGAAGGATTAGGGTTGTAAGATGATGGCCAAAGGTACGGAGTAAGAAAAAGCTAAGGTGTTTCTTCTTAGACTGCAGTTTAAGGATAAATAACTGTTCCAGGAGTTCTATTAGGAAAAAAAAATTTAAAAAAGACATGCAGAATTATTACATGAAGGAGATGAAATCTGATCCTGAGGTTTAGAGTGGGGGAGAGAATTAGGGTCTGGAGAGTCTTTCTTTTGACAAAAGGCTGAGTGAGCTGGGCCTGTTCAGTCTCAAGAAGAGATGACTCAGAGAGGATCTCACCACTCTCTGTAGGTATGTGAAGGGAGGGTGTCAAGAGGCTCTCCTTGGTGATGCCAAGCAATAGGACAAGAGGCAATGGGTAGAAACTGATGCACAGGAAACTACACCAAAACATGAGGAAGAACTTCTTTACTGTGAGCACTGGAACAGATTGTCCAGGGAGTTTGTGGAGTCTCCCTCACTGGAGATATTCAAGAATGATCTGGACACAATCATGTGCCATATGCTCTGGGATGACCCTGCTTGAGCAGGGAGGCTGGGCCAGATGACCCACTGTGGTCTCTTCCAACCTGACCCATTCTGTCATCACCTGTAAGTCACTGTGATTTATTTCAGCAGTTGGCTGAGAAGCAACAGCCCTCTCTAAAAGAGACTGAATGCCCTAGAGGAAGTTTTCAATGGCTTTACCAACAGTTGATCATCTAGCTTTCATTTGGCTCTCAACATCCTAACTACCATTCATACCTTTGATGATTCCTGAATCATGCCCTTAATCCTGCAGACACAACCTGAATGTATAATTTGCCTTCCCCAAAATGGCTTCTTTTACATTGTCTGCCTGTCCCAAAATGTAGGAGAGTACAACCTTGCAGCAGTTTTACTCAGTAGCGCAAGTATCAGCTGGCTTTTGTTTTGCAAACAAAATGAATAGGCAGCAAAATGGCATAGCAACTGGCATATTTCTTTCCCAAATAATGAGAAACGAGAGATCTAATCATCCTTCAGGTGGAATTTAAAATTCATTGGCTGTGAATTTTGAAAATTTTTTTCAGTATCTAAAATGCATTTCTAGTTCATTGCATTTCATGTACGGTCATTAGGTATGCAAATATAGTTATATACTAGTAATACTGAGTACCTGGCATGTCCACCATTGTCATTTTCAGAACCATTACAGCAAGAAAGTGACCTTCTCAGCTGAATTATCTATATAGATATTTAAGGCCATTACCATGTCCAGCTTGAATATGCATTTCTGTGTTTTCAATTGCTTTATCCAACACGGCTCAGCAGTATCGTGCTGATATACAACCTTGCCCGTACATTCAGTGTCTCTAGAGATTACAATTTTGAAAACAGCCATCATCAAACAGTACAAGTGCTAATAATTAAAAATAAGCACTGAAATTAACAATTAGATACCTAATAAAGTGGCTAATTTTACAAATGTTCAGTTCATACAATACAAACACCAAAATAAGACCCTATATCTTCATGCATCTATCTGCAGATGCAAATACTTAACCTGAGCACTCAGTTGTCTCACTACTGACAAAGGCATCTCTCCCTTCATTGCACAACAGGAAATAAATGCCTCTGTTTCAAAATATTTAGAGTACTGCTAATACATTATAACTAATTCTGAAAACCAAAGAAATAAAAATATTAGTTTCCTGATTTTAAAATGGGTACGAAAATGTGCAAATTAATGTTTTAATGGCTCATATGTTAAAGGCTCTATTTAGTTACATTTGCGAAGTCCTACCGAAAACAAAATGGCCCTCAAAGTGTTCCTACTACTAGAACAAAGGCATAGGTACTTTCTTCCAATACTCCCAAGACTGCTCTAGTCATTGCTCATGCTGCATCAAGGAAGAAATAGGTTTCTCTACTCTTATAAAAGAGTAAAATTTAAAAAAAGTATTAGTTAAATGCTTTCAGTATCTGAGAATGATCAGATGTAAACTAGCTAAATCAACCTACTTCATCTGGAAGATCCACTGGGATCAAGAACTGGTTTATGATTGTCCACACTCACAAAGTTGGTAATCACGGATCCTCAGTTTGATATTGTATTGCTGAATTAAAGAGTATGACTTAAACTGTAGTTTAATTAGGCTCTGGAAGTGAGTTAACAAAGCATGTCTTTCAAATGGAAAAGCATAACTATAATTCACAGTAGCAGATTTAATGCAAATTAGGTCAATGAGAATGTTAGTCTAACCAATTATCTTTTCACAAGTTCCTTTACCCTGAAAATAATCTCCTTTTAAGGGATGAATAGTAATTAAACCACTTGCAATAACCCGAGTTCCTTTCAACACAAAACCATACTTTTCTTCTTGAGAATAATTTTTATGCTACTACAAGTATCATTTGGCCTTCAAATACAGAGTAGCTGAAAATAATGCATTCAAGTAAACCTTACACATGGTCTTTGGTAACAGTCATGATAACTGAATATTAAACAATATTGTTTATTGTTACAAATTTGAAATTATTATGAAAATGGCAGAACTAAACAACCATGCTTTCCTACCACCCAAATGTATCATAAAGCTAAATCAATTTATTTAAATAAAAGGTATCTTTAATTTTTTCATTATCCCAATTATCTTTTCCTACAAGTATTCATTGAATAGCAGAATCAAAACACACCCTACCTGTAATCTATAATAAATATTTTCTCATTTGTGAATTTTAAAGTCTAGAAATAGAAAAAATGGAAGAAAACCAGTTTTCAGCAGGAAAAAAATTCTATCAGTAGAATGATTTTGTTAATTTAGAACTCTCTCAATCACATAAAACATTACTGAAGACAGAGAAAAAATACTCTGTAGTCCTAGAGATGAAACTGGAAGATGAGAATAGCAAGGAATTAACATGATCCTTCTAAGATTGCCATGGCTGTAAAGAAGTGCTGCAAGTGCAAATATTATACTCTAAACCCACTTTTTATTCATAATCTCTCTTTTATCCCCCTTTGGGTACTGAAAGGTGCTATAAGGTTTCCCCAGAGTCTTCTCTTCCTCAGGCTGAACTCCCTCAACCCTTTCAGCTTATCTCCACAGAATACGGATAGCAAGGGTACTTGTAGCCTGCACTGCAAACTATACAGGATATTTGTAACCAGATTCAAAAAGAACAATATTCTAAATTATTTTCCTGGCACAACTATGCAACACTAATAGTCACATTTTAAAATAAAAACATCTGACCAAACAGCAGATTATCTGACCAAGGCTAAATAATGTCTTCAAAATTTAAAATGTGTCATAGAGAAAGGAGTGAGAAGGAAGGATCTTTGGAAGTCAGTGCTGGTTCTGGAACAAAAAGTGTCTGGTTCAGGAAGGACAGAACTAATTTAACACATAAAGGAACTGCAGGCTATTGAAATCAAAGACAGATACCAATTTTTTCAAATGAGAAGCAGGGTGAAGCCAACAAATGCCAAAATACACAATGGTCCAAAAATAAAAAAAAACAAAACCACACACAAAAAAATCCCCCACAAAACAAATTTTCTTATTAAAAACTAAAGCAGAGGCTAACAAGAGTCAGGAAAACCAAACAAATAAAACTATACTGAAAGAGGTTCAGAAAAACAAACAGTAGTACACTTGCTTCTTTATGAATACCAGGTGACTAAGAAATAAGACAGAAGGAACAGGAATGGCTTTAAGCCTATAAAGATTTAAAGAGCTAAATGACAGCTCAAGGATACTGGGAACAGTGAAAGGGAAACTGGGGAAGACAATGCAATACCAGTGTTTGATGGACAAAGTAGAAACTATCAGAAATTTAATGGCTATGCAGATAAATATAGTATTTTGGGAAAGAGTCAACATGGCATGAGAAGTTCTGTTGCGTGATCTAAGACAACTTCTTAAAAGAAGCATAATATCATGCACATAAGCAGGATTTAGTTCATATAATTTACATGCACTTCCAAAAGCTCTCACTGACATCCCACTCCCTTTCCCACCCAAGACTTCAGAGCAGTAAAAAGAAGAGGAGGCTTTGTATGAATAAATAATTACCTTAAAGCAGGAAGAAAGAGTAAATTGACAATTTTCACATTAAAAGAAACAACCTGTGCAATTCTCTGGAGTTCTAGCTGTTTAATCTCTTCCCTCAATTAAAACAGAAGAGAAAATGAAGTAACAAAATCTGCTGATGATACCATTTGTTAGTGCAGATGAAGGTAGGCTGTGAAGAATGACATGAGAACTTCATAAGATTGAGAAAGTATATTTTAAAATGGCAAATGAAGCTAACCAACACCACTACAAATCAAAATCAGTCCTACACAGCGTGCAAAGCAGCAAACTCTGTGGAATTCTTAAAAAGGCAGGAGTGAACAACATGCAGAGCATCATCACACCACTATCACGTATTACCTCGAACACTGTGCAGAGTCTTGGTTTCCCAAGCCCTGTCTCAAACAATGTAACAACATAGAAAAGGCATAGAACAAATTCTGCATCAGAAGCAATTTAGTGCCTTAAGCCAAAGGAGGGGAACCAAGGGAACATGAAAGAGATCTAAATCCAGGAAAGGCATAAAAAGGGCAGATGGGGACTAACTGCTCATTGTTTCTTCTTACCTAAAGGCAGCAAACGAACCCCACAGGTAACAGACTCAAGACATAAAATGTGGCAAATCTTTATAGCTTGAAGCTGGGTTGTGGGACTCCATGCCACCAGATAGTGCAGACAGCACAACATACAAGGAGGGATATAGGATAACTATTTCTAAACACAAACATTGTACATCTGGCTCAGGAAGTCCCTCAGACATAAACTATTGCAGGTCAAGAAAGTATGTGAGAAAGTAGCTTGTAATATAGTACATTCAGGTACCTTAGCTCAGGTGTCTCCAGATGGACCTTGGGTGTGCTTCAGTAGAACCAACCCTAAACTAAAGCAAATAGCTAGGGGTTTTTTACCTTTAGAGCTCTACTCTTCTCTTAATTTATCTTTTTGCAAGAAAATTAAGGAGGAAAAGTAGGCAATTCACAAATTTATTTTTAGTCTGTAGCTGTGTTCTTTCAAGCCAATGCACATTTGTGTTTTCTATTTTTTCCCTCATTTTCTTAAATTTATCACTATTTTTCATATGCAATTTTTTATTAATTATTTCATTACTATAGTTTTTGGAATGCTGCAAAAATGCAAAATATTATACTAAAATGCATTGAACAAAAAAGTACATTCAAAATTTCTCTCAACTACAGTATCCTGGTTATTCCTAAGCACCAATCCCATCTCCTCCAGTATTCACTTTTTTTACTGAATAAACAATAAAATTATATTTAAGGTTAAAGTTACTGATTTCCCCATAGGTAAGCTTAGACTTTTCATTAAGTTTAAGCTAGTCACCTTAAATATTTACATTTTTCCTGATGCTTTATGACATTTCCTAGTGTCATTTTTTTCAGGCCACTAATTTATAACATACTTAGTGATTTTTAAATGTCACTGCAGCCAGCTTGCAATATTAGACAAAGTATATAAATCCAAAGAGCATACTGGTTTTTGAGCAGTATCATTCAAGTAGGCTGGGGAAAAAAAAAAAAAAGGAAAAGATTTCTGCATAACTTATTAATAATAATGAGGCTTAATTACTACATAAATACACAAGATCAATTAAATCTGTGACTCTTCCTAGGGTTAGGGACACAAACTCCTTTGGGTAAAAGGGAGAGAACTCATGTATTTCGATAAGACTAGATCCAACAGAGGAAAAAGTAGCTTAACAGAAGAGTTTGTGATCCGCACAGACTGATAGTTTAAGGGAACTAATGATCTGGCCCTTTGTGAAGACACTGTTTTCTCCAACATCCTATAAACAACTAATGTCAGTCCAGCACATGTCCATATCAGGAAGCAAAGCTGAAATTCAACACTGGAAGAGGAGAAGAAATGGCAAGATTCCCACCCACAAAGAAAGATTTGCATAACGTCAAACTGCAGAACTCAAAGGAGGAATCCATTTGCATTTGCTGGCACAAGGTACTCTTATATTCTGGCTTGTGAGGAGAGACATCATGAAAAGAAAAGAATCCAAGAGGAACAACATTCAATCAGAATGAAAGACAGTCATCCCAAAAGATCCCTGGTTGGCCCTGCCTATTTACAGGAACCACTATGTGGCAGCCACATAGTGAATAGAGAATGGGCACTGAAGGATGAGGAAGAGCAGAGAGGGATGCACTCCTATGCATTCTAGTAAGCAAAATTACAGCCTTGAGACTTTGGGGCAGACGGTACCTCTAAGCTCACACAACTTCAAAAGCAAAATAAGAGCTTGGATGAACAGTTTAGCTTTATACTGAAGTGAGGTTAAAGCTGAAACAGAACCCTTCATTGATACTTTAGACTGTACAGCTTGCAAATAATTCATCACCCTATGCTGGTAAGGTTTGATATTTTGAGTAGCTAAAAAATATATCCCATAATGGACAGCAAAACTTCCTCTGTTCATTAGGGAGGTTTCAATTTTTTCTAAAGTATGCACAAAGACTAATTTTTACAGTGTTTCCATATCCAAAGTTTAAGAAAAATATGTGATTCAAAAACACAATAAAACCACTACTGTTGTTTAGATACCTCATGTCATGCTAGATACAAGAAACAACAACAGAAACTGCATGTCAATAGCTATTGCTGAGTTGCAGAATGGCACTCACTGGCCTAGGTTCTTTACCTTGTCCTATTTAAGAAAAGTTCCTCCCAATTATTCTTTTTAGGATTATTGTTCATTATACCTCCCATGTAAATAGTGCACACAAATATATTGCTGTATCGTATCCAGGAGGTCAGAACATCATTGGACCAGATTCATTCTTGCACTTTTCCATCTAAGAGAACTTCATATCTGACATGCAGTTAGATATAAACTGCTCTTAGGTAACTAGGATTAGTTGCATTGCATAAATTTGCACTAAGATTACTACTGTTTTCTGTAAGCAGGCTGTCAGAATATTTGGTATGAAAACTTCGAAATTCATTACACAGCTTACTTGTCCAAAAAATGCAGGAATATGTAAAATAAGTCCCCCTTATTCCACATTGTACCTACACCCACAAAAAATCTATTTCTAGAAAAAGAATGCCCAAACTCCCACTACAGTAATCTTAGAGAAAACAAATGAACAAACTTAATAAATACTTTATTTTAACCAGCTTGCTAGTTTTTAATTGCAATAATAACCACTAATTGACACAATTAGAGAAAAAAAAAAATCTCATATCTGCAGTCCTTACATGCCACACAAACACTGGAAAACTTCTCTTTCTCTATCCCTCTTCCCTCCAATTTTATAGCAGACAAATCATAGAAGTTTACAATAGATTTGACAGTTGAACATTCAAACTTCCATGTTAAGCATTTAAAGCCAGTCTTAATTTTGAATGGTAAGTACACATGTTATTTGACACCCCTCACATTATTAGAATTTCAAAACAGAAAAAATTCTAGATTCTTAGCACTACAGCTTGATTCCTTATTCTTTGACAGAACATTTACAACAAAGAATATAATTGTATGATTAATAAATATTCTTTATGATGCTGTTCTGATTATTTTTAATATCCTCACATCCAAATTAGTACTATCCTTCCCTAAAGCACAATTCACTATTCATGTAGGTGGTACATTATGCTCTGTCTATGGGACTATCTTTCAAAAGTATTCATAAATTATATACAAATGTGCAGGCCTAAAAATATTCAGGCAGTTTGGTACAGTAAGTATGAGGCTTGGCTTTCTTGCATTTATGAGGGATTCTGCAAGATATGGGAAGTCATAGTACTAACATGAGCTTGCAAATTTTTTTTTTAATGAAACAAGAAACGTAGCTTCAGAAAAGAAGACAGGAGGATTTTCTTCTGCAATGTAAACAAAATTACAATGATTACAATCAGCAAATAGTAAATCTTGTAAAGCTCCAGTTCTATAAGCACGCAAGAGCCTGGAAAGCATTTCTTTGTGAGTGCAAGTTACTCATACCCCTCCAGAAACAGTAGTGGATTGACTTATCAGAGAATTCTGAACATCAAATTAAAATTACCAGCAGATTGGTAAATATTCAATTGTGGTGAAAAATACAAGCAAACAGCATACTGGACTTGCCTTATCAAGGCTTAGAAAGCCACTACATTTTTGGGCCAAATTTTCAAAAGTGTGCTTTTTAAAAAGTTATGATTACATACAGCGGAATTTTCCCATTGCTACAGAACAGTGGTCAATGCAAAGTTTCAAAACCTGTATTAAAAGAAATTAAGACTTCTTCTGCAAAGTGAAAAAAAGAAAAATAATTACTTACTATCTACAGTTCTTTGTGCCATGTTAAAAGGAAATTGTAGCCACATACAACATTCTGCTCATCTTTTGTATTAGGTACCTTGAGGGATTTTCTAACAAATTTATCATAAGTAAATAAAGATTGAGTTAGCTCAACTGAAAACAACAGTACTCCTCATGATAACCTCTGCTCTTGTGCCTTTGTCTTGAGCATTCTATGTTCTATAGCTGACAATGCCCCTTAGCAACAAATCCTGTAGCCTTCTTATGCAAGTTCTCCTTGTATGGAAGTGACAAGACCTTCAGCTCTCCCACAAACTAAGAAACAAGAATTGTTGGTGCAGAATGGAGAATTACAGTTTTCTGGATGACAAATACCATCTGGGCTATGTATTTACCACTGACACACACTGTTTTGCCGGTCTGAAAAATGCAAAAGTATTGATTTTTTTAAAATAATCTTCTGTATTCAAAGAGCAGAAAATTTAAATGTGCATTTTAATGTGGATTTTGAAATATTAATTTGAAGATTCCATCACACTATTGACATACTATTAAATAGCATCATAGCAATATCAAAATTCAAGTTTTAAGATATTGAAGGCTGTGACATGTCTGGTAATGCTGGCTAAATTGAAAAATCATCTGTATCACAGCTATTCACTAGACATATTTGCTTTCTGTTGTTTTTATTTGTAGTGTTTTTTCTATGATCTAGTTCTATAGCGTTCAAAAAAATGGCTTGCACAACTTTGGCCCCCAAGGACATTACATCATGATTTATTTTAATGTTATGCTAAGGCCTCCCCCGCCTATTCATTCATCCACCACTCTGTTCTGTTCTAGCCCTGTTTACAGGGTTTCTTTTATCTTTTAACCTTGTTTAAACCTATTCTTCCAGATTTCTGATCATGACTGTGGTATTTTAAGTCTCTCTAGTCTACTTGAAACATAATAAGCAGGTGCTAATCAATGAATTTTTTACTTTAGTGAGAATTGATCTGTGAATCATGCAGAAAGTACTCTTTATTCTCTGCTCTGCCTTTTCAAATCACATTGCTATTTCACTGTGCTCAGAAATATGCATGACATTTATCACATGTTCTTCTCAGTGTTTGATTTAATTCTGTATATGTATTTAAAAGCAAAAGGTTACAAAATTTTTCTTTTGTTTACAGGCATTTCAAAATGCTTCCCTTTTTTCTTTTGTTTTCTTTTTTTTTTTCCTTCCCACCCGCCTCCTTTTTTTAGTGTTTTCAGTCAGCCTTGCCTTATTGGGTGCATTAATTTTGCTCAGTAAGCAATCTGAGAGCAAGGATTAGCAGACAATGAGAAGTTCTTAGAATAGGTAAAAGATATTTAGCAGCTACAAATCTTAATGATATATATGCAACAAGGAAAAATAATAGTGTTCATAGAGTAAGAAAAAGCATCCACCAAGATACTGCTCCTGTCCATGTATTTTCCCACAGATGAAAAAAAAAATTACCTTTTCTCTAAGCATACATTCAGGATTTTAATACCTCTTCTGCTGTTGGTCAGCACTTTTAAATTAACATTTGTAAGATACCTTTGTTCATTTTGCTTTTAAGCTTTTGAGCCTAGAAAAGAACCAGAATCAATCAAATTTTTAGGATGACAACAAGGTCACTTAGGCCTCTGCCCATAGCCCAACACATACAGCCTTCAACTCTCTTTATAGTCCAGAAGAAGTTTTTCCACAGGCTTGTTAGCACTTCTGAAGGTCAGCCCAAAAATGAGAACAATATTCTTAACTGTGAAGAAATGTACTGGGACAGCATGGAAGGGAAAAAACCTCTCTCCACTGTTAGTTTTCTGTAACCAAGAAAACTACATTTGGTACTACAGTGCCAGTTCTTATATTTGTCAACTACAGCCTGTTTACAGGCTTAAACAGCTCTTTCCAAAGCACCTTAAGATCTAAGATCATTAGCACCTTAAGTGCTAAGATCTAACACCAGTATTTGTTGCCAGTCCTGCTACCACCAAAAACATATGTTCCTGCTGAAGCCTGATACTTCAGTTATCATTTCAAAATCACTTAAAGATTTTGGCTACTGCAGAAGAAAAGAAAGATAAAAGGTTTGAATGAACGACAGTTTAGTTAATTAACCACTCAGAGTCTAAAAAACTGACCAGTGGAGCTCAACTTTAAAACATCTCTGCTTTACAACAATCCACAGCTCTCAAAGGGAGGAAATAATTTTTGCTTGCCTTTTTCACATCACACATCTTGCCTTTGTTAAGTGCAAATACAGAATGCAGACATTCTACTAATGGTTCTAAATTTTTCAAAATTGAGTTTATACAGCAAAGCTAGGCTTTTAATTCTTTCAGAAGTGAATAACGAAATTGATCACCATATCTTCAAATAAACTTCAAACCACAAAGTCTTCTGGAGTATTGCATTTCCATTGACTACCTTTCCATTTTCAAGGGGCAGGATTCAAATTATTCAGAGGTACAAAATAACTGTCCGGTAATACAATGAAGAAATTTATAGGAGAACCAGTTCCCTGATGTCTATTTTCCTTCCACAATACATTTTTGTATGTGTTTTCAAAGACACAGAATTGACAGTGAAATAAGTATTTCCAATACAAACTTCTACAGGTTCTTCAGTTTGAGAATACAACAGGAAACTGCAATAAGGTATCTGAGCCCTCTCAGGGGAGAGTACTTTGTCACACTGACTAGAAAATATTCAGAACAGAGCAGAAGTTCAATTCATTAACAAAAAGTGACAGTATGAAGACTAGAATAATATGTCAATCAAACTATACATATAAAAAGTGAGACTTAAATTTAAGAAAACAAAAATGAAATGTTAAGGCTGAGTTTCAGTTCAACTAAACACAGTTTCATCCATTCCTAATTTCTTTACTCAGAGAACTCCGTATTCAGGATTTTCAGCCACGGGACCTATGAACTACCTCTCTGGGACCCTGAAAAAGGTGATGAAAGCAATATGAGACTGTGATAGTGTCACCACTGGATTCCACACTGGGAAAAAAAAGCAACTAAAGATCTGCAAGTACAAAAACTAAAGTCCATTCAGGTCAGTTTAACTCCTGCAGTAATTAAATTTTATATTACATATGGGGGTATTGAGGGTTTTCTGAAAATCCAACTAAAAATATGCTTGAATTGTCAAAGCTCACTTGCATTTTATTCATCTTTGGTTTTGAGAGGTGAGCTGCTCTAACCTGCTGGCTGCAGCTTCCTTACCTTACATCAAATCCATGATGAGTCACTGAAGAAACTAGACATACTGCATACTGGTTTTGATGGATGACTCAGAACTAAGAATTAGCAACCATTGGAGGGATAAGAGAAAAAACAGAATTTGGAAAGGTCACATATTTCTATACACATTTGAAACTAAAACTTAACCCTTCCTATGCCCTCAAAGGTTGTGGTGGGGAAATATCCTGGACTAACGTCAGCAGGAAGTATGGTACAATGGGTTGTCATACTATTGTACTTAGTGATCAATAGATTGCTGTGCTTTTAGAAATATTTTTTATTATACTGTATAGTAGTGCAACAGCCACGATTAGTAATTTATCAGTACTGCACCTACAAAAAGAAGTAAAGAAAAGCAAACATACCAAAAAATACCCTGAAAAGCCATACATCTCTCTGGTTCTATAAAAATGAAGACAATACAGGCTGAAAATTACTCTCAGTTAAAATATACTTTTGAAAAATATTATCATCCTCACTTGAATTTATTAAGTTCAGAAGAATAAAAAAAACTGTTTGGCAATTGATCATCTTAGAAACAAGCTTTCTTTCTATGACTGTCAAAATGCACACTAGGAAACTTTGGAAAGTGCCACCTACGGAATTCATGAGCAATCTTTGTGTTTATCATGTCTGCATTTCACTGTGAGACTTTCTAAGCAGGATAATAAAAATAAGATCGAAATCACCAGACTAGTTAAAGCCAGACATATCCTCACTATTGGTTGAAGAAAGCGACAGCCACATCCATCAGCCTGAGCTGGAGAGACCCCAGGGCTTCTGGGCCGAGCAGAAGGAACCCCCCAGGAGCTGTTGGAGGTGATGGTTGCTTAGAACATCCCAAAACAAATAATCAAGGAACTTGCTCCAAATTTTTTGTTCTGAATAAAAATGGCAAATCTATTTTTAATTATCACAGAATGTATGGAAGAAAAGTATAGTTCAATTAGCACCAGTAATTGAATTCAGTAATACCAAGTTTAGTAATTGTGCATTTAAGAAAGACTTTTTTGCTTCAGTGATATAAGGGAAGTATCTTTGATGAAAAGATGTAGAAGTGAACATGGTTACCAGACGAATGAAAGAGCCAGTCTCCAGGACAGAGCCAGTTTCAAGACTGGACTCTCATCACTGTGGTATAATGAGACATGTTATATCCTCTGTACATTACTGCTGTAAATGAACATGAAAATGTAAATGTCAGCTGGAGAGAACTATACATACATGCTAGGTACACTCATCCTAGTTCACTGACTACATAGAGAAAGCATAATCCAATGTATTTGATGATGTTAAGTACAAAAAGAAATCTAAATGTGTCTTCTTGTACTATTTTTCTACAATTAGAGAATTTGAATTAATAAGTGTAATAAAATGTTTCTCATTAAGAGTAAGATTTTATTGGTTATAGTACATCAAATTGCTTCCTCGAGCTTCTGTCATCAGGTATGTCCTGAGAATCAAGCATATAGATTGTACATGTTTCAAATAGCTAGGAAAGACAAATTGCCATGCCAACTTTAAGTTTTAAGTAATTTTAGTTTACTTGACAGTAATAGCTGAAGGTAGAAAAGCATGTATCACCTGATTTGATGAAAAAAACGTGACTCCATACTAATCTACTACTTATCTTCCAAAATTCTGGAAAGTGTTGCTCTCTCAAAAAAGCTTTCTATGCAGTTTCTCTACAATGCACTTATCTGGACTGTAGATTCATTTTGCTTCTTCCATGTCTATAAATAAATAATGAAAAAAGCTATTGCATGAGGTGATACATGTCTGTAAGAGGTCACACACCCTTAAAGGTGGCCAAGTTCATACTGGAAACTGCAAACTTGATTCCACAGTGCAGTCTGGCATCCATTAACAGTGCATTTATTCATGCTTCTGTGAGCCCAGAACTGTGGCCATAAATTTTACAGGGCAGACATAGTCAAAAGGTCTTTGTAAGAGGCTACCCAAAGGAAAAAAAAAAATAAAGTCCACTTTGTCTACATAGTATTTTCAGGTTTCCTTTGCTACCTTTGAGATTCTTGTACCACACTAATGACTGAATTCAGTTGTCTGTGAATTTGCTCACAGGAAGTGTCTTTCATAAGCCAGACCTCTTCATATGTTAACAACTGCACAGCCTGGCAAAACACACATGGGCCACTACAGTGTTTTCCTGAATGTTCTCACTGCTACTGAAAGGTAAAAGCAGCACCCTGTACAGCTGCTTAATGTATTGTAACATAGTCCAAGTGAAGATCTAAAAAGTTTTTTGTTGGCTGGATGAGTTCGTACAAAAGCAGGTACCTCTGCTATTGCTTTTAATCTGATAATGGAAATCAAACAGTGACCAATGTGAATACAACATAGCAGATGAAATAATTCAATTCCCTCAGTTGAATTCAACTCTTTTCTTTGAAAGTAGGAAGTAGCAGTCTCCTCATCTGAGATAAGAAGATACAAATCCCATGCCTGTTGCAATGATAAGGACTTATTCTCTCTTTGAATAACTTTTCAATGAGACACATTCACGAGATTAGAGAAAGAACAGCTGGAAATGGTATGTGCATTTTGTGGCTTGTTTACTCCTTTGATCTTCATTGGGGTTCTCTGAGTAATAGAGGCTACTTTTCTTATGAGTAAAGGATTATGAGGAGCAGCTACAGTCAAGATTAAACTTAAAGTCCAAAAGTGTGCTGCTTGGGGAACATTATGTCAGCTGACCTTCCTAGGATTCTTTGTAGGTTTTAAACACATAGAGAATGCAGTCCCAAAAATATGATAATGAATACCCCAAAGGTTCATCATTGTATACTGATAAATTTTAAAATTGCTTCTCTGGACAGGTACTTTAACACTTCGTAGTTACAGGAGAGCAAGAAATACCACTGTTTTGTGCAACAAAAATCAATGATTAAAACTTAAATAAAAGTAGTTAATGCTTTGTTCTATTATCAGCCCAAATAAGATTGATACATGTATAGATGTTTTACATTTCCAGAAATAGAAAGAACAGTGGGTTATATAAAAACTCTCCAAGTATTTTTCTTTTATCAGTCAGCGAATGCAGTATTAGTGCCTAGTGTTTTACTGAATAAAGCAATAGTAGTGACTTTTACTGGAAAACATACTTCACATTGTTAAATAGAACCCATTGAAATCTAAAGTTTTAACAGCATCTATTTCTCTTCCTGAAGCATATGACATCTAAGTATAAGCTATAATTTTCATTTAAAATCTAGGCATAACATAGAGAACTAGTGTATCTGTTAAAATGGGAGTTTTGATCTCAGGGTACTATGTCCTTGGAGAGGAACATGAAAAATGGATGAGGGATAGAGAATTAAGTTCACATACTTTTGTCACTGAAGTGACAGTCAAAGAGAGATTAATTTTGAGAACAGAAATCTGAACTTCACGGTCTGAGACTATGACAACGAACCTTGTTCATGACACTTGATTTCTTCTCCCTGTGGGCCATTAGAGCTTAGTTCCTAAGGTCAGACCCTCTAAACAGCTATAAAGGTCTTTTTTATGTATTGAAAACGTCACAGGATATTCTAGTTATTTCTTATAAGATATTAAAAATCATCTAAGACAAAAAGTAAATACAATATTTTTAAGCCTGAAGAAAAAAAAATTGCTGTTATCTCTGCTTTTTAATTTTAAAATACTTTGTACATAAGTCTACCATCAATAAGGGCTCATTATTTTACTTGGCAACATGTTTCTTCTGTGCATTTGTCTGCTGTAACCTACAACACTCATTGGCAGATATTATTAAAAAACAAAAATTAATATATAACTAATACAAAAGATCTATGAAGTACTGACAAAGCAAAAAGTCACAAATTAAGGACAGGAGTAAAACTACCAATTATTTATGAGAACTCTGTAATTTGTTCCATCTATTTTTGCAAGTGCATATTTTGTAATACTTGATTCAAGTTAATATAAAAATGAAAACTGCTACTAATAATTTTTTGGTCTCTTTTGAAACACCTACTTAGCTGCAGTAATATAATGGAAGTTTCAATAAAGGTTAAAAACCAACTAGTACCTGACAGTCAAACACACATAAAACAGAAATACAGAAGAATATCTGGAATTAAAAGAATAACATTCCAAATAAACACACTAGTTGAAAGTAAAAACAGCGAAGTTTAAGAAATTGCAATTAAGAAACAATATCAAAACTTTTTTTAAAATCTTATTTTAAAGTGAGTAGAATGTTTCTCCAAGACAGCTGCATTTGGAAGTCCACAAAAATGTACAAGGATCTACTTCAACTAAAACATTGTTCAATCAGTCCAGAAGTTTCATTTCCACAAATAAATAAATTCCCAAATGTTTGTTCTCTAACCAATCTCTATCCCCTAGCTCCGTTACCTTTAGATAGCATTCTTGGGCAGATAAAAAGGAAAAAGCATTTTGTTTAGCAAAATATGAAGGAAGCAATCAGACAATACAAAATATTTAGGCAATTTTTACTTCTGGATACCAGCAAAAAATTAGGCCTCTTCATTTTAGAAAGCACATGATTGTATCTATGATCCTACACTTCTATTCTAAAAAACATCGGTTAACTTCCCATATAATTGATATTTACTGTGTGAAGTTTATGGCAAAAGGTTTTTTATATTAATCTGTGCTGTCATCCTTAATACCTAGCCTAAGTGTGCAAATGGCAGTGTTCAGCACAGCAGTGGCTACCACACAGGTAGTACTTGTAAGCACCAAGCTTCTGGCACAGAACCTACTGCTCAGTCATGTCAGAAAGATGGGTGTCCCCCTCCTTCCCTCCACACCACAGCTCTGTAACCATCCACCTTCTCCCTCGGGCTGCCTCTGGGGGCTCTCCCACTCACGCCTCCTCTTGCTCAGGTCCCAGATGTATAGCTGCAAATCCTCCTTCATGTTGAATCACTTTGTTAAACCATCAAAAAAAGCGTTGCTTTTTTGTTTGTCAATTAAACTTTCTGTCATTTTAGCAAGCACATTCCAAGAAGCATGAGAGCTGGCACAGCAGGAAAAAAAAAGGATAAATGCTGTCAGAAGCAGTGAAGAGAAATGATAAACTAGGATAAAGCAGAACACTAGCTCTATTCAAGAGCAGACTCTTACATNCTGTGTGTCCCCCTCCTCCCTCCTTCCCTCCACACCACAGCTCTGTAACCATCCACCTTCTCCCTCGGGCTGCCTCTGGGGGCTCTCCCACTCACGCCTCCTCTTGCTCAGGTCCCAGATGTATAGCTGCAAATCCTCCTTCATGTTGAATCACTTTGTTAAACCATCAAAAAAAGCGTTGCTTTTTTGTTTGTCAATTAAACTTTCTGTCATTTTAGCAAGCACATTCCAAGAAGCATGAGAGCTGGCACAGCAGGAAAAAAAAAGGATAAATGCTGTCAGAAGCAGTGAAGAGAAATGATAAACTAGGATAAAGCAGAACACTAGCTCTATTCAAGAGCAGACTCTTACATGAGCTCCTACAATCAAGTGTCTAAAACTGAAGAAACAAAATTGCAACAAGCTCAAATACTTAGAAATGAATGTCTCAAAAGAGTATTAATTGCTAATATTTAAGAACCCATTTGCTTTGAAACTAAGCATATTATTCAGGCAGCAATTTCTTCCTAAGAAAGCATATAGAATATTTACAAAGCTCAAGCTGTAACATCAAAGCACAAATAAAAATTAGGCTTGCATGTCTTCTGCATGCGATGAGTCCAGCACAACACAACAGCAGAACTACTGGTAATGGTAATCATTTCTCTTTTCTAAAACTTTTTCCTCAGCATGAGAGAAAAGCATTAACCCCTGAATCGTCAGTGAGATAGACATAAATATTTCAGATAATATTTTTCTGACAAAACTGGGTCAGAGTAGCCACAGACTGGAATTTGAAAATGTTGATCTATGTTCAAGGATAAATGGGAGGAAAATAAAATTAAAAAACATTGCAAGGAGAGCACTGTTACAAAATGCTTTAACAACAACAGCTACTGATCTTAAAGAAAATGCACCATTTCCATTAGCAAAGCACTATGCAAAACATTTTTACTACATTAAAACTATAAATAATAATTTTTTTCTTATGTAATCTGAACAAAAATACCAGATGGGTGACCACATTAATTTTAAACATACTAAATACAATTAAAAGAAAAATCCAGCCCAGAAATTTTAACCAAAACAACTCATCTGGCTCGAGTTACAGAAATGTGATGTGAATTCTGCAGATGACATATGTTTTGTTTAAAGGACACTCATGCCTTTTAGAATGAAAATGTAGCATGTCCTTACCAACAGAACTCTTGGGAAATGTCCTCCCGGGTAGAGCCATTGAATTTCTTTGCAAACTGGGATTGCGTAGTAATGGTTCTTGACAAGACATAGATACATAGCTGTGGTACCAGTCTGGTACTAGAGAGATCTATTCTGCAGAAAGACAAAACACCCAAATCTCTCTCTTGGTCTCCCTAATGGTAATCTTCAATTTAAAGAAAAAATCTTTTTCATCCATGAAAAAATTCATTTGTATGTAAGTTCTTTTCTGGAAAATTTCAGATAAATGCACATAAAACTTTCATTTTCAGCATATACACACGTGATACAGAAATGAAGCTAATGTCTGTAAGCTAATGTCTGTAATTTGTTTTGCTTGTTAATTCTCTGTTCTGCAAAAACTGGTTTTCCCTTTTCAATTAAGCTAGTCCCTCAACAGCTTTCTTGCCCCACAGCTAACTTGAGAAGCTCTATGGACCAACCAAAACAATTAATTAAAAAACAACTATGTCATTCTTTTTCTGAAATAGCCTAGAACACACTGACATTAATATTACACTCCTATCAAAAATCAACATTGTTGCAGCATTTCCTAGCTTTTCACTTCAAAATACAGTAAAGGTCGTATCAAAATGACTGGAAATTGCATAGAAATTATTTTTAAAATGACACATCTGAAGAAGTTCAACTTCCCGTCTCTGTATAGGAGAACAGCTGAATAACTACCAGAAGTTGCATACCTACAGATATGTCACATACAAAAATTAAAACACAGCACGAATTTCCCAAGATATGTAAGCACATCAAACCTGTTGAAATCAGTACATCCTGAAACCTAAAAGGAAGTACATCAATTTTAGGAACAGCATGCCTACACCATCTTTTCTCACAAATAGTTTCTGTCCAGTAAACACAACACACTGGAAAGAAAAACTCAGTACCTTTTAAAACAACTTAATTAAGCTTTCATCAAATGTTTACTGTGAAGACCTCTCTGTGAAGAGGGGAATATTTCTAAAGCAAAGTCCATATTAACCAAACGATCATGGTATGAACCAAATCACAGTAATTTGGAATGACTGTGAGGTTCTCTTCAATACTTCATTTCTTTACCGGAACTAAAACACCAGCAAAGATGCATCCAGAGCATGAAATTCCAACCGCTCAGAGACCCTTTTATATACATATCTGCAGTAAGCATTGTGTGATCATACAAACCCTGTCCACAGAATGAGAAAACAGGTTCATCCTGTAAACTGAAACCATGTAAGTAAAACTCATGACCAAACTATCATTTGATTTGGCTTTTGGTAAGTAATTTTTATTTCCTCTGATTTAAGCCTTAGATCAAAATAAACAACCAAGATTCAATATCTACAGTCAAAATTAAGGCAAAGCAGTGCACTGACAAAAAGATAACGACAAAGCAATAACAACACGGACTCAGTGTGGGACTCCGCGTATTTTATTTGCTCACACGGCTTATGGAGTGCAACTGCCTCACACTTGGACCTCTTGGAGTATGTCCATGTGCAACAACACATGCCTAGATGTAACCATCTCTAACACCTGTCTTTTGTTCATTTGACTTTATTGAAATCTCTACAGCTTATGTTTCCTACTTTTTATAAATAAGGAAGTACAGTGCACTAGTACTTCACAAGAAGCATTGCTTGTAAAGTTGCAAGACTTAGAAGACTCATGAAAGTACTCACCGTTATTTTTATGAACACATTACAGAAAAAGTATTTTTATTTTCAAATCTTATGGGTTAAATTTAAGATTTAAATTGATATCAAGAAATAAGATGAAAGCCTAGATACTTTGAGAAATACAAGGTGAATTATTTTTGTGTCAGGAGAAACTATGGCACTTCATATAATTCAGTGAAGTGTCTTCCTAGTCCATTAAATTACAGCAGCCTTTTAATAATTGAACATTTTTCTAAATAGCATGAAGCTGAATGATTAAAAAAAGGTCTTTCATTTTAATAAGAAATTAATCTATTTGTTTTAATGAGGGTTAACCATGCTGGTTTTTTAGTGCAAAGGAGGTTCATGGAAGAAGGCAATTATTAAACAGCTCTAACTATCTATATGTAGGCTGGCACAAACACTTATTCTAAAATGAAGACATATTCTCAAAACACTTTAGCCTGAAGTATTCCACTTCCACAGTAAAAAATACTTCACATATGCGAAATCCTTATTAAAATACTATGTTTTTTATTAGCTAAGTTAAATTGCATAATAGCATCTATGTTGCTGCAGAAGTGAAATGGCTATGCATGGATAAAGCTATTTATAACTCAAAAGTCCTGTTAAGTGCTTGTGCTGTTACACAGCAGTCTTGCCCTAACATTTAAAAAGCCTCCCTAACAAAGTCTATGTTACAAGGCCTACTAACTCTTCAAGTAACAGAAGCTTTATAAAATATTTGGTAAGGACAGCAATCTTTCTGTACTGTATCCCTTTTTTAGTGTGTTTCATGTTTAAAGGTCCACCGGCCTCACTGACTACAATCAGGACTTCAAGAACATCATTTCAATAACTGAACAGGTGTTCACTGACTGACATCCAAAACAAAACCTCCAGAGAGACTGAGTCTATCTCTTCAAAGGAATCAATCTCAACTGGCTACACAGCACTAGTTTGATTTTAAATTCTAATTCATATAAAACAAAGGGTAGAGGTGAGCAATCATCTCTGAGGTCAAATTTGTCAAAAAAAAATGCAAAACAAGGATGTAAAGCTCATTTCCTCCAATAAGAGATAGATATTACAAACTTGTTTCATTACTAAAGAAGAGTGAAAAATGTGCTGCCCACTTCTAAGTAAACCTTGTATTTCAGTTTTTCAGGTTTTTCTCTCTTCATAAATCCTAGACAGCACATTTCACTTTTACTACAGTAACATGAATTCCTTGGGTGATTCCCTTGATGCTCCATGTTCTACTAACTGGATTTTCAAACACAAATTATCAAGACTGTACTCTGCCTGGAATAAGTCTCTTCAGTTTCAACCACAGGAATAATTCTGTCATTTCCTCTGCACTGACATTGGTGCATCGTTTGTCTCCCAAAGAAATGTAGCTTACACTCACCAAGACTCCATGCATCAATATATGTATAAATACATCAACATTAAAATAAAAAAATCCACAGTTACCTATATCTGAATTGAAAAGCCTTGATAATTCTTATACTGATAATCAGAACTTGAGCTGGACAACCATGAATGATGTAATTGCTAAATCAGAAGGACAGTTAACGGTCAAATTATTACTGATCACACAAAAATGTAACAATAAGCCTACCAGAAAATGCATTTAAAAACATTTTGAGACATATTTATTTATTTACTTACAAGACTAATTCTTAATGGAATATAGTTTATGAGATATACCATTTTTCTATCTACCCATCATTTTTATCTATGTAATAAATTCTAATTTAACGTAACAGCAGGTGAAGTTTTTGAACACACAGAGGTCCACATTTTGTGACCAAACCTACCAGTTAAAAATGAGCCCTTGAATGTGTTTATCAAAGGAATAAATTAAAACTTATCCTCTTATTAATTTAAAAAATGCAGCAACCAGCAGAGCAATTAGCAAATCTGTAAGTATAAATCAGTAATAACAAAGTGACAACTGTCCAGATCAAAACCACTAGGAACAGAGAAGTGTTTATATAAACAAACTGTAAAGATAATAAACTTAGTAGTTTCCTTGCCCATGGGAAAAGCTATTTTTAAGAAGAACTTTCAGAAAAGTTTTGTTTGTTTTCAGGGTATTATGTCAGAGAATTATTAAAAAATTTGATTGTCACTGTCAAATCTAAGACTGACTACACAGTCTTACCCTGATTTATGTTAATAACTTTCCAAATTGAAATCATTAAGATATGAAAGACAAAAGGCTATATAGTCTTAAAAAAAAATTTAATTTAAATCACAGGGAAATAACACCTTAATTCCCATTTACTTTCCACTTTAGTTTTTATACATTGTGTTTCCTAGATGTAAGCTGAGGTTTGTAGGAAATTTAGCAGATTACATTTCTGAATGCATGGTTTATAAGGTCTTCAGAAAAAGGAATTTTCCTGCCAATGCATCCTACTGTGAGGAATACGGATGTTTTTGTAAAACAAATAATGAATAAAATATGGCGAGGAGAGCTAGAATATGTGCTATTATTGCCCTACCTGACTGATTTACTGTTCATACCTGACTGGCTAATAACACTCTTTTACCTGTTTCAGATACTTTTATTATCAAGGCTTTTTGACATACATAATCTATTCCTCCACATCCAAATGAAGAAACAGAGTATCATGGAAAAAGATAGAGAATGTAATCAAGCTGAAAGGCAACCTCAGAAAAATTCACACTTCCATTAATTATACACAAGTACTTCTACACAAGTAGATCAGAGAGCAGAAAATCGTACAATGAATTTAAAACTATACAAGTAAATCAAGGGAAACAAAGAGGCTCTACTTCAGTGGCGTTTTACCCTTACAGGGACCTTACAAAAACCAAAGAAATGCTAGCAAAACAGGGCATAACTTACTATGAATGAAGGTGGCAGAATCTATCCTTTAATCTATAATGATATTTAAAGGATTACTTGTACTACTGCATCTAGTAAACTAGTCTGTAAAATGTATTATATAAACAAATTAGTGACATGGATTTTTTTCTTCAGCTTGTAAAAGGGATGGAGGAAATAGCACTGATTCTTTCTGCTATTACCATCATTAACATTGAAGTTAATGGCTGGAGAAGGGAGTGTTTAAGCTTAAATCTCTCTACCTTAGTCTTTAAAATGAGCCTCTGATATATAGACCACGTTAGCAGATACAAACTAAATCTATTATCAGGGAATTTCACTGATAACTCAGGCACATACAGAATACCAAGTTTGGGTAACACAAATTCACGAGGAAACATTTTAAAATAACGTATTAGCAGAGACAAGGCTTGTTCTATCTGTGTCTTTAGGATACAGTCACTCAAATATGATCAGCCATGCAAATGTGTTCAAAAACCTCAAGATAAAGCTAGCATTAAAAATTAATATCAAAACTACAGCATGAACTTCCTATTTCTCCAATTCCATTAAGATCAAAATTTCAGTCAAGTTTTTACCTGAACACAAATGAGAATACTGAAACCAAACTGAGGAACTGGAGGAAACAAAGACACCTTTATGTTCACATCAGCCTCTCCCCTGCCTTCAGCCAACTGCTCTTCACTCTGCTGACTTGGCAATTTTTAAAGCCACATTCTGCCCTTCACTGCTGAAAACCACTGGAGACAGCATTTTAAGACCTCTAAGAACTGCTCAGTAAGGAACTAAATAAAAGCTAAATTCATCTCAAGCTACTATTTCTGAGGGGTTTTTATCTTATTGCTTTTATTTCATCTCAAGCTACTATTTCTGAGGGGTTTTTATCTTATTGCTTTTATTAAATAGGGTTAACTGTTCTTTTAGAAAATCTGCATCATTTTCTTAAGCAAACCCCCCTCAAAATTAAATATGATAATAACAGTATATTGCTATAGGATTAGTAGTAAGCAATAATTTTGTTTGTAATTGAATAAACAACAGCAATTAAAGAACAGTAGATGTCAATGCTTGCACAGATAGCCATAAAGCTTCAAATCAATACCTGCTTCCAGTTCCAGTAATGAAAACATACTCTCATTCCCTAATGGCTACTTAAAGTCATACAAGAGGAAATACTTACAATTTTTGTAACTGCTACAACAAACTATTTGACTTTTTAGTACCAAACTACTTTATGAATGAAAAGCATTCAAAAAGAATAATAAAAGATTAAGTTTTAGGACTTAAAAGATTTAAGTTTTGGGACTAAAAATTACATAGGCTTTTTAGGCACATCTTTTAAGCAGTCCATGCTCCCGGGGAAGGAGATGCTTCTCTGTTCCTTCTTCTCCCATTGGGGTGACAAGCAGTGGAAGCTCATGGTTTTACCACTGGTGTCACCTTAAGAATGTAGAGTTTAAACCAGATTTACTGAAGCTGAGAGATAATTGGATTTCATTAAAAAAGTAAAGATTGATATTTGCCTTCAAGTGTAAGAGGTTTTTTCTCTTTAGTAAGGCAGTTAATTGTGATATGCCAAAAATCAGAATGATGGTAGGTAGCTCTTAAAGAAGTTATCAGATTCAGACACAGTTCATGTATTATACACATAATCTTCCAGAAAGGAAGAGAAGGAACTTTATTAAAGCAACTACCTCACAAAGAAACATTTTAAACTTTAATGTATACATTAATCTACATTAGAGTTTTCAGTGCTAACATTATGCTGACGTTGTCTTTTTTTTTGTACTCTAAGAAGTTAAATATGCAATCTTATCTGAAAACCTGTTCCATTAATGAACATGTTTGAGAAAATGCCTCTGTGGCATTACTGTTCCAACACCTGATACCCAAAGACATACTTGCTTTGGAAATTACTGTAAAATGGCACATTTGCAACAAGTATCAGTTAGCCATTTTATAATTTCAGTAATGTTAAGAATATGAAGATGTACAGAAAAAAATATTTTTAGAAAACCCAATGCAGTGCATTGAAGACTCATTTAAAAACTCTGGACTGCTCAAGTTACAATCATTCTATTAACATACCTTCAACTGACATTAAAGAATTTTCTCAACTTGTTTCCACTTTTGCCTGTTTGACTCGGGGACACAATTTACAAATCAAGTATGAATCCTTTCTTTTTGAGGGGAAGAGACAAGATAGAGGGAATATGATACTCTCATGTTCATCTATTCAATGACTATCTCTAAATTCAGTTTCCTACTTCTATGACTATACACCGGGAAATTTTAAAATCAAATATAACATATATTAACCTGCATTCTTTACCCCTTCATTCCACTTCATTGAAAGCTACCAGGTACCATGACGACAGACACAATAGAAATACTTAAAATACTGAGTCTCATTCTGTAGTGATCCTGACACTAACATTATACTGTGGATAAGTTAGAGGGGAAATGGGAAAGACTACCATCATTGGGAAAGGTCATGATGACAGTTTATGGTAAGTCATTCGGCTGTTTCATAGCAACTAGTTAAGAACTTTATTTTCTAAAAAAAGGAAAAAACACCAAAACAAAAGAAAGAAAAATCAAAACTACCCTGAAAGACTCATACATATATAGTGGAATGGTCTATTCTTTCATATGAAATTAATAAATTATGCATAACCACTTCTAAATCTCCTAGGATGATAAGTCATTTAACCCTTAATAGCTAGAAGCAGAGAAATAAAATCATGAATTTTGATCATGTATCTCCTCACTAAAGCTCAAAGAGTGAAGACAGAAGAATGAGCTAATACCTTTCACGTATGTGTGGCAAAGTACTGGTAACCAAGCAACAGGCAGAAAACGTGTCAGAAAGGAAAAGCATATTTACAGTCCTAACAGTCTCTCATTTATACACAATTATAGATACCAGTTACAAGAGGAGAGGATCAGACTGCACAAAGCAGTCACTGCACCTTTTCTTTTTTATTTTTCCTTTTTGCTCTACTACAGATATTGCCTGGGTTTTAATTGGATTAATCCCACATGACAGTATCTGCCTTAATTCCCTTAATTCATAACAGAATAAGCAACTTGCCTAAATTCTGCATGAATAGATGCAAAAATAGGGAATGCATCCTGAACTTACTTCCTACTTGTTTGGGTTTGTATTTTAATAGGATTCTGTGATAGTACTTCATGTGAATTATTCACTTTTTCTGTATGATCAGCAGAACATTCAGGAAAAAGAAAATATATTTCATTAGACAAAAATACATTGTGTATATATATGTTCAGCATGATTATTCATGCAAAGACAGTTCTTCACATACACACACCTGCTTAGAGAGTTTTATCTTTAACCTTGAAGTTCTTAAGACTTAGTCCAAAGTGCACAAGTTTATTAAATCCCCAAATGGAGAAATTCCATTTTTTGTTAATTCATTTGCCCCTTTTTAAACATACAAATGGCAAATAGGAAGGCTGTCATACATAGTCATATTTAAGTATTTCTGGGAACACAAGTATAGCAGAAACAATGTCTACCAATGTTTCTTCAAACTAAAGAATTCTAAAAACTCAAGGGAGTAGAATAAGTAATGAAGCATTAAATACGTTTTTAGTCTTATGTTCCCCTTTTAGCATTTATTGAAACACAACTATTAATGCATGTATTTCAAGCAAGCTGTGGAAGCAGTAGTGACCCTGAGCCCTCACTACACCAAAAACATATTTGCCAAATGCACCAGAACACATACACAGAAAAAGACACAAGTCTTTTGAGTTTTGGCTGGAGCCATGAGGAGGAAGAGAAATCTTTCCAGGGTAGATAAATGCTTCTTCAGAGGCAAACTCAATGAGTTTTCATTCTCACAAAGAATACATTCTATTTTTGATACAAATATCAGTGCTTAATCTAAAGTCAATCACTTAAATGGACACAAATGATAAGAAGTATTGCTCCTAATTTCTAATAAAAATTTCAATTAATTATACTTATAGCTTTGTAATAAAAAATTAAAAATTGGTAATCACAGATTCAGCTAGAAGCCCAGTATATAATTTGATTTTATTTGATCACCATGATACTCGTACTCTTTATTACAATCAGGAATACAACTCAAATCATGCTCACTGCATTACAGGTTATTAATTCAAAGAAGATTTAAGAAAACGACAATCTAACCAATCTGAGTCTGAAATAAGTCTTTAAAAAATAGACCATGAAGAGAAACAGTGAAGAAATACAAGTGGTCATTTCTAGGATTGCCAGTTGCCTCAGACATTTCTTTTTTCAACATTCAGTCATACAGTAACATTTTATGCACCACAAGAAAAGAACACTATTTTGAGAACAATATAACAATAATCAAAGAAAAGATGGAAACAGTATCATTAACTGTGAGAAATATAAAAGGATATTGTTAAGTGAGCCTTGCTTGAGTGCTGAACTTTCATAATTCAGATTAAAATGGAAAATAGAACAAAAATAGTGACACATACTCAAATATTTTCCTGTTTTCACTTCTACAACTTATGGTATGTAGGGCTATGTTCATTCATATAAACATAATTATTTCATACAATGTTAATACAAACAGTTAATAATATTTAGAAGGAAAATGTTGCGATCCTTTGCTCCTGTTCAGACTATTGTGAAATCACAGAACTTTAACAGGCCTCACATGAACATCTAGACCTTTTTCCTTCCCAAGCAGGATCACCTACTCCTACGTCATGCCTGGAAGATGTTTTTCTAGCTTGTTGTAGAAGATCTTCAGTGACAGAGACTCTCCAGTGTCTTTAGTGAATTTACTAAAAATATTTGGCTGTTCTCACATAAGTATTATTTTCCATGTTTAATCTAAACCCTATCTCACTGCAATGTACATGCTACGTCACTTTTTATCTACACCATGAAGATATATCCAGGCTGCAGCAGGGGCCTTGCCAGGCAGCAAGCTGCTTGGGAGCCAGCAGTGCTTCCTCAGAGCTGCTCAGATCACATCTGGAATAATGCACTGGTTTGGGCCCCCAGAACAGACACCAGTAAATGGCAGCAAGTTCAGCAGAGCTACTAGGATGGGTGGGGGCTGGAGCACCTGCCTGTGAGGAAAGGCTGAGGGAATGACACTTGTTCAGCCTGTGCAGGACATGGCTCTGGGGAGACCTAACAGCAGCCTGCCAGTACCTATGGTGAGGTCATCAAAATGATTAAGCCAGGGTACTCAGTGTGCATGGAGGGAAGGACAAGAAACAAGTGAAATAAATTGAAATGAGAGGTTCCGACTGGATAAAAGGGAAAACATTTTCACCATGGGTCAGGCAGTGGAGCAGGTTATGCCAATTGCCAACCTTTGAGAGTCCTACTGGATAAAGTCCTGCACAATATTTTCTGACCACAACTGACCTTGCTTTGCTCAAGAGGCTGGAATAGAGACCTTCTGAAGACTCTGATAGACTGAATTATCATGTGAACCTATAACATCCATACAGCTTCACAGAAGAGAAGAAAAGATCTTAGAAAAGATCTCCAAGATTATCAAGTCCAACTTTTGACTGATACCATCCTGTCAACTAGACCACAGCATTAAGTGCCATGTCCAGTCATTTCTTGAACACCACTTCCCTGGGCAGTCTGTTCCAATGCTTAACAATCTTTTTCATGAAGAAATTCTTCCTGGTGTCTAAACATCAAACATAGAGATAGTCAAACATACCAAGGCTAGACCCCCTATTTAATATTTTTTCTTTACGACATAAGAATGGTTGTACTTATTCAGACTGATGGTCGATCACACAGTATCTCACCTCCATGACTTGTGACAAGTAGTTGCCTACGGCAAAGTGAAACAACAGAGGAAGGATACTCTCTCCTCCCTAATATTACTTCAACTAAGTGGAAATTCGAAACTGATAACATTTCCAGAATTCTCTAATAGGACCCACTTCCAAATGCTGTTAAAAATATGTTAGCTATCCAGTCAGGGAAGATCTAGTTAGTGTGAATTTATGCAAAAAAGAAGATATTCAAAGCTTTCATTTTTCTGCTTTCACCTAGTAACTTTCCTCCCTGCTCAGCAGCAGGGCAATTCCTTTGCTCATTTTTATTCAAAAACCTTCAACACAACTAGTAGCAGAGATAATTAGAAAAGAATGTCATCTTCAATTGCTTTTATGCTAGATCCTTCGCATGCTTCCACTCTGCTTTTTTTTACCATAGCAGACTCTCATTCTGTTCCTTTGTGACACCAGAATAATCCAATTTCTTCGACCCTTATCAGAAGTATCAAACACACATGTACAGTGTTAACAAACTGCTGGGTAATCTCTTTTCCAGGCCAAATTCAGATTTTCTGTAGTTTGGTTTTGGAGGGTTTTTTTAGTTTGAAGTGTCCATTTTCTTTTCCTATTTTTCTCCAAATCTTAACTCTCTCAGATGGTTTTCCTGTGTTTTCTACCAAAATGACAGTTTTAGATCAGTAAAACAAAAATGGAAAAATCAGAATAATTATGGCAAAAACCCTCTGTTATCTGATTTTTCATCAGGATAAACAGAATTACCATAGTGTCTACCTGGACAATAAATTAATCCGTTCAATATTTAATGACACAACCCCAATGAAATAATATTTTACAATTTAATACACGCATTCTACGACAGCTCACTTTTCTGTGTCGAGTGCCAGAGCTTCTAAGAGATTTATTTAATCATAAATGTTGAAAAAATTCCACGCCAAACTCACAAAAAAAAGTGTAAATACATATTATATCTAGTCGCACTTTGTTAGAACAGTGTGTTCCAATAAGGGCTTCAGTAAAACAAAATTATACAACTTGCCGTATCATTTAAAGCATTTATAATTTCTAGTGCACTGAAGTTGCCAAGAAAGCCTGAGAAGCAGATGGGCATTACTGCTGTTAAAATGCAATCAGTTACACCAGAAAAGAATTGTGCCTTTCATACTCACAGAAGAAATATTACAGTTTCCTATAATTTATTTTCTTATTTTTATTAACAAATAATATAAATAGATTTTTAAAAATCTTGTTTCCTTAGTGGATTCCACTAGTGGCATCATTACTTCTGTTTAAGAACATGATCAAAAAATAAATAAATCACTATCTAGGCAACATCTCATTCAAAGAATTCTCAGCAGCAAGCCACCTGAAACTCTGCCACTGAAGTTTTTCTTATTGAATGCCATGAAACAAAGCTTCATTAAAATCTTGATTTGTTTAAAAAATAGAAAAATCCATCAGCTTCAAGACAAGGACTAAATTCTACATTTACTTTCAACTTTCAATACATTTCTTCTTTATATTTTTTATTTTCATAAAATACCATCCATTATAATCATATTCATTACTATCAATAAATATAATTCATCATTATTCACTAGAGAAGCAGCCCTCACATCCACTACAAGGTTTTATAAAAGTATAAACTATAAAATTTATGTGAAATACTATTTCAAAGTCACTATAAGTAACACAAAATTAAGGCTTACCTGGGACTAACCTTCTATGTTTGGTTACTCCAACGTCATTTTTCTGAACATTGGTCTCACCAAAGAAGGTAGCTTGCTTACTTCAAGAGCATCAAATAAAGGACTTCCAAATGGGCATATATAGTTTCCACTCTTCAACTGAGACATAATTTAACATTTTTGAAGGTATATCCTGTGGATTACCTCAAAATGCTCAATAAATTTTGAAGTTGTGCTATCAGCATGGTCTGCATAGAAGATTACAGTGATTTGGAACACACACAGAAGAAATAAAATGTCTAAATCAACATGCTCGACGTACTTTTATAATGAGCCTCATTACAATTACACAACTATTTTCTGTTATACCAACAGAACATTCATTATCTCTTTCACTTTCAGAAGTAGATCACCTGATCAAAAGAAACCATGTTTTACAATAGAGGGTACATTTTGTACTCAGCCATCTGCATTTGGACCAGTTTCAAAGCCAAAATTGTTAAGCAAGGTGTTTCTACAGATAGCAGCATCTCTTTGGCTGTTGGAGGTAAATGTCATCTTTAATTCATTAAACAAACAGCACTTTTTTTCTCCTAGGCAGAAAATGCTGTCAGCTGTAATATTTTCAAGATATTTTTTAACACATTTAAGACATTTTTTTGCAGGAGTTTTTACTGAGATAACAGGAAAGTGGATGATGAAAAAGGAAGTCTCTAAAGCATGAATATCTATCCACACACCCAATGAATATTAAAAAAAAAAAGAAGAAAAATAAAGGGCACTGAACTGTCTGTTAACTGTCCCAACTAATACACAAAATAGTCTCAAATATTTCTAGAATCTCACTGATTGATAAAGCACATGAAATTGTTCTCACTGCTCATTGCTCCTAAAGCTACTGAAAAGCACACAGCTGTTTCACAGATCCCACTTGCTTCTAGAAGGTGATTTTTTACATATCCTGGACAAATAAGAGATAAAGCACACAGATAACAGTTAACTTCTATATTCTGAGATTTAATTTCTTATTTTTATGTCTCTCTGTTAAACATGATACTGCAACACCGTTGCAAAAGGTGGACTATGTAAAAATCATTTTAAGAAAGGATGTTCTTTGATGTTTGATTTTTTTATGCTTTCAAGCCTTCATCAACAAGAAGGGAGATTTAATCCATGACACAGAGAGCAGCTAACAAGCAAGCTCCAACTGATGTCCATGAGATAGGAAGACAAATTATTTGTTGGTAGAATTGCCTTGTTCAGGTACAGAGCTGGACATGCTTCAGCAATCTCAGACCTAACAGGAGGTTAACAAAGCTTGGGAAGACCACTGAAAGTGGACACAAAGAATGCAGAATTTATAGACCACCTTGCAGAGCTCTCATGATAAGGAAGAACCCAATAAACCCAACCCAGCAACTGTGCTGAAATCGGCTCCAGCTGCCTAAAAGGTAATTCCAGCAGGGGGAGATTGTGACCACTGGAACTAGAAACACACCAACTCAAAAAAAGAGAAAGCCTGAGCATGTGGAGTAATCTGCATGGGAAATGAGAGAATCATTAACCAACAGAAGATACAATACTAATAAATAAAAGAACTATGCAACTTGTAGCCAATGAACACTAATTCCTTGGCTAAAATGTACAAATAGTAAAAATTTTTGATAGTTGATTATTGGCTAGCTGCACATAGGTAACAAATACGATTTTTGCAAACAATACCCTTCCCACTCCCCAGTCCCTGCAGGGAAAGGGCAAAAATGGTCTCTGATGGCTACCCCAAAGAAATGAATTTGAATTGTGGAAAACAGGTGACTGGGAAGATATGCTATTCCTCAAGAGGCATGTCAAACAAATCTCCTAGAAAGACAAAGGACAGAAAAACAAAACTTCCCTATGCATACACAGCCTATTACATCTGAGGGTAGATTTCACAGAACACTGCTCCACTCAAATACCTAGCAGGAAGCAAAGCCTGACATTTTTGAATATATTCAAAGTATCTGTATGAACAGAACCACAGCTCAACTTCCTGTTTCTTCCCATCACACAAGTGGTCATGTCTCCGTTAGAGATATTTTAACTGCATAGATTTTGCAAGCATTGAATTTTAACGTTCGTCTGTATTTTAAAGTGGCAATCAACAAGACAGGCTTTCCTAAAAGGCAGTTCTCTAAGTATTCCAGAATCAAACGTAGAAGTTGTATGCATTAAGCACAACAATGGGAATGGGCAATCCTGTTCACTGATGATGCAGACATATATCTGTATCTGCTCATGTGACACACATGTTGTCCTGCAGGTACCAGAACTGCAAGATAGGGTCTGAGGCTTTCTCTGTGCTTCTGACAGCCCTGTTGCCTCTCACCCAGCTCATGATGGCCAGGCTGCTTTGGTCAGCAAATCTTTCCTCTTCTACCCAAGCAAGCTTTACACATGGGCTGACAGAAGGGTACTGAGATAGGAGTCTTTTGCTGCCATTATGCAGGATGCCTGCAGTGTGGCAGGAGACCATGTCATGAATCACAGAAGCATGAGTCTTGTGCTCCCCTCTGAGACTTGACGTCTGTGTGATTGGAAGAAAAGACAGAGACTCCTTAAAAATAAGGCTGAGATAAGGCATAAAGCATGATACTCAATCTAGCTGACAAATGCATTCATACATTGAGTCCCTCCGAACAGCACATAATGAAAAAACAAAGTATATCTTTTCATAATCCCCAGCTGAATGGAAATGGAAAATAATTGAATTAAAGTACTACTTAAATAACTAGATAATTATTAGAAGTTATTGGGTTTTTCCTACTGTACATTCCTACTCTAGATGTAGAAAAAAGCATTGTACACTAAGGTGTAAGGGTAAACTTTTTGACCTGTAGTTGCAGTGACAAAACCAGAATTGCATGCCCAAACAGGTGTTTGAAGATGCTATCTGCATTACCCCAGCACTACTCAGCAAGAGGCTAATTCTCTCATAGGACATCTTTACTTGACAAACTTTTAAAAATGCAATTTACGAAATTGTAACTGAGCATAATTAAAACACTCAGCATGCAAACAGATAAGTATGGCATTACATTTAGATTAGTCTATCCTGCAAATATAGCACCCTTGAAATTGTAAAAGAAACATGAGGTATCAAAATACAGTCTTCCTCAAAATTCTAAAATAATTTTAAAATGAAATAGAGTTAAGTGGAATCTGTCACAAATAAAGGTGTTCTGCTGAAGTTTTTTCTCCCCAGTTCCCAATGCTGCAGCAGTAAATCCTCAGGAGGGAAAAAAACCCTCAACCAAACACCAAAACAAAAGATAGCATCTTCCTTCTGAGACACAATCCCAGTCCATGCTCCACAAGTGGGCAGAGATAAACTTCAGCTCCCAGGATTCTTTAATTGAATAATGAAGTGCTGACTAAATTGCAAAAGAATGAATCTCAACAAAGAATGCCCCTACATCTATATAAAACAGCAAGATAATGTACTCATGATGCAGAGACATTTGTAAGTTTCCCATCTTTCCTGATTTTCTGGCCTACCAGAGTGCACTCTCAGTGGTGCCTCATCCATTGACATACCCCTTCCAAACAAGAACTGGATTCCTTTCTCCTTTAGACTTCCTTATCCACTGTTAGAACTAGCTTTTAAGCAGCCTGTGAAAGTGAATTCATTACTTCATGAATTCTTAGTTCTGGCAAAGGCTCCAGTAGATGCTTTTAAACTGGTAAAATGATAGGATTAAAATGCATAAACCATAAAAAGTTACCTAATAGACTGGACAGTAACATACAGAATTTGGAAGAGCAGACTAAAATTCCAGTATCTTTAATACTATGAATTCATTCCTTAATGGGCTAGATTTTAAACTGTACCACTCCAGTAGTCCTTAATTGTGTCCTAATTATCAGGCAAGTTCAAATTATATTTTTTTGTGTACAGATTTCACTTCAAAATTGTCAAGCTTATAAAATGAGTCTTTAGAAAAACCTGCATACAATCTGAGAGCAGGAAAAAAGGACTTCCTTTTCCTGAATAATACATGTATGAAAGCAGAGATACAGCAGGAACATTATTCAGGTTTTTGAGCAAGACCTGTTTTTCTACCTCTCCTGGAAGACTTCAGAGATCATTCCTCTTTTACTGGGAAACTAGCAAGTTTTGTGTCCATTGTGGGATGGCTCTGCCCTTCTGCAGAATACAAACATCAAGCTCATTTGTCACATCACAAGACAGAGAATGTAGCACACAACATCACTATGAAACCACCTGATTTACAGGCATGTGTTCTTCATTCACGTGACTATCTCCTGGGTGACATCTACGCATGGGGCTCGCAAACAACATTAGTTAACCTAGGAAAAAGCCTACAGGAAACTAATAACCTTGCAGATAAGTCTGAAACTTTTAAATTTAAACCTTAGCTCAACTGAAGGCTGAAGAATAGAATCTCAGTGAAATTAATGTTTATCTATTAGGAAAAAAGGACACAAAATTTTATATTAGTGAATGTCCAAACAGGTTTTTCAATTTCAGTAATTTTGCAACCACATAATATTTTTTAAGGGAAATGTTTTCAAAACTATATAAGCCATGAAGTAAGAAGAAAGGGGACCTACTGCTGATTGCTTTCTGGAAACAAGCTGTACCTAGGCATTTATAGATAATAGCTTAAACAATTTGCAAACCATTGGCTTTAAAAAAAAATGCAAACCCTGATCTGTACTTCTATTTAAATCTTCCCTTCATAAATATATATTTCCCCTACTTAATCTCTAATACATTGAAGATAAACATACCAGCTGTCTTGGAAAAAAGAAAAGCTTTTGCAACCACTTATCCCAACAACCCAGACTATATTAATGCTATTAGTTTTATACTGCTGTTCTGAGATGCAACTGACATCAAACCTTACCTTTCATCCCAATTGCCATTGCTAAAGAGGGAGATCTTTCAGAGGATTTCTAGCAAAACCTTTTAACGAAGGTAAGTTCAACAGCTCCAGAGAACTGCCTTACAGATTTCAGAGCAAATGTAGACAGACTACAGTTCACCCTAAGCCTGCAACATTAAACAACTCCTTTCCATGATTCCTCTCATCTGAAGTGTACTATTGAAGAACAGCACCAAGCTAGTATCAAGATAGGATTCTGCTCAGATATTTATTCCTATGACGACAGTTGCCGAGATGAGATGGAGTAACTTCTCACAGCTATGAAGTCTGCAAAGGATGCAAAACTTTCCATTAATTCTTACTTATCACAGAAAGGACAAAATCTTTTACAATGAGAATCACAACAGGACACAGAACCTACCGTTCATGCTTAAATTTAAAATTAATCCCCCAAGTCTGAGAACCCTCAGAAAATCAAAGCTCCATGAATTCAGGGAATAGGGAGGAAGTAAAAGGAGAAACTAACAAAAGATGATAGAAGTACAAATGCAGACTTCTGTAAAATAAGGTAAGTTCAACAGCATTTGCAAATACCATAATAATGTAGCACTTTCAAAATAATTTCTTTATGGAGCAGTTAAGTGGGTTTTCTTGCCACATTTATAGGGTTTTGGCTGTTAAGTCTTATACTCAGTTGGGAAAAAACTCTCAAAAGCAATTTTCTGAATATGATTTCAAATCTATGCTATAGAAAATGGCTAACAATTAAACCAATTCTGGCAGGGAAGTTGAAAACACATTAAGAAGTGAAGCAATAAAAGGGCAATGAAGTGTTTGTACATAGGATATCAAGGCTGAATTTTTCACCTGTCTAGAATCAAAGAGGAACTCTGTGCTGAAGGCATCAATGAGCTTTTAAAAAACTATTTATATTTCTTGGTCGAGAAGTACCTACACTCTTTCTTCAGAATAAGAAATAATTAAATACTTCTTAGCTCGGATGATTACATTATATATATTTTCCTTTAAAAGCAAAAATCAAAGAAATCTGCCTTTGAAATGAACAGCTGTGATTATTACAGAGCATTCACATTAGTCTTTCTATTAAAGGTACATGTTGTTGCTGAAGTTTTACAAACATCAACCAAGGTGATACCAATGTCTAAATAGCTGCCACTATATTTTATTACAGTGAAGTAGAACCTTAGATTAACTAAAGAAAATAAGAACATGCTTCAAATTTAAGTAATGTTATGCAAGTGAAGACTTCAATTCAAAGTAAAATGAAAACAATTTGGGATTAAAAAGAATATTAAAGCTTTGGGGCTTTTTTAATAATATACTGTTACACTGTCTCCTACAGCAAAACTACATAATTTTGTTTTAGGGGCAAGTGTCTTGCAAAACATTTGGCAATAAGACATGAGAAAAAAAAGCAAACAAAAATCCCATGAATACTCAAAAGTATGTAATTCATAATTATTCAGGGCAGCAAGTTTGTGCTGTGACTTGTAAATTTGCCTGATATAAATGTGTTTAAATAAAACCCCCAAAATCTATTTGCATGAAATAAAGTTTTTAAAAAATCCTTTTATCAGAGGCTTAGTGGAATCACTCAAGGAGTTACAGAACACCTTCAGCAAATTACGTAACTGCTTTGACATGTTTCCCAGGCTAAACAATTTCCAGATTTCAGAAAATTGCATTGTAGTTATGCACATTTCCTTACTAAAACTCTGTAAGAGGAACTGCATCTACAATGAACAACTGACTTTTTTCAATACTAGAAACACTCACCCTCTATTTCATGCCTTTCAAAAATCATCCACCATTTAACATTGTTAGTCTTCATTTAACATAAAAAAATTATAAAATTATTGAAGATGTTAAACACTTATTTCTTAATGAGATATGAAACTCTGTTATTAAAAAGATTATATTTTTCTGGCTTCCCAGAAAAGCGCCATGTTCACACTAACCTTTTAACTAACAGGAACAGATGGGTCTAACTGGATACAGGCATGATGGGGCATTGTGGTAGAGCAAAAGAACATGTTGATTCTCATACCTCTGGCAGATGGGAACCAGTCAAAATTAATTTTAGACTAAAAATGTTTTGCTGCTTCTCAGTAAAAAAAGAAAAGAAAAAAACTCACTTGGAACAATATGCTATTTTATACATGCCATCAGAGCTCAGACAACAGCAGCTTTCAAAAAGTTGGTACCATACATTAAAACCAATTACATAGACTTACTGTATGCCATTTTTAAGCCTGTGAATAAATCAGAAATTCCTGAAAACAGTAGCTTATAATGGAAGTGCTGACACAACCTTAACTACAGCAGTAAATGTGCTGCTATTATGAAGTTGTTATGGCAACTAGAAAGATCAAATTGAGAGAGAAAGGAAGAATATGCATAAGCAAAACTTAAAAATCTTTGACATGGTCCCCTACAAACTCTTCCAAAATTTGTGGTCACAGTATTATTGCTCCTTACCTTTAAAACAAAACAAAACAAAAACAAAAAAAACCCCAAACCAAACAAACCTGCAAAACTTGCCTTTAACAGGTGAAGGGTAGGGCTGACAAAACAGTGTAAAATCCAAAACAAATCCAAGGTCATAATCCATTTTGTTCATGAACAGTCTAAAAAATAGAGTCAATTGAAAGATATCTGGCCAGCATCTGGTGAGCACATATTCACCAGATATCACAAGTTAACAAACAACAATTAAGCAAAACTGTTCAGATTTCAAAACAGTTCCATAATTTGTTACCAATCTGAAGAGTTTAGTAACAGCAACCTGCTATAATCTGGCTGAATCAGACAGCACATTCACAAACACTGATCTATTAATTAAAATGTGATTAAAAATATAATTGAAGCTCATATATTTGTTGAACAATCATTACTTACCATTCCTAATACTGTGTTAAACAAAAGCAGAAATCTTTGGCTGTTTCTAATATTGAAATAATGGGGGAAAAACATACCAAGGCAGTAAAATTTTAGTACACAAAAATGCTCAAAGTATGATTTCTACAGCTAATTCCTTAGAATCTGTGTCAGCACACTAGTTACCTTTCCCAAAAAAAAAAAAAAAAAAAAAAAAAAAAAAATTATAAGATTGATAGTTTAATTGCAAGTGTCATTCTTGCAAAATTTCACTGAATTAAATTTCCAAAAATATGTTAGCAGCAACCAACAGCACTAAAAATAATGTTAAATTATCATTATTGGGAGTAGTGGTATACGTTTTTATTACAGCATTCTGCTCAAATTCATCAACTAGCAACACTTTGACTTGAAAATTAAAAAACACACTATTTGTCTGTCTTTTCAAAGAATTTCATATTAAAGCCACTTTGTCTCAAGTCTAGCTTTACTGCCATAACTAAAATCTAGGAAACACAAAAGCCCTCAGATGTCTGACATTATAAGAGTTGTGCTAAGTACTTTTACTCACTCATTTCCTAGGTAACAAAAACACCTTTTCTTCTAAGCTATCTCATTCCATTTCTCTTTTGAGCTTGTTGATCTATACCATTTTCCAGACTACAGGAAATACCCATTTAATGAGAAGAGAATCAATTTAAAGAAATGCCTAATTATCTACTTTCACTGAGAGCTAGCAGATATTGCTGTTAAATTCAAAATAATTTTAAAATTCAGGTTGCCATGTTCTTAAGTCAAAAATTATTCCGTGTTAATTATCCAATTGATTTCAAAATTTGAAAACTTTGAAGACAGTTTTTACATTCAGACACAATGTATTCTATATTAAACATTGAAAAGCACAGTTTTGCAGATGAACTTCAATTAGCTGGAAGATAATCAAATATTCCATTGACAAAAGAGAACTATTCAATGAGCAATAATCAATAATTATTGATATGAGATCACAACAAATACACAAAAACACACATCCCTGAAAAAAAGGGATAAAAGAAGGCAAGAAAGTATTTTGTTCACAAAGGCAAAAAATACTTCTAGGCAATAAAAGCAAAAATAATGATGACATTTTCTTCAGAACATTCGTTCTTCAGCAATTTAATAAGTCTGATAAATACACCGCTTTTCCCTGAAAAGCAACCACTAGTTATCAACTTGCTTGAAACAGGTAATCTTACAGCTCTCTAAAAGGTGAATGACTATATTCATAAAGAAGATAAAAATAGGATTTCCACATGCATAGCTGTTTGTTAGATAAATGCTACATACTTTTTAAAATTCTCAAAAAGGAAAATGCTTAGAAGTGTTCTCTAACACTATGTCTTCTTTTAGGGTTTTTTCAAATTCATTTGCAATGCTAACATTAGTGATCGCCACACATTTTATAACTTGTAGAAATGGTTCATTGAGATACAGCTTTATTGATCACTCAGTCTTATTAGAAAAACGTTTTTTTCCGATATATTTGACAAATTACTTTCATACAGTGGGGGTAATACTTGGCCTTTAGGACTTGAAGAATCTGTAATTATTAATTGTGAATGGACTAACAGAGACAATACATGGCTTAATACTATTTGCAAAGCTACCAGCTTTGATACTGTAAATATGAAATATCACTGTGAGATTCCAATGAAATTTCAGTGAGCTTTCAAATCAAATGCTCAAACACTCAAAATACAAAATGTTTTTAAGAAAGCATTCTGCTCACTTCTTATGCAACTTTTAAAAAGCACTCTTCTAAAAGTAGGTAATTTCATTATTCACCCTAGATCCAATTTTCAGGAGCAGAGTTTCAACCCATTGTTAACTAAAGCTACACAGTAGTTTTTTGTGCATAAGACCACTCAAAAAACCAGGAACTGAAACAGAAGTCTGTCCAAGTACGGGACTTTTGCCCTCAGTACAAAGTTAACTTTTCTGCTGTCACAAAGTTATGCAGAAGACTGCACGCCTGTGATCCAAAATGAAACAGAGGGATGTAGCCAGTTACCTGTGATTCCTTCCTGCTGGCTCAGAGGTGTGAGAACTTCATGTCAACTGATCTTATTTACGGACATGGAATCACTCCTCAGGCCACCCTGTGAGTCCAAGATAACCAAACTCTGCACGGAAGCAGTCCCCTAGTGCAGCACTGACTGTCACTCAGTAGATATCCAGTCACAAGATGGACTATAGGCCCTTTGGAGTGCTCAGTGGTACATGCTCGAAGCTTTTGCTACTTCAGTCATACCTGCAACATTCTTCACCACAGGTCTTATATATCCACTTTAGTCACATAGGTTATATATAACTTATTCATGTTGTAGGTTGACCAAACAAAAGATTTTCAGAAAACCATGCTAAAAATACAATTCTTTGTGCTGTATTCAAGGTTGAAAATTTTAACCACCTTCATCTTCAGTGTTTGAATTCTTAACACCAGTCATGTCTTATCCCAAACTAAAGTTGCACATCAAGATGTCAGAATTATTGTCATCCCCTAAATTTTAGCATGCTGCTTTATCTGAGTTATTCTCATCTCCAGGTTTGAGACAGCAGAATACTCTTGATACTAACACACATAGCTCAGTTTACCTTGTCCTGAAGAGGGGAAAAAAGTGGGATACATATATATATATACATGTATAAATTATTTTGTGCTTCAGGACTTCTTCAGGGGATAATCACAGAATAGATATTTGAGTCCTCTGTTTTAGGATTTGCAAAGGGGGAAGCAGACCAGGCTAGTGTTCGTGGCCCAAAAGATTATCTGAGAATACAAAGGTTGTGCCTTGTCAGATTCCAATTACTTGGCAGGTTTTCATAAGAATCAACACTTTTATGAAATATGCTAATAAATTTAGGACGCTTTTGGTTCCGGTTGGGCACCGACTCCAGGCATGGACGATATATGTGAAGAAATCATGAGAGAGAAAGTGTTAATATTATTTCAGAAAGCCTCATTCCAGTACTTTCAGCATGGACTTCGTATCACGTACCCATTGTATCCTTGGCAACTCGACTTGTTATCTAAAAAGACAAAATTGACAACTTAGATTTAAAGTTACAGCCATTGTATTCTTCTAGGCTTGGATTTGGTCTGGAGCTAGACAGAATGCAAGCCAGAGACCAAAAATATTCCAAAAGTTATTAGATGTGATATAAGGGCATAACAGTGCTCATGATTTTTGACTGGATAAACTAGAAAAAGCTTTATCCAGACGCCCTCCATCATTCCGTAACAAGGAAGATGAAGATAAGTTTTCCTCTTCAGTGATGAGAGAGGTTCCTCATACTTTGAGTAAACAAGCACAAACCAGAAGTAGCCCTTTCTCCCATCACCTTTTTGGTGGGTTTTATATTTCACCCTGGTTTTAAAGCAGTCATCGTCTTATCTCTTCTTCACGTTCAAGGTACAGAAGGTAAAAAAAGAAATAAATTGATCGTAAACACTTTCTTGTCCATAAATTTAAAAAGAAAAGTTACACTAAAGAAGATTCTGAGAAGAAAAGAAATCCCTCTATTTTGAGGAAAAGTTCCAAAATCACATTATTTTCCCTACAATCATCATATGTTGCCCTTAACAACATGGATACTGCAAATGAAGATTTTATCCATCATATTTTATATTTAAGAAGGCTTATGCTACACTGAAGTGAGTTCTTCAAAATACATTATTTTTTCCATATTAACCTCGAGAGAGCAGCTCCTCAACATTAAATCAGAGAATCTAAATTTCTAAATTAATTAGACATGGATTTGTGAATGTCTATGAAACAAAGTGTGTAATGAGTTTGAACATAGTCTTCATACAGAGAGTCCTTTGAAAAACATTTTTTTAAAACGTTAAGGTTTCCTTTTGCAGAAGAAAAAAAAAAAAAAGGAATGTGTGGGTTTAATCTGTAAATTAAGTTATAAATGAAAACCTACAAGACAACAGCCAGGCTCCCCAAATGAAAGGCTACATGAAGCAAAACACAAATCATGATTTTTAAAGCAGATCCGTTAGAACATCTTTTTTATAAAAAGCTAGCTTTGAATAGACCTTAACCTGACTGGAGTTTTTAACCCTATGAATGACATCCACCCTGTCAAAACAACTCTGGTCTGTTTTACCTGATCATATCCCAAAACAGCAGGTTTTTGCCTGGTTTGTTTCTTAATGACAAGCTGTTAAAACACAGGGAACCTATCAAACCTAGTATTATCATCTGCTGCTTTTTTCTTCCAGTACACACTGCCGTCCATCAGAAGAAATAATTAATGGTTCTATTATGTATGAAAGCGTCATCCTGTCAGTTCAGTGACTGGTTTGAATAGCTCATATCTGCCACTCATTGATGCCATGCGTGCTCACTGTCCTGAGAGATGACAAAACACTACACCCTTTAGGATTTTTTTCCCCTCTCACTAAAGCACCATTTCACATCTGTGTCTGACAGAAGCATGAGGAGCTGAGAGAGGCAGACCTTCATCATCCTTCACAGAATAACGTTGCATGGATTAAAAGTTAAGATCTGATCCTGTATATTTCCTACAAAAATCTAAAATGTGGAGGCTACCAAAATGTGTAGGGAAATAACTTTTCAGTGTTGGAATAGAACCAGAAAACAGATGGAATTTACTGGATATCAAATATTTAAATGATTTTTTAAAATGGGTGCTGAATACTTGAGTTAACTGGGGTCAGTGCATTTGCCTTTTTTTTGGGGTTTTTTTTTTTTGGTGGGGAGGGAAAGATGCAAAGTTCACAGGTCCTTTCTGTTACCTGATCAGGGCAGAATTAACAAAAATGCTGAATGTGGAAGAACTCAGATACTGAAGATACCTGGAAATAAACTGGAAACAACCAGTACCACAAGAGCAAAGCAGCAGTGAACAAGAAGACACTGTGGAAAAGAAATCACAAGACGAGAGTGCACAATGCATTTCAAATAGAAATAAGCTTCCTATCTGCTGAGCGAGTCTCAGTACATTCTGACAGAGCACAGACAAAGCTTCAATCAAGTAGCTCCTAGGTAAGTTTTTATTTCATATACTGCTTTGATTGTTTATCACATCAACATATACTTTAATGTATTAAAAATAACTCAATTTAAAATTCTTTATACTAACACTGAAGTTTAAATTATTCCTTGACAGGTATTTGATGTTCTTAGATTTCCTATACTTTAAAAATAACATCTCTCTTTTGATACTAAGGTTATTCAAAGGAAAAACTCTTAAATGATCTCTTGACTTATACCAGGGTGAAATATTTCCTAAGATTCAAATCCTTCAAAATATTTTAATACATATTTCCATGCATGGCTGTTTAAGAAAGAAATTTTTTAAAAGCCATGATTCTGTTAATAGTACCACAAAACATTTACTGCACTTCACTACCTATTTAATCTGGCAAAGCAAACAACATTTTGCACTGCAGAAGCAGATGTAAGAGGATATCTTTTATTACAGAACAATAAATCTCTGTTTATATAAAAGAATATTAAATAAAGCTAGAAGTATTGATCACTTATTTATGAAAGGTAAACTACAGCACAGTAAGGAAACAGCACCATGCTAATGCACCCCAAGGTACTGTGTACAGAGTGTCAATAAGAACACTGGACATCCATCCCCCAGTTAAACTATAAAAAAGAAAGTGCAGGTCATCTCTTTTTCACTCATTTACAGCATTCACGTGAGTCACATATACATGAATTCTACATGAAAATAGCATGCAAAACATTTCAGAATGAGATTCTACCATCTAATAGGGCTTGAAAAATGAACACTATACCTTTTAATCAAAAAATTACCCTTAGGAGTCATAGAGAAAGATACATTTGCTCAGATACAAAACCCTCCCACAATCCTTGAAATTAAAAAAGCATTAAGAATTTTATATCATTTAACATACCATTTATATTATCACACTGATCAATTTTGTAATCAATAGCAGCTTTGAAAAACATCATCTTTGCTGCTACTGTCTTCTATTGTTTTCACACATTTTCTATTTATTAAGATGCAATATTTCTTCTTCTAGCATTGTTTTAAGTATCTCCTCTACTTCTCTCTGTATCACTTCCCTTGTTTCTATTTAGCACATCTGATTACATGATATTCTTATTTAATATAACCTACAATTCTTTCTGGTTTTTTTTATTTTTATGTTTTGCTAACTTACTAAAACAGTATCTCTTTTGCTTGATGCTTGCTAAAGACAGACTAATTTGCCATTCACAAATACCCATTATGAACCCTTCACTTACGCACAAAGCATTTAGGAATTCTAGCAAGTGCTAGAAAACTGAACTTACTTGCCAAAGACTGGTAGAATAGTATGAGACTAAAAAACTGAAGTTGATATGAGACAAGGCTCATCATAGTTTAAGGAGTCAACAACATACTCCCAAAATAACGGCAGGATATGTGAAACAACTTCTGCAAGAAAGGGGTCAGCACATTGTGGTATACTTCATATATCTGAAACTTGTTTTACTAGTCACACTTTTCACTGCTGTGGCGGGGGGGAAAACCCATTTCTCTAAACACACTTAAGTCTTCTGCTTAATAGAGGCAAAGACATTTCTATTATTCTAACCCTTTTCCACTTTCCCATTTGCTGTATTTAATGAGAACTTGATGGAATTTTTGCTAGTGCACCCATAACTCAGCCATTTTGCTGTTGACAGGTTCCAGCACTCTCTATATTTCCCCACTTTCCATCCTTTTCTCTCAACCATTTTTTCCCACGTCTCACTTCACATATCTTCCTGATCCAGTAAGAATTCTTCCAGCCTCCTCACAGCTCCTATACAACATGCACTGATACTTTGTCTCACATCCAACACACCAGGAAAAAATCATAAGTGAGGAAGTAGGTTCTGTACAATATAAGCTAAAATAATATTGCTCTAAGTTTCAATAGACCATCCCCAAGAATCACACCGGGTGCCCAATAGTCACGAAGTGTTTTCTAAAATGTGTAATTATGTAAAACCATATCACCTGAAAGCAGTAAGTCAATATTTATTTTTCCACCTTTATCATAATCAGTTGTTTGAGGATCATTAAGCATCTGACAAGGATATCTTTTCATTTCCACTCTGTATAGAGTTGTTTGTATATGTGAAATGAATAAACCACATCACAAAATAACAACAGGCAATTGCCCAAAGACAGCACATCTGCTTAGCAAAACAGCACATGTGCTCCATACATAAGGGACTCCCTTCCCAAGTAATCCAGCAAGTAACAAGTAAAATATGGTTTAATAAGTCTTTTAAAAATTATGTGAATTAGACAGAAACCAAAAGTGCCAACTGCCCGTTCTGGGCAGCTATCAGCTAAAAGAAATCCACAAATAGGAGCACAAACTTGGAGGTACACATATTGCTGAGTTGTTGGCCTATCTTCTGCATTGACTTTCACATCTAACAAGACTATTATGTTACAAGTAAAACATAAGATACTTTCACACTTCCATCCTTTTACTAGAAGAACTTATATAAGCTAATAGAAAGTAAGGAGCGAAATCCAGAACTTATGCTCTTATAGTTAAATCACTGATGCATGAAGTCTATTTCACCTTTGAGTTACAAATGAACACAAAATTTACCACGGCCATTTACATCTCTCTCAAGGCCCTGCCTCCAAAAATTACTGTAATGAGAAAAAAGGTACTAAAACACTTCAAACCATTTGCACTATAAATACATGATGGTAATATTATGCAGTACTGCCAACCAGCTGGAAAGAGCTACCTTTCAAAAAGCCAAACTGACTGATATTGGTTATATTCATATATATTTTTTTTTTTAATCTATATTCATTTTTTTTCCATATATAGTCACATACAGAGAGTTGGTGGTTTTAGTTTATTGTTGTTGTGGGGGTTTTTTTGTTGTTTGTTTTTGTGGTAGGGTTTTTTCGTTTGGTTGGTTTTTGTTTGTTTTTGTTTATTGTTTGAGTTTCTTAGAATAAACAAGCACAGCCAGTTCTCGCAAAACCAGTATGTGGCTACAGGTGACAATGCACAGGGCAGACATTCAGGCCTCTATCAGTGTAAACTCAGACTTAAAACAGAATCACAAGGGCTTACATACATTTATGGCAGATATAAACCGCTTTGGGAAGGGCCTGACATGGGGCAGCATCTGCATAGAAGGAAGCTTTGTTACAGCAGATGACACTGTGTGTTCCTGGCAGCTCAAAACCTGCAGTCCAACAGCCTTGACAGACATCTGCTCAGCTCATTCCTCTCTTTGTTTGTGATACCTGGTCCTCGACCAACTTTTAGGTCCCGCAAGGGCTGCCTCCACAATTTAAATCTCAATTAACCAAATCCTGTATCAGCTTTTCCTTTCTTTTCTTCCCAGAACTGATATCAAATTCATGGATCTACAGTTACCTAAATAGTTCCATTTGATAGCATTTTTTCACTTCTAGAAAGACATTCCCTAGTGTTTTTCAATATTCCTGAAACTGTGAGACATTAAAAATACCCATTTGTATAGTCCGCCTCAATGAGCAGTATCAATGCTTTAAAAGGAATTCAACTTGCTATTCCTCTGCTATATACTTATATATCAACCTTCAGTGGTGAAGCCAGCAAGTGTGCTGAAAATCTTAAAATTACAGAAAAGTGAATTATTTACAGGACCTCAATACCTTCCAACAGTTTTGAACTGACACCATCTCAAACTTTAAATATTAATTTAGTGATTCTGCAGCTTACAAACAGGGAAGAAAGAAGCACATCACTTGGGAAAGGTCACCAGAAGCTCCCTACAGTCCCAAATTCTGCTCAACAATAACCAAGAGCATGAGTCTAGGAACAACTGAAAACAGGGCACAGAGGGATCCTTCCTCAGAATTATTCTGCCTGCCTCTAGCTATTTGCAGTTCAGGGATTTTTTGAGCCTGAGATAATGTCTTATTTATAAGATAACCCTCAAAGTATTTTTCCAGTTGTTTTTGAGCCAGCAAAAAATTTCAGTTTCCACAAGATCCTGTGACGAATTTCCATATTTAATGGTAAGTTGCATCAAAAAATACTTCTGCTTTGAATTTGCTGCCAGATAGTTTCATTCAATATTCCCTACTTCTTCCACTAGCAGAGACAATAATAATGTCTTACTTATCATATTAATCCTTTCCTGATTTCACAGAGGGCTATGGCATACTGTTCTCATCTGTCTTTGCAGTTGAAGACCTCTATTTTCCTCTACTCATACCATCCTTAGCCATGTCATATATAAATTCTTCCATACTGTTGATTGTCCTGCTGGCCTTTGCTGTATCTTTTCAATACTACTGTTTCTTTGTGGAGCTTCTGGGATCTGAAGTGCAAAAAGCTACACAATGTGCCTGTGTCATTGATTTATATGGTGACACCATGATGTATTTTCTGTTTTCTTCTCTATTCTTTTCCCAATTTCTGCAGTTCACTTGCCTTCAATTAGGGAGGAATAGCAATCATCTCAGATGACTTTAACTGTTTACATGCACACACACCCTGTACTTCACTTCATCTGCAGAGAATTTAATCTGCCATTTCTGTGGGTTTTTTTCTGCAACTCTCTGCAGACCTCAGGCTATATGAAATTACAGGAGAAATAAGATACACACTTTTAAAAGTGAATGTAACAACACATCAGATAATCCAAGAGCTCTAGGTGATTCTCCACTACTGAAATTCACAGAATCACAGAATTGTTGGGGTTTGAAAGGATCTCTGGAGATTACCTAGTGCAACCTCCCTGCTAAAGAAGATTCACCTAAAATGGGCACTTCCTGTCTCTCTGTTACTGAGGAGTCCATAAGTGTACACAGCACTCCAGGTCAGGCTCACCAGGGCTCACCTCCCTTGACGTGCTGCCAATGCCCTTCCTAATGCAGCTCAGGATCCAATTGGCCTTCTTGGCCACAAGGACACTGCTGGCTCAGGGACAGTTTGTTGTCCACCAGGACCTCCAGGCCCTTTTCCACAAAGCTGCTTCCCAGCAGCTCAGCCCCCAGTCTGTGCTGGTCCCTGGGGTTATTCCTGCCCAGGTGCAGGATCTTACACTTACCTTTGTTGAATTTCATTAGGTTCCTCTCTGCCCAACTCTCAAGCCTGTCTAGGTCACGCTGGATGGCAGCAGAGCACTCTGGGGTATTGGCCACTCCTCACAGTTCGGTACTCCGTCCCTCCGTGCAGGTCATTGATCAATAAGTTCGAAAAGACCCAGTACCGAGCCCTGAGATGCAATGCCAGCTACATCCCTCTAACTAGACCCTGTGGCACTGATCACAACCCTCCAAGGTCTGCCATCCTGCCAGTTCTCAATCCACCTCTCCATTCACTCATCCAGCCTGCATTTCCTGAGCTTAACTCTGAGGATGTTATGGGACGCATGTCAAAAGCCATGTCGAAGTCAAAGCACACATGTTTAAATCAAGACTGACAAGAGCTTTTGACAGTATCTGTACTAAGAGATGTGCCTTAAGTCAAATACTAACTAGTTCACAACTTGCTCTGATGACTGCTCATGTTATTCAGAGAAGTTCACCCAATCACAAAGGGTTTCCTTGGCTTTGTAATCTATGAATTTTACTGGCTATCCTGGGGTTATCCTTTCATGTACAATTTGAGGGAACCTTGCCCACTATCTTTGAAGTCAGTAAGGAATTTGAGCTAGGAAAAGAAACAACAGCAAGTTTCACTTCCTCAGATTTGTCCCAAACTTTACTGAAACTGATTTTTTTTTAAATTATGCTTGCCATTTCACGTTTTGCAAGTTAAAAAATGAAGGAACTATAATTGATGTTTCTTGGTAGTATTTTATCTCTAACATCTGAAAGCAAGTAATGGCAAATATTATTTCATTAATAAATTATATATGTTTTAAAAACATCTGGCAAGGACAGGAGGAAATGGAATAATTTCTAAGTTTAGCTGTGCCCAGCTGTCAGAATGAAGTTTTTTTTTAATACTGAAGTTCATGCTAAAATTTAGACTATAAATATTCTTTTCCCCTACTGAGCAAGTTTTTAAAAAACAGGTCTTCAATTCGTACTCCCAATTTTGCTTCCCAAACGGGTTCTACAGCTGACTTCCTCAGGTTAGCATAGTCACTGCAGCAGTAGAAAATGGCAGCATGTTAAAATACTTTAAAGTAGAAAAAACTCCAAATAGAAACCCCCAAAAGAACAAAAGATTCTTCTATTAATAAATGAACAGACAAAAGAAGGTTCACATGCACGGATACAGTTAAACTATTCTGAAGTACAGACACTAAACACAAATAATCACTGGGGTTTTTTTTTGTTGAGTTGGGTTTTTTTAAACAAAAAGATAACATGACCAAATCAAACACTTTAGACACTTTAAAGTGCTTTGTCTCTAGTTAAATGTTACTTTACACAGAGATATTTATAAAGAACAATTTCTTTTGACAAGCTAAACTGTGCTTGTAAGGTAAAGGTATAAGATCTGATGCTTTCAGATCACATTTGTACAAGTTAATTTAGTCATCTCTTATTTGTAGGCAATTTTCCTCTATGAGACTAGATTATTCTTCCTGGAGATTTCTACTCCTCCTTCTTACTCTTCCTCCTCCTCCTTTTTTCATAATCAAACACAACTCAGAGAAATAAAGTTGTCTGTGAGACAGAAAGAGGATACATAAAACCAAGAGTAAGGGAACAATTAATAAGGCATTATGAAATTAATAAAAGAAGAAACATAAAAGAAGGGACAGACAGAACCATGTGGAGTTATGCAAAGGAAAATTTAAAGCAAGAAAGGCTGTAGACTCTTATTTCCATTAGAAAATTTACTTGTTGTCAATATTCTAACTGCAAATTTAAGACGAATCAGAGGTAGGCATCTGGATTTAATCCAACTTAACTCAATACACATCCATGTTACCACCCTTACTATTATCAATAGCAATTCTAGTATTTTACTGATTCTGCAAGATCTTTCCCTTCTCACAAGCTGTTCCATTTCATGTTCCTGCCAACTCTTTTGCACCATTCATGTAGTCAAATCAGGCAATGAGATCCATATCTGGTAATAGGCCAAATCCGTAATATCACTGAAGTGCCTTTCAAACTTTTTTCTTCAGAAGAGAGGAGGTGACCTTAATTTATTATCAAGGGCAGAAACAAAATATTAAGCAATTTCAAATTCTGTCATGCCAAATTCTATCTTCTAATGACTTTTGAAACATTAAGCACACCTAGAAGAAAAAAATCCAACCAACACTAACAAGGCTCCATTATAAGGAAGTCAGGGAAAAAGTGCTGCTTTCCATTAGAACCACTTTGGTATATTTCCTTGGGCATTGGAAAGGTTACAGTGAACACTGCAAAGAGAGGATCTTTTCCTGAATAATACAAATTGTATAGACTTGCTGTCCGGAGCTCTTACACCCCTAGCACTTTATTTATTAAAAAAAAAACTCTAACTCAGATTACCTCCTATTACCAGTGAACTGTTAATTTATAACACTTGGCTTTCCAAAACTTCCATTCTGCCAGCATTTTCCCAGCAGAAGGTTAACCAGGTGTCTTGAATGAAAATTTAATTGCTATAAATATCTGCAATTATGGCCACTAGCCTTTATGACACAAAAATCAATAGAAATATATCATGATTTTAAACATTCCCATCTTGAAATAGTTCTTCCACCTTGCCCCCTTTTATTTTGTAGCAAGCTGAGACACAATTTTCAGTGACACATTTTCTGTATATTGAAGCACATGCATATACTCAAAGAAACCCACATTATCACGCTGTTTCCAGTCAACACCATAAAAAGAAGAGAGTATGATCACTTTCACAATCCAAATTATCTGCAGCATATTCAGAAATACCATGCTTTATAAACTCAGACAATGAGTGTGTACTGTCAAAGTAAGGTCATCTGATTCACATTCCAGTAAAGGTTGAAAATTAGTCAGAATCAAAGAAAATATAATTCTTCCCCACTTGCACCCTATTGACCCTCAAACATGACTTTTATTAGAAGAGTTTTTAGTTCATAATTTTACACATGCAAGGGCTTGGTTTGCAAGAAAGGACAACAGAATACAAAGAATTCCCGTGAGGCTGCAAAAGACAGTTAATACAACCCTTGTTTTAAAACAAGCTTTAGCAAGGCTCAATAAGCCTTTGACATTCTTCAGGAAAACTACTCACATCTAGACAAAAAAATAAGCTGTTTCAGAAAAAAAAAAAAAAAACTTTTAAGTGCCCAGAAGAGCCATCTTCCTACACAGCACCCAGAAATGCCAAAGATGCCACTTCCCTGATGAGCCAAGAGTGAACAACAGGCAAGAGAACATAGAACAAATGAGGAACCAACAAGTGATTTGGACAAAAATATGAGGCAGGGGAAGGATCAAGAGAAAGCCTAGACTAGAAGTTAGATGTAGGAACCAGGAATTCTTGAGCAATAGGATGAGACCAAGGAAGGAACAATCTCAAAATTAATAGGTGTGGCTAAAGCACACTAAAACCAAAAGCATTAAAAGAAGATTCGGAAAAGGAGAGCCCAAGCCATCAATATGATATTTGAGGAGAAATTTCAGGATCACAGATGGGATAAGAAGAAAGGAGGAGCTGTAAACTAAGCTGAGATTAAGGAACAAACAGGCACTCCATATCCTTTAGAGCACTGTCTACTTCACAGCCCTTCTTTCACTCCAAAACTGATGCTTAGAAACAGCACTGTTCCTTGCAAATGAACTTCTGAGACTATTGCTAGAATAGGTTTTGCCGTCTCTTCTGATGGTGGTTCACATGCAGGCTGATCACAACACTTCTTTGGAACAAGAATCAATGAACAAGGAAACATTCCTATCACAGTTATTTTGTTTTTTAACAGATATTAGGAATAAATACAAACTTATGAGAAACAGAACAGCAAATGCAGTCTGGTTTCTACAATTAAACCTATCTGCTACATCTGATAGTCTTATCATCTTTACCATAACCAAAAAAAACTTCTAGCTTTACAAAACTTTGTAGAATTTCTGCTTCTACTTTTTTCCTTTTTCTAATGTAAGCTGCTGAGAGATGGAACAAAAATATTACAATTAAAACAAACACAGCTCCTCCAAATCAATCAACACCTTTTAGTATTATCATAGAAGTGATATCTATTAATGTCATTATTGGAAAAGAACCAGTATTTTATCAATAAGCAAAAGAATGTCTCTGCTCTAAAAAGTTCACAGTCTAATTCAGGTGTAACAATGGTCAGAATTTAGCAGAATCAAAAGTGTAAAAAGGAAGCCAACAAAAACAATCTAATTAATCAAAAGTAATATGCAGCAATAATGAAAATCAAGAAGTTTTAAAAAAATTCAAAGTAGGGAATGGAACAAAATAAATAAAAAGCAGTTAAAAGTAGGAGAAAGTGAAGAATGTCATGGCAATAGCATACTGAACTTTGAAAATGAATACTGGAATAAGAAACGTACCATCTGAGTACAAGAGTCAGAGTAATTCAGTTTTGGTTAGGGGATTTCAGTGGCAGAAATGTCAGAGATGATGTGGCAGAAACACAGATGACCAAGATGAGGCCTGGTCAGGCAGAACAGTTTTAGGGGCTTTATAAAAACAAAGGACATTATTAAACTAGAGAAACAGTCAATCGGTAAACAGACATTTTTAGATAGGTCTCAAGCCTACAAATTCAAGTAGTGGACATGACAACAGCAAAACAGGAATAAGGACAAACTGCTCCACATTTAAACTTACTGATTTCTGATTTCATAACCAAATATACTTCAACACAATTCAGCAGAATTAACATCAATATAAAGTAGCAGCAAAAGATTAAGGACCCAGTGATAGAGAAGGATATTGGTCAGAAAATCTTTTAAATCCAGAAATCTGGAACTTCACAATTAAACAACTCCACTCAATATGTGAAAAATATAAAAAATGGGGAAAAGCTCACCACACTGATTGTAATGGGAACAAAATTTAACCCCTTTAGTCTGTGACTCTTTCTCTATTCAATTCTAAATCACAAAGCATACAAATTTCTCTGAAACAGTGAAGCCTTTCAGATTTTTTAATTACTTACCAGTAATTATACAGTACTACCACTGATACTTAAAGCCACATAGTTCTAAGATATCAGAATGTTAAAATAAAGACATGTTATCCTACATTTATATTCAAATCATGGAGTTACATTATACTTCCACAGTTTAATCATAGTTTTGGTTATATTTTAGATAAAACTTAGGAGGGAAAAAGGCACAGATATGAAAGCATATATAATGAGCACAGGCTACCTATTACAGGAAAATACATTTATCAAGAAAATGTAATTAATACTTAGAATCTGGCATGTCTTATTTTTAGCTCAGACAAAAAAAAAAGAAAAAAAAAGACAGCTTGGCTTGTCTGATTAGGGAAAAAAAAGAGATGAATTTCTGTAATGTTAGGAACAGTTTAAGAAGAAGCACTGAGCAGATGGAGAACCAGCTTCCACTGACGCCAAGTCCTGTGATTTCAATGCAAATCTTTATTGTGGAAGTTTTTTTCTGTTTGTTTGGGAGAAGAGAAGGAGTACAGGAGAGACCATATTTTTGTTGATTTCAGATACCTACAGGTACATAAGCCAGAAGAAGCATCTCTTAGGTCTAGTAACAAGTCCAAAGTTGCAGCCTGCCCTGTTGCAAATAAAACATGTGCAAGTGGAAATGAGACCGCTTGGATATGAAGCCTCCACAGATGGGAAATGTTATCTACCAGAGGACCATCAAAAAGGAAATGAAAGCTCTGATGTGCTGAAATGTGGCTAGAAGGAGAAGGAGGATAGAAGAGCATGTCATGGAAACTCAGAGAACGTTTGGGGAATGAGGTAGTGAAAAACAGAGAACATGAAAAAAGATGCAAGTAAAGCACCTGCCCATACCTATTTATGTCAGGAGTGCACAAACTAGCAATATTTACGTGACATGTTAGCAATCCTTATTGCAACAGTGTAATCAACTTTCAAGATCAGTAACCTGGCACCCACATCTTAAAGCTGATGGTAAGTGATAAGAAGTAACCAATACTTCTATGTTCAGCAAAGAGGTCATGTCACTTGGGGAACAGCAAGAACAAGTTTTGCATCCGTTGAACTTTTGGGCCAATTTCTGGCCAAGAAGTAGCTGAGTTGTCAAGCAAGTACCACTGAAAAATGGGATCCTGATATATACATGAATCCAAATCACCAATGAGTTAGGCATTTCTGTAAAGAAAACAGATTTTCAGCTATTCTCTGTAATTTTAAAACTCAAAGGATTCCTTTTTAGTACTTGAGCTATGCCCTGCTATTGCCATTCTTTTTTCTTGAGCAGAATTACCATTAAAAAAAGAAAATGGATTTACTCTTCACTCAACTTTTTTTTTTTACAAAAAAAACTTGGAAAAGTCTCTACTTGAGATAGAAAAGTTGAAGGAAAACCTACTTTTAATGCAACTTGCTCCACAAGTTTACCTGTTCAGGTTTTCCAAGATGGCCAAAGGTCTTTTGTGTACTTCTATTTCTCAAGCACGTACTGACCATGCAAATTACAAGAATGCAGCAATGTATTGCAATAGACATATCAAAATTAAACAAAGACCCAAAACAAAGAGGTTAAAAAAACAGATCAAGTGTTTAGGGAAGGAAATATAACTGTTACCTCATAATTCTTATATCTACTGTTCATTACAATTATGCTCCAGTGCCTGTTCTTTTGATTTTTTATTCTACAGTTTTATTGTATTCAGCTGCTAGGTACCTATAGAAATTATATGTATTATTATTATAAATTATATGTATTCTTACAATATCAAAACCATTCTTCCAGTTTTATTTGAACTGCACAGCATTTCTCCATCTTAACCTTTAAGGCATCAGAATTATTCAGCCATGGCCTAAAAAACCAAATGGGAAAAAATTCATGCCCAAAATAATAATTTTTCATCTTGAGAACCATCATCTTGCAATCTGAGTATTTTTATTGAGGCATGTATGTTGGCAATTTTCGTCTGGTGTACTGCTAATGGCTACCACATTTATAGAAAAGTAATCAAGTGCCTGGATACATTTTGATCAGCTCGATAATGATATTTTAAAAATATATTTTTAAAGGATCTAGTCACAGTCAAAAATCTGATGAGCAACTTAAGTCTACTGTAGGTCACTTAACCCTCATCTGTCAAAAAATGAGGGCAGCTCTTCAAACATGGCAAGATTCTGCTCGCAAAGTAAGGTTATCCTATCACTTCCACTTCTCTTGCTCTTTATGCTTCAACAGCATTTTTACTAAATTGATTCAAGACCCATTCCCTGAAGGCTTCACAATGGGACTTGTATTTTATATCAGCTAGACAAAAGCAACGTGGAAAAGTTTGCTACATTCAAGATAATTAAAAATAAATAAAGTGCTAAAAAAAAATAAACATACTTAAAAACTTAAGCTGAACCCAGGACACCTATTTTACACAGAAGTATAAGAAGCTCTAGCAAAGAAGCTGCGTCAGGCCAGTGACATCAGCTGTTATCAAAGCTACCTGGCAGTTCTTAAGACTATTTTCAGCTGCCTTTTTAACTATTCAGTATGAAATTTTCATGGGCTATTATCTGCTTCAGGTGGCTTTTCCTTATCCTCCCCTTACCACCACCTTGTAAAGGAACCCAGAGAATGACTTGAACATTTTTGTGTGAAAGCACTTGAGAAACTGTAACCACTTTCCTGCCCTGAATCAGAAATTTGAAGTCAGACTGCACAATGATTTTGTATGAAAGAGGTACGCTCTGTGCATTTTGTGAAAAATCTGACCTGACTTAGCCAAGCTACAAGCTTCTAGAAATCAGAGTTTGTACCTAATTTTTACAAGATCTGCTGAAGCTTAATAGCCCAGTCACTGCATCTACCTCCTCAGTTGTCTTCTGCACGCCATCTCAATGTGCAAGGCAACTGAATTAAGTTTCCTCTTACTTTCAGTTTTGAGTAAGAGTCAGATTTTCCACTGTAGGAGAAGTCTGCGTTTAATAGGCTTTAGGTAGAACACTGAGCACAAAGCATCGCCCTGCATATTTCTGCAGCCTCACCTATGGTAATATCCCTAGCACAGTTGAAAACAATGGTCTGTCACTTTATACTGTTGGGTAACTTCAGTTGGATTTAGGGTATACTGACAGAGAATGTGAAGAGAAGATGGAAAAACCAGTTTGTAATGGAGACCAGAACTGGAAGCTTGAAAGAATAAACTGGGATTGACCAGACAAGGAAAGAAACTAAGAGGAACATAACAGGATGTGGTAGTGAATTAAACCAAATGAGCAATAGCAAGCAGAACAACTAAGACTTAAGGATCACCAGGACTGGAAAGAATGATGGACAGATATTCTGCCTCTGACAGAATTTGAAAGAACTGGATTTTACTAAATATATATGGAAGGAAGCTGGTTCACAACAAAAGACTGAAAAAAGATCCACCAACAGGAATCAGAATCACAGAAAAGAAGAAAAAACAACAGAAGAAAGGGAGAGTGAAAATAATTAGTAAGCAGGCAAGGGCTGACAGCAGAGAAACAACATGTAGTCAAGAGATGGTCGGGGACTAGTCAGGCCTAGGTATTAGATTGATCAGACAGAATCAGTGCCACACTAGAGGTTGGCTTGAGGCAGAGAAAGCTTGAACTATAAGCGAAAACCTAAAAACATGGTGTTTGTCTTCAGAAGCTACTGAAAGACGTAACATAAAATACCCTAAAGACTTTACATTCTCTGCAAGTATCTGCAAACTCCTTTTTCCTCCTCAGACTTCCACTTTCCACCTACCTCTGCTAACGATAAAAATGTAGCGTAATAATGCATAACTTTGTTCCTTTCTTAATTCAAGCAACAGTAATATTTATGTATTAGACTTAAAAGCTCTAATCCTAATTATCAACGTGACACTCATACAACGTAGTATCTCATTTTGCTATTTTTAGGTTGATTTTAAGTAAAGAATTACACATAGACACAATTTTACATGACATTATACAATTAAGTACCAAGGACTTTTAATTCCTCAGACATCAGCAATTCCTCCATTTAACTTTGTCACTAGCATTAATTCTGTCTTTATTACATTATCCCAAATGATTTTTTTCTATGCTATCTCATTCAATTAACAGCATATTTTCTGGGATAAGACAAGTTTAATCTTAAAGGATGACACTCTCTTTAAGACCCTGCATTCAATATTACGGAACCCAACCGTTACACAGGAGATCAGGTTTTTAATAAGCTTTTGCCAAAGAATTCTTAACTGGCTATATTAATTACATAGTTGTGTATTAATAGTAAATCACAAGATTTTAAAGTTTTGTATAAATAAAAAATTGGAAATTTAACTCCATTCCCTCTCCTGTACTCCCCAACTACTTGTTGCAATTACACTGGATTCATTTTGCACCTTCAGAATGCTGAACAGCAATATAATAACAACAGCAATTATCAAATAAAGGAGATGTGTGAGCTTCTTCTCAGACCACTACAAATAAATATGACTGTATTGTCAGTTTTCACACATCAGCCAAAGAAACTATAGAACAAAGAACACTGCTGACACAAATTGCTTTTTTATGTGACTCCAAGAAATCTGCATTATTGTTTAGAAGGTACTTTTTTCTTCCTCCAAAAGAAAGTACTTTATTCCACTGCAGTTTCTTATCAATTTCACTCTAGAAAACAGTAACAATATATCCTAAAATAAAGCACTCTCTAAATCAAAGATTTAGAATTAATAAATAGGATGAATATATGAATACTACCTTCCAGTATTATCATTTGAGGCATTAAGAGAATCTAAAGAGTAAAATAAATGGGGACGTAACAAATGTGTTCAAGTATAACTCATGAAAAATACAAATTAATAGAGCTAAGTACTATTTTGTTATATCCTCAGTTCAAAAGTACTATTCTTCAGAACATTTTAAAGACATTCTGAAGGCTAACTACAGAGTTATTGAAGTTATTAAAAAGCTGAACCATGGAGACACAGCAGCTCAGGATAAGTCTCTTGATTTAAAAAGTTTTGAATTACTACATTTACTTTGCTCCGCAGACTCTGTTACATACACATTTCTGAGGTCCATACTATGTGCCTTGATTACAGCATTATTTGCCATGCAACACAAGATTCAGAGAAGCAATACGCGTTTCATGATACTGTGATTAAAACCTGACAGCTTAGGCTCAACTTCGCAATGTTCATGAGAAACAGAACTTCAGAAATTGATTCTTGCACAAAGAAAGGAACCTCTGCTCTTTGTTTCTTTACTGTAGCTTACTTCTAACTTACCCTACCAAGCTGTAACTGAAAAATCCAATTATTTACATTTGAGAGATAGCAGAATTTTCAAGGTACTACAAAAACTGCCATAACACATTATTTGCAGCTTTTTACTGAATGGTATTCCAACACAGTGGCATATCAAGAGTTTCTAAAATAATTTTAGGTAACTGTTTTTAGTGTAACAACCCGATACTATTAATGTATGGCTGAAAAACCCCAGGATCTAGTACAGACTGTTCTCCTCCACCTCCTCCTTTATTATCTCCTCTAAACAGAGGAAAACAACTGGTCGTTATTTTCAAGGAGAGTAACACTTGCTATTCATGCACACATCTTTACAGTGCTGATCACAAATCTCCATTGAAACAAACAAGAGCAAGCAGCTGCCTGTTTGTTGTGTTTAGTCATGCCAGCAACCTTTTCTGTTTCCTGGAAAGCAACTCAATAACCAAGATCAGCAAGAATAAGCTCAACGTTACTGGATGCTGCACACACTCAGATGCATCTTTTCACAAGAAGGCTATAAATGCACTAGGCAGCATCCCTCTCTTACTCCCCATCCGTCACGCTCAGTGCAGCCTGTATGCTATGAGGCTGCACCCATGGACACTTTCAACACTCTTAAATACATAAATGGCAGACTTACTGAGGCAGATAGGAATGGCATTCTAGGGTGGAGTTTCATCATCAATGACAACAGCCAGAAAAGTAGTCATGTCTCAAAATGCAAAACTAAAAAACCCTACAGATTGGAAAATGCTTACCTGCTGAGCTAAGCAAAACACTGAAGTCTGTTCCTCTCTGTGACTCCCCAGCTTCACTCTGTCCCTCTTTTTCTGTATCCTCATAGCGGCTCCAGTTGGAAAATACCTTTCTTTTTGAATAGCATTTCACTTCTTCCTTCTCTTCCTCATGTCGTGATTCGGTATCATCATCCTCCTCTACCTGTGACATTTAAATGGACAGTTAGGCCATTGCAACTTAATAGCATTTTGTTCTGTATTTAAACAATCATTCATACATACAGTTCCAACCACAGAAATAAAACCCAAAAAGACAAATCCATCTGGATCCCCACATACAGTTTAGGTAGTACTATCTTTGTGAACTGTATGTAATTCATCAAGAGTGCAACTAAAAGCACCGAGTAAAGCTTCAGCTCTTACAGGGGATCAAGCAGTGACACTGCTACAAGTTCCATCACTTTCCCTACTATCCTGAAAATTCATAATGAGTAGCCTTCTTCCTAAAACAGAGAGCAATGGATAGGGAGTGGAACTAAGAATGGAAACCAAGCGTCTCTGTCCAAGTGTTGCAGTGATACAGGTGATAACTGGAAAAAATGACATTTGTAGAGTGGAATAGCAAAAGATACATTCTGCAGAAAAACATTTTCAAAATGGTGATTTATGTAAGAATTTCCATTATAACCGACTATAGAGTCTTAAATCAGGTACTATGGAATAATTAACCAAATTTCATTTCCTTCATGAAAGCTATTTTATGGAAATAGACATGAAAAAATTAAATATACTGCTAGCAGTCAATCTACTAATCTTAATCTCTTAAAAAGTCCTAGGGTCAAAAGTAGAATTCACTTCAGGGTCAACTTAAGAGACAAGCAAAACAGGCATTTGCCACAAGTACTCAGCAGCTGTGGAAAACTCTCCTATCTTGAATTCTCTTTATGTTGGGGTCCAGAGCTTCGGGTTTAGCTGAAATGACTGTTGCTTCACAAAAAGAAAGATTTGCTTCCTGGAAGGAGGAGCACTCAACAGGCAAGAGATTAAATCTGTCACAATTACACAAATGCACTCCCAGGTGTCAAACAGATGACAAAAAGGAAAATTTTCTGTGCATTCTCACTAGTTCTGTGCAATTTTTAGGTAAATCCTTTTTTCTTTGTATTCATCAGATAAATACACTAAAATGGTTGTTGTAGGTAAACGGTTATGTGAGCAAGTGGATGAAGTGATGACTACATTACTAGAAACTGAGGCAGAGCTATAATTTCCACACAACAAAGGCCAAATCCACTCACATCAAAAGAAAAATAAACTTATTTCTTCTCTATTCTTCTCCTATGAAATGAATGATTTGCTATAATCCAGCAAACCTCGTGAAATTCAGTGCCCAAAATAACTTGGAGCTGATACAATTCACAAGCCAAATTAAGAACAGTGCTACAGAGATAGATCAGTTTTGTACTTTATTTTTGAGAAAAGATCAGAATCATCTCAAGCAACTATGACATTACAGATAATTACTTCTTATAGACCTGTTTGAAGAATTCACTCCTTTCAGCCGTAAACATAAAAAACCCAGAAGTACCACCTCCATAGTTCAGTAAACTAGTATGGATACAAATGTTTTCTCTTAAACCAGACTAAAGACTTTTTCACATTCTGTTATTAGCTATGCTATACAGTGCACCTCAAGGAAATTTCACTTCTTAGAAGTGAAATAGTTAACTTCAAGAAATAAACCACAAATTCTCAGGAGCGTTAACAGCAGCTGTGCAACCTGGGTCCCCAAGTACTGTCCTGAGGCTGTTAAAACAGGTAAACTTCAAATAAAAACCTGCCCCATTTCCAATAAATATTTAATGGAAAATCTTACATGATGCATCACCAAGCTACAAAACAAAACTGCAAATAATCACAATTGAATAGTCAACATTAAATCAATTTAAAGATGTGTTAAAATTTTCAAATACATTAAAAAAACTGGTTAGTGAAACTTCAGGAAACAGTTTGCTTCTACCATCTCACGAGACAGCTACCAAGTAACAACCCCAGAAACTCAGGAACATACACGTTAATCACCTTTCTCTCAGCTGCCTATTCAGCGACAACACATGCTACTAACATTGTCACCCCACCTTACTGAAAATGATCAGAACAGAAATGTTCTTAATCAGAACAGAGCAAACATCTGTTCTACATGCAATGAAATAAAGTAACTACCCTCTTGCCACACAGTCAAATAACAAAAGATACAAGCTGAAACAAATTCTAGAAGCCAACTCAGATATAACCTTTAAAAAGGTATTACTCACATAAGGAGAAAAACATAGGGCTTTAAATAGTATTAAACTATCTACATGTTATTGCTCAGTGTTCTAATACAATATGATACCACAGGAGGTAGAGCATCTATCTGCTGTGCCTCAGTTCCAATAGTAATGCATCACCATTTGCACATTTCATTGAAATTTTCAAAGTGTGGAAAGTATGCAAAAACCCAGCTGAACAAAATCAGGAAATCTTCAGACTATTTTGCATATCAGAAGAACAAAAAAATGAGCGCAGTATTCTGCCTAAACATTAAAGCACTCAAACAACAGTGAAAGGGCCACGCTCCCCTGCAGAGGAACTTGCACAATTCATGGTCTTCTGCCAAGCAATGCATTTTTATCCTTTTAAGAGCCTGTGACTACACTGTTCTTCTAAAGGAAAGCAAAGTGCTTAGCACAAATGACCACAATCTGCAGTCTAACAGAGCAAACAAATACTTTAGTACACTAATCTTACATAAAGTGTTGGGGACAGTATGGTATTGAGAAAATACAGGAAAGTGGGCTTTTTCTTTGACTTTTCTTACAGATGAGAACACGTTGATGCATATGGCTCAGGAATGAAGGTGTTTAAATGAAGTAAACATTGTTCTGAACAAGTAATTTCCCCTGGGGTCATCCTTCCGCACTTCCCTGGAACCCAGAGTGGTTTGGATCAAACCCAGGCTGAACTACACAATGGAGAAAGTGCAACAGTGACCTCTTCCATCCCGCTTCAATTACTCAACCACTCTTCACTGTAAGTGCAATCAGTCCTAGCATGTTAAGCACACATGTCCAAGCACTCAACAAGAATTGTTGAGTTCACAGTCCTTTAACAAAGCAAAACTCAAAGTGCATTAAAAGTCAGGGCTTCCATTAAGACTTTCTGAAACTTAGGAAGCCACAGGAGCTTATAGCCCTCTTCCTGTTCAATTCTGGTAACACTGCAGGAAAAATTTAAAACTCTTCATCTTTGTCAGTACTTAGAATATTCTACAGTAACAGAAAGATCAGTTGTTCAGCTTACCTTTCTTTCGGCCAACTGCTGTTTCCTATCATGTAGGTATCATGCATTATTAGATTTCTGTTCTTATTTGTTTTGTAGCATTCCTCCCAATTCTCTTCCCAATATGTCACTTTACAGTATGTAAACATAACTTGAGTTTTGTTAATAAGTTAGAGCTCATAGCCCTCTTCCTGTTGAATTCTGGTAACACTGCACGAAAAATTTAAAACTCTTCATCTTTGTCAGTACTTAGAATATTCTACAGTAACAGAAAGATCAGTTGTTCAGCTTACCTTTCTTTCGGCCAACTGCTGTTTCCTATCATGTAGGTATCATGCATTATTAGATTTCTGTTCTTATTTGTTTTGTAGCATTCCTCCCAATTCTCTTCCCAATATGTCACTTTACAGTATGTAAACATAACTTGAGTTTTGTTAATCTCTTAGAGCATAGCAATTTGTCTTCTTCACTTCCTTCCCAAATTATCTTTAGAAACTCTTCAAAATTATATTGATCAAGTAATACTTTTTCCCTGTGTTACTTAATCTCTGTATTACTGTTTTGACTACTACAGCTACAACATATTCACATTTCCTTAATCTTTTCTATTCTTTATTAGGGACACTCACCTACAATACCTCAGACATCATATATATCCACTCAGAGTCACAATAAACAGTCGTTGCCATATGGGGACCCCTGCATGTTCATGGACACTCAAACACTGTCTATTCCCTACATTTGCTGCTCTCACAACACGCAACAGCACACATCAGTTCCTTGAATAAACTTCTGTCTTGATTCCCTCTTTCCTTCGTGGAAATTGCTGTACAGCTGCGGTCACGTTCAAGGACATTCAAGCTTATCTAGATGTCTCAATCCCATTTTCTCTTCTCATCAGGGTAAAAGGCTAGCAAGACAAAATGAAAATATTCTCGGGGTTGCATCTGATCCAGATTATCAACTGCATCATGAATGAGCACATATCTTTGTTCTCATTTATATTTAAAATACTAAGGTGTATGAGCAGAGACAATTTATCTTTTGCTCCTCATCCTAGCTTTGGCAGCATCTGTTAAGGCCAAATTTTCACAGAAGGAACTTGTAAATCAAAAGGTCAAAAAAGCATATAAAATTAAGCAACAAGGCCATTCACGATCTCTTACACCTTAAACTGTTTCACAGAATAGAAGTCTGTATATGGAGGCTTGTATGCATGTGAATTAGTAAGGCAATTTGGCTGATATCAAATTCTTAGTGGTTCCTCTGGGCAGACATAAGTGGAAAAGACTGTACTCTTTAATGGTAGAGACAGCCAATCTTTAATGACTTAAATTGTTCTTGTAAAGACATGCTTACTTTTAATTTCATGGTTCAAAGTTATTGGTAGTGTAACCAAACAGGAGCAATGGGATTACACAAGGAATTATCTTAGTGTATTACAGACAAAATATAATCTCAAAAATAATTCCTTTTTTAGCAACAGTCCTCTTCATTGAGCATTATTTAAATGCACTTTATTTACACTTAAATCCTAAAAGGTACAGGAGAATCCCCTGACAGCTTAATTTATGTATTACTATGATTGATAGGCTAATACCTCACAATAGTCATATACAGCATAAAAATCTTCAAAAGTTTTATTTTACACATTTGACTAATGACAACCTCTATACATACATATATATATATATATATATATATATATATATATATCCCTCTTCTTGTAAGTAATTACTTGGCAAAGGAATGTATCATCCAGTTTATTGTGGTGGAAATTGAATGGACTCTCTAAATAATGAACTGTATGGTATACTAAAGAAAAACAGACTATATTCAGAACTATAGCAAATGGAAGCATACCTTGCTGATCAACCAGACCAAAACCCCACCTCCTAAAATATGCTTTGCACTCTTTGAAGTTTTAACATGATCAAGCACCAGTGCTACAAGGTGTACTGCATCTTTCTCACAAATCATTACTAACATTTCCACAAGCTATAGCCACATTCTAGAAAAATCTTATGCCTCGCTGAGTTGAAATGAGAACTTATGTTAGGAGCTACATTTCTCCCTTAGATTCACTGAGACAGGGGAAAAAAAAAAAGCCCCACAGACAAACAGCTTGGTTATTTCATTTGTAACTACTGATTTACAGACCACCTTCACTTTCAAAGACCTAGAAAAGAATCCATAAATCGTGATGCTCACTCTTCACTGCCCTCTCAGAAATACCTCCATGACCTGTTGGTACATGATTAGCTGCATGGTCCTTCGAATGAGAGCCTTACAGGGGCAAAATGAACCAATCTAATACACGCTGCTCAAATTTTGTACTGCAGCTTTCAGAGACCCAGTTTGAAAACTGTTGACTTGTAGATAAATTAAACTTAATAACCATGCACTGTATGTTAGCAAGACTTTGTTCTTGGCAAAGCCTGACAAGTAATTATTTATTTCAGAAAGTGCATATTTGAGGGTGCTCCTCATTAGATACAGGATTTTCCAAGCTACAAAGCCACTAGCTAAAATTTCACTTATTGATTTAGATTAGAACTCCAAACTGTAGGATACTTGATGGGATATGTTGTGAGAACAGTATCATTATAAATTCAGTACTCATTCTGCACTAACTGGAAAATTTGGTAGAGTATCAAAAAGTTGCATTAACTGCAGAAGTAGCCCTTTGCCTCTCATCCCCAAGGCTGTCCCATGCTGCGAACAAAGAGTCTGTAGAAAGTTTGTCCAGCTGCTGTTATAGATAATGAGACTTTTGATTTTCTAAACTTGCCAAGCTAATACATTTCCACCAACAGAAAATCAACTGTATTTTTTTCTTTAATTCAGTGGAAACGATTTTATGGAAGTTACTGGCAACTATGTAAACTCATCAAGCAATTTATACAAAATTGTCACATGGACCTGCACAAAACCTGGCAGCTCTTCTACCTTCAAATTGTCAGTAAATTTAAAAAGCTGGTTTTTTTGTCTTACAAACATCAGTCAAAAATATGAGTACAAACATAAAACAGGAGCCTTTGTCTTGACAGAAATAAAAGGTTTCAAGAAAACCTTACAAAGTAAGTATATTTCCACAAAGGTTACAGCATTTTCAGTAAGATTACTGATTATTCCTATGTATAGGCTGTACTTGGCAAAAACCAGAAAATTTATATATTGCATACATATGGATCCACATATGTGAATGTCGCATGTCTTATTCCAAAACCAAGTTACACTTAGTATTCTGGATCAGTAAAGGAAATCTTCTGGAGAAAGATAATTGTTTTTACCAAATCTGCTGTTCCTAAAAAGATGTTTCCTAAGCTGCATTAGAGACTGACAATATCCTGAAACTGTTTCAATTCTTATGTACTAATGTCACAGTATTATAGAGTAATCCAAACTGAAAGGGATTGCAAGAGGTCATCTTGTCCAACTGCCTACTCAAAAGAAGGTCAAAACTGAAATCAGACCGTGTAGGTTGGGGCTTTGTCTACTCAGGGCTTGAAAATCTCCAGCAGTCCACTTAATCCTTAGTATTTCATTTTGCTGTTTTATTCCAGAACTTCTAAAATTGCAAAAGCAGTTGTATTAACAGCTTCAACAATAACTTGTAAAGAACACACATGAGTAATTCTGTAACTTCAAGAAAGCAAAATTTATTGAGGGGAAATATTCACCTCAGCACTTAAATAAGTGATGTTTTAAAGGATATTGCTATTTTACTAGTCTTCATGAGGCAATGGGTAAAACAGCGTCTCTCAAACATATCTGTTACAAACTTCTACATATTGAAAAGCTTTGTACTTCTGAAACTGTATCAATGATGAAGTAAAAGCACAACTAATTATGTAAAAAGCTCAAAGCATCCATCTGCAGAACAGAGAGAAATTTGATTCTAACTCACAGAGTTTATTTCATAAACCTGGAAAAAAGTCTGCTCAAAAGAGCAAGGTTTAGAGAAGACCTCAGTGATATTGATAAGTCTAATATTTATTTAATAAGCACTACATGCACACAGCTTTAGAACAAAGCCAACACAAATCCACCAACTCTACCAAGATCAAAAACAACAAGAAGGTGGTTCAGGGTTTCTCATGCAAGGAGAAGTACAGATTTAGATCTCAACAGATCTAATTTTTGCCACAATGAAAATGGAAAAAAATAAACAAACAACCCCCCCCAAAAAATCTCTCAAAAGATTTCTGCTCTGCTATATTACACATGAAAGGAAACCTCCAAAGTTTACATTTTAATAATAACAAAACTGTTGCTTACCATTAAATTCAAAAATATTTGATAAGAGATAGTAACAAGTTAAAAGTTTAGGGCTTTTTAAAATGCATCTATTTTGTAAAAAGGAAAGCACATAGGAGTAAGACATTCTTTTTCTATGTATTTCAGAACATGGAAATAGCTTAGTGATATTCACCCACACGGTTCTATTTTCAATTGTCACAGCACTAAAGAAGAAAAAATTCTGAAAGACACCAAACAGAACAGGATTGTTTGAAATGGTATCCCTAAACTGATGGAAACTTAATCAATAGTTTCCTTCTCTTTTCTACTTTTAACCTTCTGCCAGCTTCAGTTCCTTTGTCAGTTCACAGCAGAACCAGTAAGCTCAAATAATGGTTACATAGGCTGGAAGCATGCCACGAAACATGGAAACTGGGAAGCAGGTCCTTTCTTCATATCTGGCAGCAGTTATCTGCTAGATCGGCTAAGTGTACTTGTAAGCCATACCCTTGGTTTTAATTTCCTGCAATGTTAAACTCCTTTTTCTAAAGTAAATTTTGTTTTCTCTTTCCATTAAAGACTTACAGATTCTCCACTACTAGTCCCTCCCATATAATACATGTGGACACAGAGGTGTCTTTGTCAAAGTCATATAGTTTTAAAAAAATCCTTTGCTACAAATATTTATGTTGATTGATAAAATTTTTAACATAAACTTCAGAACATTTGCCATTTCTGACTGCTTTTAGACCCTTTTCTCAGTTAAAGTTTTAAAGCAGTCATTCAGATGTGTACGGCATCATTTTACAGGTTCTATATACAAGTACTGGTGTTCGGTTCACAGTGGGAAATTCTGTCCTGATTTTAATATAAAATGGCCAACATCTGTCACTTTTTCAGATCAACCATCACACAATAATAGCATATTCCAAACATATAAATATTCACATAATGAAAATTAGAGCTGCAAAAGGAGACCATCTACCAACTTGAAACCCCATAAAGGTCCTATATAAAAAATTCCAGATGACAGCATTTTGTTTTCCTCACCCCTTTCACTATATCTGCAACACTGTCAGTAGCATAGCTGCTACATTTTTCATCTTTCATTACTAATGTATTGCCATTTAAAAAATATAATTTCACATGCTACCAAAAAACCTCACATCTCTATTACCCCTCTATCAACAAACTAGCAGAGCCAGCCATTATGCATTTTGTAAATTGAATCGCATTATTACATTTACGGCATGGCACGCTGAAGCACTAAAACTTGAGTTACAAAAAACCTGATTTGACAATATTTTCAGTAAGGGGAGTAGAAAAGGGGTACTTTCTAGGACCAATAGAAGTCACATAGTAATTCAATGAAGAGTAAGTTATTAAAAAGATAAGGATAAAAAGCAGTTTGTCTAATGTGCAAACAAAATACATAACTATAACCCAGAATGCAAAATCCCGTATCAAGAAACCATCAGGATATAGCTATATTGAATTACACTGATTATAAAAAAGAATCGAGTCATGCTAAACAAAATAACAATGTATTACAGCAATGCTACATCAAAAAGATGCTATCCTCGACTCAGTTTTAAACAGCATTTCTAAGACCAATACTAGAATGAATTTCCTTCTTTACACAGTGGAAGACCAGAAAAGATGCAGAGAGTACTAACTCCCCACTTGACAGACACCAAAAGCTTTCTTCTTCCTTGTGTTTTAATTACATGAGAAATGTATAGGCTGATCCATTTTCTTAGGTATCTGCAAACCAGCCAACTCAGTGATACAAAGAAAGGAGAAATTAGTGAAATAGTAATTCATCAAAGATATGAATTTAAGAGATTGCAATCCCTGCCTCACAGTCAAGACAGCATCTCCTTGACAGAATACCCAAGTGGTGAAAAAAAGCAGCTACTTACACCCTCCATTATCAATTTGCCTTGCACAAGTCAGTAGCACCTTTCTTAGAACAAACTCAGCTGAAAAAGAACTAATCATCTGGAGTTCTCTCAGGCACTGTGCAACGTGGTGTCCCATAATGCAGCAAATTATGGCCAAATGTCTGATTTGTGGTGGGTTTGCCTTTGAAAGTGACAGACTCATGTTGAATTCACACGTACAGTAATTTAAAATACAGCTGTATTATGCACAATGCGTCTCTACGATGCTTCCCCAAAACAAAAGGCAGCTACACACCACACACTCCATTTTCAAGCTCTTTCAGTAGGATAGCTTAAAGATGGTAAAGGCAGTAGTATCCCAGAGCATGTTCTCCAACTCCTATACTATAGTCTGAGAATTAATGACAAGTGCATTTGGGGACTCTGTCTATACATCACAATGATAAAAGGTGTAGAGACATCATACTGTCTTGACTCAGGTAAGTCAGAAACAGAATTATTTATCATCAACATGTGGCATGCATTTGGCTTCAAAGCAGTGCATTTTGGACAGAAACAACATGTTCTTCAGCAAAAACAGTTCTGCTTGTCCTGCAATGAACTGAGAATAGATGGGGACTGTGGCAAAAGAGAGGGGAGTGCCGAAACAAAGCACCTCAAAGAGATGTGTAAATAAATACAATCCATGTCTCTTCAGTTATTGCACAACAACAGCATTTTATCCAGAAAGTGGAAATAAATTCAATTCCTTTTCCTGCACAAATGCATTCCAAGTTGCATCTCCCACTTCCCATGAGAATACAGTGGTTTTACACACTCTGGAGTGGGAGATCTAGCCTCTTTTCTCAGCCAGATCTATTCTACTTTGTATAGCACCTGGACACTCCCAGTAGGAGAACTCGAGAAGCTCCTGGCCTATATGTCCTGCAGATGCACAATCACCCCACACACATTAAAAAAAAAAAAAAAAAAAAAAAAANAAAAAAAAAAAAAAAAGAACAAGAATGTAACACAATGTCAGTCTTTCATTCCTACTCTCTTCATGACAATATCATGTATGTAGATAAAGTACAAAGGGTCTGGAAAAAAGGAATTAAGGGAAATTCAGATTAAAAAATATTTCAAGTTCATTGGCAGGTCACTTATCTAAGAAGTGAAAAAAAGCTTCACTGCACTTTGTATTTGAAACTGGGAAGAAAACAGATCACAGACTGAACTTTTTCCACATCTCAAATCATTCTCCTCAGTAGTCATTGCAGACTGAAACTTTTTCATCATATACTCTCTGTATCCAACACAGGCTCTGTAACCCCTGCCTGCCTTTTTACCAGAGAACATCAGTGATAATGGCTCTGTAACATTACCCACAACTGTTTCTGATGTAAACTGCCACACACAAGGATGATTTTGCTATATATTTTGAGACAGCTGAAAATAATACATTACCTTATTGAGAGAGGTTTTTTCTGCATCATAACCAGTATTTTCTGGGGCTAACAAAGAATAAAATAAGGCAAGAAAATAAACAAATACTGATAAGGTCATCAGTCTGTTTTGCTGTCTCACTGAAAATAATTAAACCACTTTTCATTATACTTCCTCCTTCAGGGTTTCATGTAATTTAAATAAGATTTTTTCCCCTTTCAATTATTCAACAGAAAACAAGCATTTGTAACAGTCATTTAATTGCAATTCTTGGCAGCCAGCTTAAACAAGTCAGTATAGATATTTGCAAATCCTTTTGTTTTTATGCACTGTTTTCCAGATTACACCTGATGAAATGCAAAGACAAAACAAAAATCTCGATATTTAATATTTTGTATATTGCACTTTCTGATTTGTCAACAGTATTAATAAGATCACATCGTATTGTTGAACATTCAATCTATTCCATCATTACACAGTGACGTGCACCAGAGTAAGCTAAAAATTATTTCTACAGAAGTATTAATGGAGATGAGGTGACACATATGTTCACAGTCTTTTCATATTGACATAGTGACCTATTGATGAATTTGTAGTGAGCCTTCAATGATTTGTCAGTGTTGCCTCTCAGAAACAGAAACAATTTACTTTCTTATTGTTTACCTAGGTATCAGAGCTCTTCCAGTACAGATTCAAGTTTCTACTATAAACGTTTCTTTAAACTCGAGTGAAGAAGTAAAAAGCTACAGGGTTTTTTTTTCCCTTTAGACTAAGGAAGGAAGAGCCTTGACTCAAAGGTTCTTTCTTGAAAAGAAAAAAAAATATCCCTACAAAGAGTAATATTCTCCACTAGTTTGCTCTATTGGTGACCTTTACAGAGATCTACCAAAGCTGAAGAGAAGCTTAATTAGCAGAAAGGGCAGCTGAGAGAACAGGTAGCATGAAGAAAGAAGCTTCTAGTCTTTATCGTACGGGATGAGAATTTTTGGAAGAGGGATGAAATACTAAGACAGGTTCATAAATGTTGGATACTGGAACTCAGCACTCTGAGTTAGCTAAAGATAGAATTAGCCAAGAGAGACCTCCAATTCTGAAACCAATGTTTTGCCTAACAGGGATGATGCTCCAGTTAAAGGCAAAAACATCTCATCAAGTACACAAGAGAGACTTGAAGTTTCTACATAAAATTGTTACTGCTTCAACAGTCACAAAGTATGGTTCTAGAAGCTGTCTTAATAACTTCAATAGCAAAAAATATTGCTCTCTCCTTGATTTTTAAAATCTGTTATGGGAAATTCAAACAGATTAGTCATGTGACTGTAACCTGGTATGAACCACCACCCTCTACAATATGTAACTTGTAGACAAAGAGTATAACCAAAGATTCCTCTCTGAAAAGCATCATTGCAGTTGCAGAATACCAGCATGAAATATCAGAAGAAAAACATCTAGATCCTCAAAAGTTCTTATGTTCAAACCTATTTACAGCTGAAGAAAAGAGCATGACTCATATCTAGACATAACATCTGTAAAAAGCCTAACATTAAACAAGGCTCAATTCTACACAAACAGAACAAAACTTATCACATGTTCATGGAAAACTCCACTTCTATGTATTGCATCTCCACATTTATTTTGTCACTATCAGCCTCTTGAGATGCTCAGTGTTGCAACGTTGTTTCACATTTGAACAATCATTACAAAACTCTATCATAACTATATCAGAGTGGTAGAATACCATAGATGTTTTCAAATATCTGTCACTGCATTCACTCAAAAAACATCCTTTGTTATTTTTATATCAAATTTGAATGCAACTTACTGCAGACATTTTAGAAACCACCATTCAAATCTCTGACATCCCTTCCTCATTCACCTCCAACCTTTTTTGGAAGAGGCTGGAGGGAGAAATCCTGTGAAAGGTATTTTTCTAAATAGCCTTAAAGAATATGCTCCCATAAATCCAACATTCAGCTTGATATAGTAGTGAAGAATCATTGTCAAAGGTCCTCAATGCCGTAATGCCACACTTAAAACCCCAAGATATTAAAATCTAATTTCATTTTGCTATTGGTCTGGAGTATAATTCTGAAAAATAAGAGTTACCACACAATGATGCTCCTAGATGCTGAAGTTAACACTGCTGTGAAGGAGCTTTAAAAGTCATTTAGAACTTTCTGAGAGTGCAAACATATCCAAATTACCAACACGGACTGGGCTGTACCTGCTGAGATGCACTACAATCCCATGATTTCATGTGCCCCTCATATCCTTACACACTACAGGTCACAATGGTGAGCCAACTTAGGTGCACACAGAGCAGTAACTGCAGGAGAACTTTGCATCCAGTCTGCAGTGGTGAGATACAGACAGTGTTCAGCTGTCTGGACAACCGGTGGGCAGCTTCATCTGTGACTCCATCAGGAATGAAACCACACTGAGTCCACTAATATTACACCTAAGTGTAACCCACAAGGCAAATTTGCATCCAAACCCCATCCTTGACAGTAATTTGAACTAAGAGCCACACCAAAAACACTGAAGGAACTACTTTTTCTCATTAGCACAATTATTTTTTTAAATTTTGTCTCTACAAAAACATTTTATACTGAGGCAATAATCGTTCAACATCCTTGCTAACAATTTGGTGGAAGTGGAAGAGAAAGAAATACTGAGGATCATTTGCACTTCTGTTGCTTCCATGAGCATGCCACCTTTTGTTACAAATTAACAGGAACATAATACACCAGTGAAGTCAGCAAAGCAGCATAATGTGAATAATGAGGTTTGAAACAGGACACCGAAGAAAAAAAAACTAAGGAATAAAACCAAAACCAAGCAAACCAACAATCAAAACAAATCCAAAAAAACAACCCAGTTAGCAAAAACCCCTAGTTTGTCAGGCAATCAGAAAAAACTCAAGGCCTCACAACAGGTCAGTGGAAGAGCCTAGGAAGAACTATAGCACAGCATCACCACTCTGCTCCTACACCACTCTGCTCCTACAAGACAAAGACCCTGGCGACTACTTCAGGGTTAAGGAGAGAGACTGTACAGTCTCTAATGTAGAATTATCCTCTGGGAAAAGAGAAACAGGAATAGAAACAGGACCTTAAGGCAAGGTTCTTACACACGGCAGCAGATTTATGGTTTTACAGCAGTGTATTACAGTTTCTACCTGCAGAGGAGTTAAGGACTTATTTTCAAAAATAAAACAAACAAACAAGTGGAAAAACCTAACCCTCCCCCCCAGACCCCTTACATACACATAATACAGAGGAACTGTATACATGAAAGAACAGTGGGAAATAAATGCCTTATCCTCTACGCCTTACCACAGAACACTGAATCACACAGGCTTGAAATCCTGTGATTGTGGAAACCTGTAAGAAATATTCTTCCATACTTGTTTTAAGTCTCTAAATCACCACTGAATCAATCATCAGCATTTGTTTGATTTTTTTTTAAATATAGTGAAACCTTCTGACTGCTACAAAAGACTGTGCAGCAGTATTAGACTGGCTGGAAACTTCAAACAGGGCTCCTGAAACTACCCAGTTACTTTTGTGAGGAAAAACAGCAGCAGCACTGCATGGTGTAACTTTTTAAACAAATTCATCACTTCTACAAATCTGTAGATTTTTCAGCAGAAATACTTACTGTCTCTCACTTGATGTACCCTAACAAACCCCTATACTGTGCTATCTGGGACCAAACACTCATCCCAATAGCACAACAAGATTTTTAGCTCAGAATTACAAAGTGTGCCCTTCCTACAAATAACTTTTCTTCACAGCTGTGTTTCAAAGACCCAGGGGCAAGTCCTAATAACTCACACGTACATGTGACTTTCACACATTGTGCTGTATGTTTAGAAAACATCACCCTGAGATGAGAAGAACATTCCAACCCCAAGATGTGCACACATCCTGACTCCTCACCAAGTAATTCCGGCCTAGCACGGGAGCCGGGAGCGCCGAGGGGCGGGTTACCTGCACCACCTACTGGTACCTTAACAGCACTGGTTCATCGCCCCAGATGGATGCATGCATGGATACATGGATGCATGGATGCATGCATTCTTAACCTGCGGAGTTTTAGTTCCTCCCGAAATTCTAAAATCTTCAGTTAAATATGACGGGAAGTTCTCCAATATTCAAATAATTACCATTTTATATTTCCTCCGAATAAAATCCACACCACTTTACTGGGCAATTAAATCTAAATAAGATCATGAGTGAAAGCTGTGTTTCACACAATTAACCAAATATGCAGTCAGTAAAGTTATTTCTTTAAGCTAGAAAATATTTGGGACAATCTGTTACCAAAAAGCTACCAAATTACTACCCCAGAGACTTGAGAGTAAAATAGAGGAACAAAAGCATTTAAGTAGTTGAGGACAGAAATGCACAGCCATCTAAAATATAAAAAAACCCCTCAAGCTCTTTCCAAGGAAGTTACAGAAAAAGAGTCAGACATGAAGTTGATCTGCAGCAATGATATTCACCTGTGTAATCAGATGCTTTCAATAGAAATCTCTCAAGTTACAGCAGCAGGAAAGTTGATAAAATATGCTGAATAAATAACAATAAGTATCACTAAACCATTCACACTAAACAATTAGGGAATGTTAGGAAACTCTGGAGTTACCCAGCACTGTAAAAACCAGATTCCTCTATTGTCTAGAAACCAAAAAGAATAAATTAACTTTGGATGTACAAAAAGCATTTATGCTTTTCCATTGCACAGACAGCCTTGAAAAAAGATAACAGAAAAATAAATAGCGCTGTGACAAGTCGTTACACAGCAAGTCAACTGAGTAGGCTCAGTAACCTTCACCATACATATTTTTCTGTCCTGATTCCCATGTACTTCCTACACAAGCTATCTAATCTTTCAGTCACAAATTTTATTCTCAAGGCCCCAATTAAACGCCTTCCTTCTTAGTAATGCTTTTCTTCTTGTCCTGCCTAAAATGGATCTCTTTGCAGCAACCTTTCTACTTTATGGAACATTGCTAACCAGGCCTGTCAAAAGTGTCCTCTTCTCCAGATTTTAAAAAAAAAAAAAAATTGAAATACATATATAAATAAAATAAAAAGAGAAAGAACTAGATTCTTCAGCCTTTCCTCCTCGGTCATACCCCCTTTACATCTTTCTTCATTCTTTCCCTCTAAACTTTCCCCAGCTAGTCCGAATCTTGCAAAAATAGAACTAGTTCTTCAATGTAATGGCATCACTAATTGATACCTTCTCATGCATTAAGCTGACAGTTCTCTTCTATAAAATTGCACCTTAATCAGTCACACACCACTACAGATTTTTCCTATGTTGATGTGGTTGTGTTATATTTGACCTTGAATCACACCCAAATGTAGACTGTTTCTTCCATTTGTTGAGACTGTTCTGTGCTCCACCCTCCTGCCAGTTTAGCACTGTCTGCAAATTTTAACACTGTATATTTTAATCCTTCCCTGGAATTATTAATAGAAAACTGAACATGAGCAGATAGAGAATGAAGCCTTGCAGAATCCCATTTAACATTAGCAATTAAGTACAGCTCACAAATTGATGTACATTAATCCAAATAAGTTTTTTCTAGTTGCTTTTGAGAACATTAACACAAAATGTCAGAAGATTTATTGTCTCCAAGATCCAGAAATCTATTCTTCTATCTGCATAGTTCTGTTACAGTGTTCCAAAGGAAATCAAATATAACTGTATTTGTTACTTTTGTTACTGTCCCTCTCAACTGCTTTTTGCAGTTGCTTAGATGGTAAAGGGTTAGCTCATGCTCATTAGTAAAATTTATCTGATGCTGACAGTATTAGATGTTCTCTTAGATCACTTCTATATGTGCATGGACCACAAAAATGAAGATATAATAAATACTAAATAAATGTGATGGCATCTTGAAGCTAACCACACACGAGAAAGACTGCACTAAAATCCATCTGTTAATGTCCACTTGTGAACAATATAATGTTTACTGCAACACTGCCCAAAGCCAGGAAAGGAACATTGAAACAGACCTGCCAATTCCAACTGCACTGAAGTAGTAGCATGCATCACATGCACACTCGGCATATCATTGAATAGAAAGTTAAAAGAATACTTTGTAAACTGCAAATATAATAAACCTGAAGGACAAAAGAAAATCTCCTTAAACCACCCCCAACTCCCAAAAAATGTGGTCAAGGACCATCAAAGTAAAACCCAGCATCATATCCACAGTTTCAGAATTTTTTTTCTATTTTAATATAATGTATCTCTTAAAGAGAGCAATTTCAAAATTCTGGCAGTACATAAAACATGAATTCTGAGTTAGACTAAAAGTGGGAGAAAAATATTGGACCAATGTCAACTGGACCTTTTACTTTAAGTATTATAACACCACATTTTACTAAAAATGAGTAATTTCCAATGTGTTTTAGCGTTTTAGCATAGATGAGCTAAAGCAGACTGAAACAATGGAAAATTATTCAAGATGACAGATCTACAAAGAAATCTGCCATTTGGTAAACCAGCTGGTCTTAATTAGACATTCATTTTTTTAAGGGAGGACACAAAATCTTCAGTAATCACACCAGTTAAATCAACATGCACACCAGTTACAAAAAGACATAACAAGTGGAAGATCCTTTTCCCTCTTCACAAGGAATAAACACACTTTTTTTCATGGTTTCCAAATCAATTTCATGTTTGAGAGAGGCAACATCCTGTTTCAAAAGTGGAGCTGGGAATTTACTCAGAGAGCCACCTTCTCAAGGGCTGACAGAAATCACAAAGTTTTCTTCTCTAAGATTCTGATCCACAGTTGGATCTACCATGCTGGGCATGAATACAAACACAGCACCTAATCTCCTTCTCCCTTAGCACATAGCTGAGGAGCGGAGAACTGACTTAGCAATATCTGAGTCTTCCCAGGCTTTGCAAGTAACACAGCTGATCACCCATGACTAAAACCAAAGAATTACAGGACCCCTGCAGCAGCACAAAGCACACAGTGCCCAGTCTTCTTGTGCCCCACAAAACTGCAAACTGAACATGACACCACAACACTTTCTTCTCCCTCTTGTGCAGGTCAGAAATAATGTCCTCCTGTAGCTTCAAATGGAAGCTTAGAAGCCATTAAATTAAAACATCCAAACCACAACATTTTAAGACTAACAGCGCTTTTACATGAATGCAATTGACTAAGAAATATTGCTGCCAAAATATTATGCAAATTAATGCCAATTTCTACTCCACTGCAAAAAAAAAAAAAAAGGGAAAAAAAAGATTTTTCTGAGAAGAACCCAGCATCTCAGCACACAATAAGGAAAGGGAATGTGCTAAGACCATCACACCCCCTGCCTTATTACCTGACTTCCCCATTTTGCAATTCACACATCATCACTTCAGAAGATTTGCCCACTGTTACTGAAAGACAGCAGGGTCTTGTCTCACACAAAATGCTTACTCTGGGCCAAGCATCCTATCACTGAGGTGGTGCACTCTTGTAATACATGTCACTCTGCTGAACACAGAGCACACTAAGGAGCTGGGATTAAAAGGGAGCAACTCTGTCAGATAAACACTGGCTACACTGATGGAAGGAGGTGGCTCTCCCTGCTCCAGAAGTGGTGAATTATGAGATTGGCTCAGAGGCAGCACTAAAATTCAGCAGCTGCAGGCTGGCACAGCTGCTGATGCTGTGGCTGGATTGCTGGAAGCCAGTCCCATCCAAGCTGCTAAACACGAAATTTGTGGCAGGTGCGCTTAAGAGACCATACAGTGCTTAATGTCAAAACCCTCCAGTGCAGGAAGAGCATTACATTTGAACAATCTTTAGCAGAGTTCTCAGAAAATCTTAGCTACTGCTTCACTTTTAAAGTCCCAAACCATAATAGCCTTGGCCGAAAATAAAGTCACTCTGCTAGGCTAAGATGAAGAGCATATCCAAGTCACTAACAAAGTGAGCAGTGGCAAAACATATTTTAATGTGTCCCAAAAGAAAAACTTTTAATTGCAGGGTTGAATGAATTGGGAAAAAATCAGTCCAGAATAGAAATTTCCCCAGCTAATACATAGAGATGCTGAGTTTCCTCTGCATGCTTCTGCAGCTTATGAGGGAACACTGTTGTATCACATCCAGAATCCAAACCTGTCTACAAACATCAGTGTGAATTCAGCAATTTATATTGCTTACATGTGAAAGCACTGACCAGCATTCTAGGTAACTGTACCAATCAAGCCGTAACTTTCATCTCCCAAAACGAGTGCTATGTATCTAAATACAACAGCAAAACTAACATTTTATATTTTTAAATCCACCAGCAAGCATGGGAGTTCTAATACAGATAAAACACTGGGTAGGTTCAATTGAAGCCATGGCATCATAAAAGTCAAAGTGAATCTAATCAACATGATGCTGGAATTGGGGTAGCAGCTGGTCCATCTACATTAGGACTCCCAGTGCTGCCAACACCAATTAGCATTAGGTCATCATTATAATCTCTTTGCCAATCCAGGGATATGACTTCTACGTTGCAACAATGCTAACAAAAGCAAAACAAACTGAATGACATAGTCAATGCATTTTTTATGGGAACTCTTTTTAAAGGCACAGTGTTGATCTCATGACATGGTGAGCAAGGGAACGCAATTTTAATACCTCCACAGGAAATTGCCTAGGTAGTTGTGGTACACAATGGTATGTCTGTGCTACTTTTAATCTGCTAAAACATTTTATAATGGGTTGAAGCACAACTATCAATTTCTATTAATGACAAATGATATCCAGTGAATCACAGATATCCATTATGTAAGGTCTGCTCTGTTATCATGTCTTCACTGCGAGTACCACAGGCTGAACAGGACACATGCTCATTTCAACTGCTGATCATAGAACCATTGAGGCTGGAAAAGATCTCTAAGATCGTCCCAGTCCATTAAAACAACTGTGCCAAAAATGCTCAACAATTCTTCATCTCTATTTGCAAACTGAGGGGGCATTTTTTCATACGCATTTTTCAAACAAGACTTTTATCTTTTCAGCGCAAAATTATATACGTATTTCGGCAACAAAAGCCCTGTCTATGCTGCATCAGAGCGCGTAGGCTGAGCTGTCCCAGAGCAGGAAGAGGGCACAGGGAAACTGCAGCTGTCGAGCTGTCCTAGGCAGCACCGCCGGCAGTCCCAACCCACCCCACAGGCTGGGGCACAGCTGCCAGCCTGGCTCCACCTCGGGAAGGGGAGGAACAGGGGAGGGGAGGAGAGGAGCTGGGGAGGAAGGATTGTGCCCCCAGCCGAAGGGCCGCCCCGGGGCCCCGCACGCTCAGCTCCGCCTCGCCCGGCTGCCGCGGAGGCGGGCTCTCCTCCCGCTTACCAGCCGGTGCTGCTGGGCGCTGGGCGGCGGCACTGCCCCGCGACCTCGAAGCTCTCGTCTGCCCCGTCCCCCGCCTCCTCGGTGCCCGTAAGCGCCGCCTCTTCCCCGGCTCCCGCCTCCTCCGCGCCCGTGGCTGTCCCCGCCGCCTCCTTCCGTCGCCGCGTCGGGCGCGCCGCCGGGCCTGCGCCGGCCGTGCC